>JAVYIG010000590.1:0-520556 GCA_035222895.1 Strongylocentrotus droebachiensis | reverse complement strand
TCGAATATCTTGTTGTTCTGTGAGACATTTCCCTGCTTTGTCTTGGATGATAGTAGTTCTCCCTTGTTTCGAGCATGTCAGTTCTTTCACAAGCTGGTAGGCTTTCTTGCTGTATTTTTCCGCAGGTTTTCTTCGATACCTTGGCATTGTTCTTCAATCCATGTCTCCTTCGCTTTTCTCATGCCTTTTTTAACTTGCTGGTTAACTTCTCTGTATAATTTTACACCTTCAGCCGTCTTCTTCTTTTGCTTCAGTTCTCTGCGTTTGCCGCATAGCTTTAGTATGTCATCTGTGACCCAGGGTTTCTTTGTTGGTCGGTGTTTGCCAAGGATGTCGTTGGCTGTTTCTGTCACGGCAGTGTTAAATCTGTTGATCAGAGTGTCTATATATTTCGGTGTCCTGATTACCAAGGGACGAGGAGTGGAGCAAACTTTCTTCCTATCGTTGCTCGAAAAATGTCTGCGATGTTGGGGTCCTTGAGTTTTTTAAGACTAAACCTGATCCTTTTGTTGCCCTGGCTTTTCATCCTTTGGAGACGTAGTCTGAAGGTCAAGCTCCTGGTCTTTGCGATGACTGGAAGTCAAGTTAATCAGTATATTGCGTATAGGCCAAGGGTTCTCAAACTTTTTCTTTGAAGATCCAGAAGTGATTTCTATGAAAGCTTTAAGGTCCGAAATGACACTTGTATACTGAAGATAATGAGGCTTGTTTTGGTTCTATACCTAATCCAAGGAGAATTGTTACTTTTTTTAAAAAAAACAGAGCTGCCAGTGCTTCCACTCTTTTAAATAGAGTTTCTTGACAAAGGACACCCAATTTCCTGGAATTTGAAGGAATTTTCTTAAACTTTCAAAATGCCTTTTACGTCGATTTTTTATTTGGATGAATCGCTATGACGTTTGAATATATATTAATTATTGAGTGGGCTTATTTTGCTTTCTAATGGATCCGTACAACATCGCAGCGCTTAAGGAGCCTGGCAGAGCTTTCAAGAGAGAAATTGTATTTAGGGTAGAAAAAGAGGTTATTTCTAAAAATGAAATGAAAGGGCTATTTGACTTTCAAGAAAGAAAATTGTCTTGAAGAGAGAAAGAGAGGTCATTTCATTTTAGAAATAACCTCTCTTTCTCTCTTATAACAATTTTTTGAGATGGAATGTTCAATCTGAGGTTTTTGTGCTCTTTCAAAAAAGAGCACACTGAATGGGGGGGCAGTGCAAATTAAAATTTCAAGGAGATAGATTAGAGCTTTTATCGCTCTTGAAAGTCAAATAGCCCTTTCATTTCATTTTTAGAAATAAACTCTAATACACCCTTGATATTTAAATTGCGCTGCCCCTATTGTGTGCTCTTTTTAAAGAGCACAAAAGAGCCCTCAGATTAGGCAGCAAGTAGCTGAACAAACCCTTAATACTGGACACAACATTCAATGGGATGATGCCCACGCACTTCTGGTCAAGAATGGTAGAAGAAGCATCGATCTGTATAAAAAGGATAAATCCTTCACTGAATAGGGATTCTTGCTACATTGTTACCTTTCTTCGCTCCTGTGATCTCGAGGCAGCAGACAGCAAGAAATTGTGTAAATAATTTGCCATTGCCGGGAGTCTTGGGGCGGAGCCCCAGCCCCAGGAAGTTCTTGAATTCTAATAAAATTAGGAAATTCAAAATAGTCGTCATGAGCGATAGAAATTGTAATTTCCTCCTTGAAAGTCACATAGCCCCTTTTATTTCATTTTAGAAATAACCTCTCTTCCTCTCTTAAAGACAATTTTATATAACTTCTGTTTTCGTATTGTTGTACTTTCGTCCGCAGAATTCGTAGGCACATGTCGAGCCAACTCAGTCGGAAATGTAATCTGTAGGCCTAAGTGTAAATTTAAGTTTCATGTTCTTCCTCTTTTCTTTCTTTCTCTCTCTCTCCCCTCTCTCTCTCTCCCTCTCTCCCTCTCTTTGTCTCTCTCCTTTTCCTCTATCCTCTATCTTCTTCTCTTCCCATTTTTCTATATGTGACATGCGTTACGCGTACGTGTGACATCGCACATAAATGCCAGTTGGAGATTCCCCCGCAATGAGATGCAGAACTGATAGATACAAAAGAAGCCCAATTCCATTCTTGGTCGACCTATTGAATGATATGTAACTATAATCATCAGACATAGCTACACTTTTCGCTTTTCACCCCTTATTATATTTGATTTTTGTCCAGTTTGTTACATGATATTAATTTTAATGAATTCTATCCAGTTTATTGACAAATCATTGCTGTATCAATCGCAACTGCTAAACTTATTTTCCTCTTCCATTCTCTCCCCTGTTTCTTGCACTCTTTCTCCCCCCCCCTCTCTCTCTCTCTCCCCCTCTCTCTCTCTGTCTCTCTCCTATTCTCTCTATTTCTTCTCTCCTTTTCATTTCCCCCTTCTCTCCTATTGTATCCGTCACCCTGTATGTGTCTCTATTGTAACGATTTGGAATAGCTGGCCCCGTTTACAAACCGATCAGCACATGATAAGCTTTGAACCTATGAATATTTAAAGTATATCTATTTTTTGCCTTTGTAAATCTTAACTTATTTTCTGTCAAATGTAAATTTCCAATGTATCACTTTATTTTACTGAGCCTTTTAATCTGTTAAAATCACGCAATTATTCACTTTTAAAATCCATTGCAACTATTTTATAAGCCTGTCTGGTTACAAACAAACACGACCCGTTCAAAATCAATGAATATCGGAGAGGAAATATTATTGCATGTTCACATTTATATATATCTTTATATTTTATATTTTTACTATGAACTTGAACGAATTTTGAATTTAAATCCTGTAATGTCTGATTTCACATGTATTTATTGTAATGTAATTTTTTTATCAATTTGTAAAAAGTCACACAATTCAGCCTTTGGGCTGCGAGATGATTTTCAATAAAACAAACCATTTATATATATATATATTCCATGTATTGATCTCGATTTAAAAAACCATAATAACTTTTTCATTAATTCTATTTCCCGTTTTTGTTAATACTTACACTAATCTCCAATGTAAAATAAAATTGTCTACTTTCTCTCAAGACAGCAATATATAAAGGATTTATTAATGCAAGGCTATCTCGCAAGTCATCTCTCAATTTCAATACCTTCTTGCTTTCCTCATCTCCCAATCTCCGTTGCTTTAATATTCCTCGTTATTACTTCCTTCCAATTGAGCTCCAACTTAATTGATTTCTCCACATCTCCATATATTCCAGTTTATGCACTGTATCTATTCTTCAACTACAGGTAGATGCAAATATTACTCAAAATCCCGATATAAATCACACTCAGGATACAGTCAATTGACGAGAATTGCTTCAATCTATATTTTACATGTATCATCAATATACGGTTTTACAATGGCTATGGTGATGAGGGGGGGGGGAGGGGGGGGGGGGGGGCGGGGGGTTGGTAGTGAGCACTATTTTTTTTTTTGGCCCTCGAAAATTTGCAAAATTGCACCCCCCCCCCTTGAGCGTCAGGGGGGGGGGCATCTCCAAAAAAAGGTAAAATTAACGTTAAAAAATGTAAAAATACACATTTTTTTTCCAGGGGGGGGGGGGGGCGACCATGTACCGTTAGTTGTATACATTTTTTTGCAGCTACAGTACAGGTTCTCTTGACTGCGAACTCCTAGCTAAGACCATCAGTTATGCATTGCGACTGACAATTTTTTTTTGGCCTGCAACGTGCTCTGATAAATGCCATCTGCGTGGCGAACTGCCGACCAGGCGTTGTCCTATATGAGAGCCACGTCGTACCAATCCTTGATTTGGCGCGCTGTGCAGTGCGTGCTCCTTTAATTTTACGGGAGTCGTACAATCAGTTTGTTTGTGAAGCTATTGTTCATCATATTTGTCTCTCTCATCGGGCTGTACGTGATGTGAGGGTTGAATGATTGAATTGAAAAGAAACGACTGGAACTACCTCTCACATAATACTGTTTTGATGGAGTTGTTTACGGACGCCGCCAGCTCTTATTAGTACGGACTTTATCTACTCGATTTTTAATCGTGCGCAGTTTACATTTACCTGTTATTAGACCAGCCAAATCCCTTATCAGATTTTGAATTCGACATTGAATGCATCTACATACATCTACACAGCATCTAAAAGATATGGAAGATCATTCTATAAGTCCATGATCATCTGTAGCGTCTCTATATTGACTAGCAAGTCTGTCGAAGAAGAAAGAGCGGTACAACGTACAACCGATAGTGGCCTGTAATTAATTTAAAAAACACTGTAACATGAAAAACGCAACGCAATGAGGTATATTATACATGTATAAGTGAGGTATACAATTTGAATGGCCACAACACTATACGGTATACCAAAACAGGGCACTTGAAAACCCGCAATGGCATCAGAAAGAGGAAACCCAGACCTGCATCGCGGGGAGTCAACGGACAAGTGGCGATACGTTGTCCTGGTATCCAAGTTCAGTTTGGACTTTCTCACGACGGGACTCCTTAAGGCGTTTGGACTACTGATACCGGCTCTCATTCACAAGCTCGATACGAACTACGGAACCATCGGGTTAATCCTGTCCTTGGAGCTCACTCTTTTCTTCATGGCATGTAAGTACGTTCATAATACCAAAACGTAGTTATAATCGCTCAGTTGGTAGAGCAGTGGTCTCGTAATCCGGTGACCCGGGTTCGAAACCAAGGCGATGCGCCAGTGCCCTTTGGTAAGGCATTAATCCTCATTACCAGGTCCCTCGGAGAGGACCTAAAGCCGTCGGCCGTTTGGTTGCTTACTTACAAGCATTTATGCTTTCTTAGCAGTCAGGTAACATAACCACCACCATTCATTCATTCATTCATCGTTATTCACAGACCCAAGACCCAAGCCTATGAATGTTTTGTGCAGAATGATCACGTTGGCCTATACAGTACAACGGGCAGATGGGTGTATCTGTAGTGTTATCCATATGCTGACCACGATAGTGAATTCATGGAGCACCCCCAATCCAAAAACAAATCTCTATGGGAGAGATTGTTTCGGTGCTCCATGAATTCGATCAATGAACGAGCGTGAATTACGTCACGTATAACTGTCCAACTCTATTTGGTGTTAAAACTTTTGCGACAATGTAGGAAACGAACTTGAAACTTCTTTTTGAAATAAATTTTGACGAAGCAATATGAAAAGTAACTCTTATAATTATTTCTTTCAAGAATTGTCCTGCATTGCCTGTTTTTGCTGATTCTGATGGAAAGCATAATTATTCCAAATTTGTGGATTAATTCTTTAACTTCATATGGCTTCGTTCACCTACCTCGGTCAGAAATTAAATTCAAATTCAATTAGGCCAATTAAATTAATTCCTATTTTCTCCCCCCCCCCCCCCCTGTCCCAAATGCCTTAACAAAACTGTTAACTTTTTCAAATGCATACTCGGCATATGCTTTTTTTTGAGGACCTGTAACGATAATGCTACGCAAAATATATATTGAGCAGTGGTTATGAGAAAAAAGGAAAATAATTACATTTTAATCAGTGTAGAGCAAAGGGAGAGTTGTCTATGAATACGTCACAATCGACTGACCAATGACAAATTTGAGATTTGCATAAATTTAATGAACTCATCTTTCAATTATACATACCAGCCTGGTTTCTTTAAAATTGTCTACGTCATGTTTTTCTAATTCTGACAAGTATAATAATAGTACAAGTAATGGTGATGATAGTCGTAATAATATTAATAATAATCTAATTATTATCATTATAATTATTATCATTATTCTCATGATCATGATCATCATTATCATCACCATTACCACCACCATCATAGCCACAATAATCCAAGATCCACCAACGTAAACTTGAAGTGTTTTTTTTGTTTGTTGTACCGTAGGTCCGCTAGTCTGCTTCTTGTCTAAGAGATTCAACATCCGGTTGCTATGCATTATTGGAAGTGTTGCTTCGAGTGGTGCCATCATCATGTCAGCCTTTACCACATCAGCCCTGTGGTTCGGCGTCGCCATGTTTCTTACCGGTTTGTTGCTTTGTGTACATTTTTACCGAAGATTTCATATTCGTACCCTTGATTCAAGTCGACTATATTCTAAATGTTTCTTGGTGAACTCTAATTTTTGACATCATTTTGCCCAGTCTTGATGTCATGTTAAATTTATATTTTATGTTCAGCATCAGCGATCCCAAAATGATAGCATCAGCTATTATCCTATTTTCTAGGTCTGATTCTATTTCATTTTATTTCATTCGTCAGATATAAATACATTTGCAACAAGGAACATATAAAAGGGAAAATAATTATAAACGTTGGCATGATGACTATAGTTAGGGGGAAATAGGCAACAAACCAAACAAACTTCGTTGTAACTGGAGACTGAGATATATGAAAACTATTTCAGGTCAACAACAGTTATTGTTTTTAAACAAACAATAAAATGAGAAGTCACAGAACTACATAATCATATTCATATTTACATTACCTGTTGATATTCTGCACAAGTGAGATGAACATAGTGATAAAGCAAGTATTCTAAACTGTGATCACATTAATTTGTATAATATGAACTTGCACCCTCATAACAATTGCCATTAATGTGTATGCTATCACTTGAAATTTAAGAGGCTTAATGCGTCATAATCACATGAATAATAATGTAGGAATATCGTGCGATTTGTCTCATTTCTGTTGTGCGATATGCTATCCTAAACTAAAATTAAATCAAGTAAAATCTGATCGGAAATTATGCGATTAGACCCTGCAACGTAGAATTAATTAAAATATTAGAGATATCATTTAGTTTTTAAGCAATTGATATTAAAAACTTTTTATGAAAATTAGGGAGGATTTGTTTGAGAACTAAATTAACATATAAAGTTAGAAAGAAGTGCTAAAAAAGGAAATGTGGAAACAGTATTCAACGAATCTGTTGATCTTGAAATAGCAGAGTTTCAGAAGTACGTATCCCTTTATTTTGCTGTACAATTTGTTGCATCAGAGCTTCGTAACCCAAAGGTTGTAGACGGCAATAAACCCGATTGTTTATTTTTTCGAAATCTGTTCCGAATTAGCATTAATATATATTTATTCGATTAACAATCTTTTAATTTTCATCCTTTTGTGTTCTAAAATTGTGGATGAATTTAACAGTCCTCAGTGCGCGATGATAATCATTTGTCTTTTTTTTTTTCCGAACAGGTTTGTTTAGTGCCCCGATGAATCAAATTTCCCACGAGGTACTTCACCGATATTTTGGAGTTAAATTTGGTTTCGTGAATTCGGTGTGTCTCTTGGGGTGTCTCGTTGGCGGCATGATTTTTCCACCAATCACGTATAGTCTCCTAGAAGAATATGGACTTGAGGGCGCTCTTATATGTCTTGGTGCAATATATTTGAACTGTGTGCCAATCGCAGTAACTTTCCGGAACCCTAGCGACAGCAGGAATAAATCCTCTGTGGAATACGTCCATGACAAAGAACTGGAAGCAGGAATACCCATGGAGGTAGCGCATCCATCCTCGGAATATGAAGTGAACTGTGTAACAAAACCTTCTCAATCAGAGGAGAACACCGATCCTCTCATGGTAAAACATCAAGTGGAAGCTACTGAACTGAGAACAAATATTGAGCCCAAGTACGGGAGAGTGACCAGATTCCTGTGGATTTCTTTAAATTTGAAAGTCTTGGTGAAAGAGAAAGCATTTACAATACTCTTCCTACCATGCAAGTACATTATACAAATAGTCATGGTCGCTTGGATCTTATTCGTTGTCTCATTTGCAATGGATAAGGATCTACCCGAGGCTCTGGCAACCTATTTACCTATTGCAGGATCCGTTGGTGGCTTCTTCAATCAAGGAATAGTAACCATTCTCTTGCATTATCGACCCTTCTGGGGAGCTCCGATCTTCATCGTCAACATGTCCTCAGTTGCTTTGGCTTTCTTCCTCTACCCTGTTAGTTCTTCCTTCGTCCATCTCTTAGTCTGTTCATTCTTCGTTGGCGGAGGGGTCTTTGGGGGGTTCCCTGCGACCTACTCTGTCCTGGTGTCGTACGTATCGGCGGAAAACTTCGACAGCATGCTGTCTGTTAAATTCTTCGTGACTGGAGTCGGAGTCGTCTCATCAGGATACATGGCAGGTATGGACATCTTGGGTGGTATTCTCGAAAGCCGACTAACTTTAGTCCATAGTTAAATCCTCCGACTAAGTATGGAATGCCAAGTGTCCATATGAATATGTTTTTGAATAATTTAATCCGTCACTAAATTAAAATAAAATTTAATAACATAATTAATAAATAACAATAAAACTATGAAATAATTATGTTATCATAATAGTTTAGGGACATATCAAATTATTCAAAAATATATTCATATGGACACTTGGCATTCCATACTTAGTCGGATGATTAAGCCGTGGACTAAAGTTAGTCTTAATCTTTTAATGCCATGTTGCACACGAGGCGTCATTTCGAATGCGTTACTACCTGCGCTATTCAAGCCCGTGGAGACAAATAGTTCAACCATAGGCCTGAAATTCAAAGCAAGGTTTGCAGGACTTTACGTTTACATTTTCTACGGTGTCACTCTCACCGAACCTGTCCTTGACGCCCTCCTACGTCAGGCAAATAACACCTCGTGTGGACCCTGTAAAGTTAAAGCATTGATATCTCGAATTTATTATCACTAAAATCATACGGGGAAAATTATTAAATGTTTGTCGTGTTTCAAAGGTATAGATTCAATGAACAATAGATAAATCCAGGCAATATAGGAGGCCAATAACTTGAATACCTCATCAAGATAAGTGATTGACCATACCCCAAGTGGTGAGATTTGTTATCCATTCAAATAATTTGTTGGCAGAAAATTTTGTAAAATTTCGGGAAATAATTGCAGATATTAAAGATACTATGTCCCTTTTGCAGCCAACATCAATTTCTGTACAGCATTGCAGGAATTGTGAATATGTCACGTCTGTCCTATCTGTGAAATTCAAACATTAGCAGTGTCCTAGTATTCAAATTATGCAAGGAAACCGGCTTACCTTCTAGACTTCACTGTCAGACACTATTGAGTGACTGACTGACATCTTTTTTTTTCTTTGGTAATAACATACATAAAATGAGCTGTAACAGATACATGAGCATTTGTCTACATTAATAAACCACTACTTGTAATGGCCAAAATTAAACTGATTGAATCTTTGTGCAGCACAGAACAGTCACAAATATCTATTCATCATGTTTATCCAGCTCAGAGGGGACCCTAATAATTACAAGCTCTGCTTTTACCAGGGTCTCCTCGTCTTTCTTTTAGTTAACTTTGTTTTTATCATTGCCATAACTTGTTATTTTGCATTGTAAATGCGTAATGATCCAATGTTATGCTCTATGTGTCATTTGAAAGAAAGACGAATAAATATCTTATCTTATCTAATCATTACCATTCGGTAACAGGGTCTGCCGTTAATTTGACCTTTGCATTTGTTGGCCTGTAAGTGGGACATAGTACCTTTAAAAGTAGGCCAGAGTCGTTAACACAATTTTGTTTTCCTCCCGGAAACCAGAGTTTGATGGTCTGAAACCGATCGGAGTCCGATACCACAACAATTTTGTACGAACTAGTTGACGTTTTGTGAATGACAAATGTAAACGATGAAATCTTTACCATGTTTACTAACTTGCTTTTTGAACAACAGGTACCCTTTATGACGTAAGTGGATCATTTGATGACGTCTTCATGATGATGGGAGGGATGAGTGTCGCTGCAGTGCTTCTCACGGTTGCCTTGGTGATTTGTAAACGAACGCGAAGAAAACAAAATGGCGCCGTCACGGTTAAGTGAATGAAACAAACCTACCGTGTGTTTAGATAGGATAAAGGAATAACATTCTAGATACAAATGTGTACTTTTTGAAGAAAATAATATATAGGTTAAATATATCATACTACGTTACAAAATATATGACGTTTATCATGCACAATTATTTGGATGTATTTTTCTTTGAGCTGTTAAGGAATGAAATCCCACCGGATATTTTTCTATCTTTTGCGGTTAAAGAGAAAAATTAAGATTAGAGAGCCTGGAAAAGGCGACGATAACCTTAAAGTGGTCCACCCGGTTTCTACTAATGTCATCAATCGACGTTTGCATTGCGTAGGACTCTACCAGATGAACCCTTCAAAGCTAGGTGAAAAAGCTCGGAATACAAGGTAAAAAGTCGGATGAAATCCAAATGTAAGTTGATTCCTGTTGATGTGAAGGGCTGCATACAACTCATATTTTGTTATTTAAACATCTAAATATATTTCATAGATTTTTAATTATTACAACAACAAAAATCCTCAGATCTGCTTATCTCCACCCCTCCCCCCCCCCCAAAAAAAAATGCTTCAGATCTCATTCATCTTGTTTATTTATTTATTTATTTATCTATTTTATCTTGTGACATCATCTGTCAATCATTAGTGAGCTAACATCGCGAAGTAGCTTCACCAGAGCTGACCGCCTGTTTACAATAGACCATACAATACCAACATAGGAGTTGCTATGTCAGACATGCCATGTAGCATCACTAGAAAAAGAAAGTTAACGTGGAGATATTTGTATTAAAGAATGTAACTCTTTTGTGAGCATGTGCTGAGCTGGGGGAAGTTACATACCACCGTCTCTTGTTAGCTCACTAATGATTGACAGATGACGTCACAAGATGATTGAGATCTGGAGCGTTTTTTTAGGGTGGAGCTTACCCGACACGACACTAATATCCTTTGGCAAGATATCAACCTGCACTTGCTACTCTCCACCCAGGTGTTAAATGGGTACCCGGTAGGATGCGACCGTCATTGTTGGTCAAACAGATTTTGAGCGTCATGTAACGCCTGGCTGGAATGCTCCCCAGGGAGTGGAGATTGTGCACGCATTGTGTGCGGGCAAGCACTGAATCCAATGACCGGGGTAATAGTTTATTTGTAAAGCGCTTAGAGACATTTGTATTAAGCGCTATATACAAATTAAATATTATTATTATGTTTGAGAAAATTATTTTAAAAATATTTAACAATCTATGAAATATATGTAGATGTTTGAATAACAAAATATGGGTTGTATGCAGCCCTGCACACTAACAGGAATCAACTTATATTTGGATGTCACCCGACCTTTAAATTCGAAAATCGACAAATAGGGTGTCGAATGTACGTGGGTTGTCGAAACGCAGCCCTGCGTACCACAGACACAGCAGTTCTTTGGCATTTGAGGGTAAGGACATACTCTCATTTGAAAATGTTTTGATATTTATGTGCAACCCGATTTATACCGTGGACTACTGGGATCAAATTATATTCGTCGTTTCCTGGATATAAAAGTGGATTAACTTCTTCTTATTATTTTTTTTTTTCGTTTGTATTTTATAACTGTTATGAAATATTCTTGTAATATGTTCACATATCTGTTATAATGTTACTAGAATACTGGTGCTATAATTGTTGATTAATTAGATAAGTAATGAATAATTAAACAATCTTTTTTTTTTAAAGATACAAATTAGTAAGTGACCGTCACCTATCTGCTGGCAAAGTTTGTGCCAGTATAACCAGATTCGTCACTGAACCATATTTGCCAGTACACTGCATATAGGGGGCAATGTTTGATTGAGAAGGCCAGAGCCATCTATGTACATAGTTTAGCCAAATTGGTTCAGTTTGTCAATACATGGCGAGTATTCCTTTGTTTTGTGCTTGCCCAACAAAGCAGTATTCGTCATGGTGCTCTATTCATCCTGAAATCTGATGCCTTTAGAGGCAGGTTTCAGGTTATTTGAAATGACATTTCTAATTTGGTAGCTCGTTTGTCGTTTAAAATCAGATGGGAGAAATTAATTCAAGATTTGTGTAATACTCTAAGGAACCATTTTCTGGAATTTTGGAATTAGACATGAAATGAACATTTCTGTTGTCACAGGGTAAAATAAAACACCAGCATATTCTACCTGAATGTGATACTAAACTATTACTAGCCTGGTAAACACAACACAATCCTGTCTGTCACACACACACGCACACTCTTTAACATGAAATGTTAAATCACCATTACTTTAGAGGAGTGACCACTCTTACAGCTCTTACAGCTTTTACAGCTCTTACACTCGTGAGCTGAACACTTTTAACATGCAAGATTCAACCTTTACAGTGTTAGATACAGCATGTTCAAAGTGTTCATCTTTCATATTTGCACACGAAAATTTGTGTTTTGAACTTCGATAAGTAAAATACAATAACTTATGCGAATGATAGAAATCGATATCCACTGTATAATTTTTGTTAAGGTTTTACTTTCTCAGTTGACACAGATAAGCTCTCCCATCTAAATGGCTGTTATTGTAAATATTAACATTCGTATTAAAAAGGTGAAGATTCTATATTCTTTTAAGTAGACTGATGATGAAATAACCCAATTTGGGTTATCTAAGTGTCCTTATGTGGACACGACAAGTGCAATTATTATCTCACGTTATATCACACAATAAAAATAAATCGTTTGTACCTCTACTACTAATACTTTTTAACTGAGTATTCTATCTACTAACATTCTCTTAATTTGTAGGTCAAGTATGCAACACTAACATCAGAACTACAATATATGAAAGCTAATCAGTACTATTGAAGATATAAATTGATGTCCTGTAGGCCTTCTTAAAATTATAACAAGATAATAATTTTAAACTACTGTGAAGTAATTACCTAATTTATATCCCTGGCGGGGGGGGGGGAGCACTATTTTATTTATTTTTTTGGCGGGGGGGGAGCACTATTTTATTTATTTTTTTTATTATTTTTTTTATATATTTTTTTTTGGGGGGCACGTGCCCCCTGTGCCCCCTGGATCCGTCCCTGAGTAGTAGTAGTAGTAGTAGTAGTAGTAGTAGTAGCCAGTGGCGGATCCAGGGGGCCGGGGGCCGGGCCCCCCTCCCCCAGGCAAAAAAAAGGGGAAAGATATCAATTATATCAAAATATGCTCATCTGACCGTAATTAAATGCCTAAAACCCCTTGACTTCCGGTGGCTCTGCCCCCTGGATCCCACCTAGGGTCCTAAGGCGGACGGCTAGATGCTAATCTGACCGTAATTAAATGCCTAAAGCCCTGAGCTTCCGGGGCTCTGCCCCCCCCCCCCCCCACCGAACCTAACCAATGGCCCTAAGGCCGGCCCCTGGTCGCTCATCTGACCGTAATTTATTGCCCAAAACCCCTGAGCTTCCGGTGTCTCCGTCCCCTGTACCCCACGCCAATTCGTAACCTGCCAGTGTCACAAATAAGGTATACAATTATGCTCATCTGACGATAAATTAATGAATAAACCTCTGAGCTTCTGAGGGCTCCGCCCCCTGGACCCAACACGAATTTGTATCCTGCCAGTGTCAAAAATAAGGTATCAAAATATGCTCATCTGACTATAATTTCATGCATCCATCTTGAGATTGCGAACAGCTTTCCTTGAGGAGGTTCATGAATCGAAGAGGAACTGTTCGACAGCTACGTTCAGATCAAGGCACAAAATTCATTGGGGCCAGAAACGAGTTGAAACAAGCTACAAGAAATGGACCAGAAGCATGTGCAAGAATACTGTACCTTTTAGGGAATGGTGTTGAGTGGATACCATTCCAATCCAAGGTTCCACATTCCTCGCACATGGGCGGTGTCTGGGAGAGGCAGATACAGACGGTGAGAAGGGCCTTGGAAACCCTACTTGCTAAGGCAGGCAGCCAGCTTGACGATGAAGCTTTTCGAACTTTTATGACCGAGGCAAAATGTATCGTCAACTCTCGACCTCTCACCACCAATAACCTGAGTGACGCCGAAGCACCAGAACCCCTGTGCCCACTCCATCTTCTAACAATGAAGCCGAAAGTAATCTTACCACCACCTGGAAACTTCCAGGGCGAAGACAAGTACTCTTGAAAGTGGTGGCGACGTGTGCAGTATCTAGCCAATGAATTCTGGCTACGCTGGCGCCGAGAGTACCTCCAGCAGTTACAGCCCCGCCAGAAGTGGACTCGAACGCAGCGAGACTTGGCCATCGGCGGTGTAGTCATCGCGAAGGAGACTGAAGATGATCGCCTCCAGTGGCCTCTGGCAAGGGTAGCAGAAGTTTTTCCTAGTCAAGACGGACGCGTTAGAAAGGTAAAGCTCCTCATGGCTGATGGAGCTCTGGACAGTTATGGTAAACGTCTGAAGAAACCTTGTATACCTTGATAGACCCGTCCACATACTCATGTTACTTCTGCCGGTAGAATCTTAGAATAATTAGTTGTTAATAACAGTGTAAAACTAATTGTGATCAGTTTTTTTCTTAACTATTTCTCTTTCTTTCACAATCACTTTCTCACTCATTCCCTCTTTCTAGATTTATACCTTTATCTGAGTTTCATGACTTTTACGTTTCTTGTTGTCTTATCTTATATTTGCAAACAAGTTTTGTCATTATTACGCAGAAGACAGTTGGGATTCCCCCTCAAGGAGCTTTATCTTATCATTATATAATATGTTTCTGATGTCAGGAGTGTCTTCATTTAATTTTTGTTTGTTACAAATGATTATGTAGTCATGTGGTTATCAACGGAAGGAGTACATGTAAGTTTAACTTTGTGTATTACACTAATTGTGATTGTTTACCAATCAAGCAGTATTTGGAGCATTGATGGGTAAAATTGATTTCTCTTTATGCATTGTAGATGATGTTCATGAATGTTACATGACAAGATCGTTAGAGAATAATGTTGTTCCTTGGTAGTAATAGTATATGTAGATCTATGTTTAGCGTAGTCTTAGATTTGGATATTGAAGGTTGTTTTAGTAAATGTTACTAACATTAAAAGGAGCCGTGTCACTACATCAGGATGTAGTGAAGAAATTTGCATTTCTTATATAGTTTGAAGAGTCTTATTATGAGACTACCAGCGTCTTAATATGCCTACCAGCATCTTGGGGGCTATTGATTGTGGTCGTGGACTTTAAGATTATACTTCGAGTCACAGAAACAGGTAGTTCTTTGTTGTCTCCACCCATGTTCTGGGAGTAGCAAACTCCAGTCATTCTGAATGTCGCAGTACGGTGATGCAGTAAGGTCCGAATTACATAACATTGGAGCAGAAAGTTTTTAGTTATTTTGTGGAACAAACTACAGGCTCAATTCGGTAAGAATACGTTATCTATTTCTATATGTTATTTGATATATACTAGAATGCAAGGATGTATCTTAATATAATCTCAGCTAAGTTTGGTATAATTTTATATGAGTTTCGAAAAGATGATGTTAGATGTTGTACCTTGTAGGAGTAGACAAAGAAATGAGTGTGTATAATGTATAGTGTAGAAAGCTGAGTTCTTTGTCTTTGTCAGCAGACATTACAGTACATTTTAGTGTTTCAAAGTAGCAAATATTCTGCTACGATGTAGATGATAACTTGTTTATTATATATAGTTCATGTCGAATTAGAGCAACACTAAGTGTTTAGGAAAGAAACAATTTTCTTTGTTACTTATTTAGCATAGGAACTTAAGCGACGGACCGCGTCTGAATGCGGCCCTGTTTACACTCATATACGTTTGCTTGTGTGTACTGTTTAATAGTTTACTGCATAGTCTTAATGAAGGGTATGTTCACATAGAGGTTTAATCCAGTTTAACTTTAAACTTGTGTCATATATTAACGTGTAGTAATCAGTATCTTAAATTTAGCTATAGGGTTTATATATGCTTACACGCTGAAAGATTTATTTATTATTTGTTTGTTTGTTTATTATCATTACAGATTGTTATCTGTTTACCGGAGATATGAAGGTTTTACCGAAGATATGAAAGTAAAGTTTACGAGTTGCTGAATAAAACAGAAGTTTGTTGGACTTTAGCAAATTGTTTCCAGAGTTAATTTTCATCAGTGTGCCTTGTGAATAACAACAATTGGATTTTATTGTTAGACGAAACTCCTTCATATAAAGATTTATGAAGGCAGCCACAAAGGCTGGACTAGACGTACAGCCGACCAGGCGTTGTCCTATGAGAGCCACGTACCAATCCTTGATTTAGCGCGCTGTGCAGTACGTGCTCCTTTAATTTTACGGGAGTCGTATAATAAATTTGTTTGTGAAGCTATTGTTCATCATATTTGTCTCTCTCATCGGGCTGTACGTGAGGTTTGAATAATTGAATTGAAAAGAACCGACTGAAACTACCTCTGGGATAATAATGTGTTGATGGAGTTGTTTACGTAAGGCTTCAAATAGAATATATATGACGCCGCCAGCTATTAGTACGGACTTTGTCTACTCGATTTTTAATCGTGCGCAGTTTACATTTACCTGTTATTAGATCAGCCAAATTCCTTACAGATGTTGAATTCGATATTGAATGCACCTACATACATCTACACTACACCTAAAACATATAAAAGAAGATCATCTGTAGCGTCTCTATATTGACTAGGAAGAACGGTTAACGTACGCCCGATGGTGGCCTGTAATTAATTAAAAGAACAGTGTAACATGAAAAACGCAACGTAATCAGGTATATAATACATGTATAAGTGAGGTATACAATTTGTATGGCCACAACACTATACGGTATACCAAAATAGGGCACTTAAAACCCCGCAATGGCATCAGAAAGAGGGAACCCAGACCATCGAAGGGAGTCAACGGACAAGTGGCGATACGTTGTCCTGGTGTCCAAGCTCAGTTTGGACTTTCTCACGACGGGACTCCTTAAGTCGTTTGGACTACTGATACCGGCTCTCATTCACAAGCTCGATACGAACTACGGAACCATCGGGTTAATCCTGTCGTTGGAACTCACTCTTTTCTTCATGGCATGTAAGTATACGTTCATAATACCAAAACGTAGTTAATCACGTTATTCACAGACCCAAACCTATGAATTAGGCTATGTGCAGATCGATGATCACGTTGGCCTATTGGGTACAACGGGCAGATGGATATCATATTGATTATGAAATTCCTCACCTCTGCAGAGTTTTCTTTTTTCTTCAAAACTACTTTGACTCTATACAACCCAGAAGTCCCAGATCATCGATCGTTCACTTTGCATTTTGAAGGTCTAGGCCTATACTACATGACCGAACATTATGCAATTTTTTAATCCCTTGATGCAACGCGAAAACATAAAGAATTTGGACTGTAAAACTTTAAAAGGAGGTTAAGTATTATAGCCTATATTTTTGGTGTTCCGATGTGTTCCTTTCAATACAAGCCCCGTAACGATGCCTGTTTGAGAATATTTGACCCCCATATGGTCGGTTATATTTGTTCACTTTGTGGTCTTGCTCAAGCTATAGCCTCTGTACTTTGGACTGAATTTTGCCCCCTTTATCTGTAATGTTATCCATATACCACGAGTATACGCGAGTACTGTAAAATTGTGAATTCATGGAGCACCAAATAGTTCAATCCCCAAAAAAATCTCTTTGGGAGGGATTGTTTCGGTGCTCCAATTTAATCAGTGAGACGGGAGAGTTGTCTATGAATACGTCACAATCGAATCGACTGACCAATGAAAAATATGAGATTTGCATGAATTTAGTGAACTCATCTTTCAATTATACCAGCCTTGTTTCTTAAAAACGTCATGTATAATAATAGTACAAGTAATGGTGATGATAGTCGTAATGATATTAATAATAATACAATTATTATCATTATAATTATTATCATTATTCTCATGTTAATGATCATCATTATCACCACCATTACCAACATCATCATAGCAACAATAATCCAAGATCCACCTCCGTAAAATTGAAGTGCTTTTTTGTTATATCGTAGGTCCTCTAGTCTGCTTCTTGTCTAAGAGAATCAACCAGCGCTTGCTATGCATTATTGGAAGTGTTGCTTCGAGTGGTGCCATCATCATGTCAGCCTTTACCACATCAGCCCTGTGGTTCGGCGTCGCCATGTTTCTTACCGGTTTGTTGTTTTGTGTACATTTTTTACTACAGATTTCATGTTCGCACCAATAGGGACTTTTAGATTTGCACAACGACAACGTGGATTACTACGATCGACATCCTTTTAATGCACTGCCTTGAAAGGACGTCACACGTATCAGTCCACGCAAATCTGAAAGTCCCTATTGATTCAAGTCAACCAAATCTAAGTGTTTCTTAGGGAACTCTAATTTTTCACATCATTTTGCCCAGTCTTGATCATGTTAAATATATATTTTATGTTCAGCATTAGCGATCCCAAAACGCTAGCATCGACTTTAATCCTATTTTCTAGGTCTGATTTTATTTCATTCGTCAGATATTAATACATTTACAACAAGAAACATATAAAAGTGAAAATGATTATAAACTTTGGCTTGATGACTATAAATATGGGGAAAAAGCAACAAACCAAACAAACTTCGTTGTAACTGTGGAGGTCAGCAAAAGTTATGTTTTTAACAAGGTATTAAATGAGAAGTCACAGAACTACATAATCATAATATTCATATTTGCATTAACTGTTGATATTCTGCACACATGAGATGAACATAGTGATAAAGCAAGTATTCTAAACGGTGAACATAAATGTGTATAATATGACTTTGCACCCTCATAACCATTGCCATTATTTTTTTTATATGCGTAAATCACTTGAAATTTAAGAGGCTTTATGCGTCATAATCGTATACTCACGTGAATAATAATGTATAAGATTATCGTGCGTTTTGTCACATTTCTGTTGTGCGATAATCAATCCTAAACTAAAATTAAATCGAGTAAAATCTGACCGGAATTATGCGATTAGACCCTGCAATGTAGAATTAATGGAAAGTTTTTAAGCAATTGACATTAACAAATATTTATGAAAATTAAGGATTATTTGTTTGAGAACTAAATTTACATATTTTTAGAAAGAAGTGCTAAAAAAAGTAAGTGTGGAAACAGTATTCAACGAATCTGTTGATCTTGAAATAGCAGAGTTTCAGAAGTACGTATCCCTTTATTTTGCTGTACAATTTGTTGCCTCAGAGCTTCGTAACCCAAAAGTTGTAGACGGCAATAAACCCGATTGTTTATGTTTTTCGAAATCTGTTCCGAATTAGCATTAAAATGAAATTTATTCGATTAATTATCTTCAATTTTCACCTTTTGTTTACTTAAATTTTGGATGACTTTAACACTCCTCAGTGCGCCATGATAATCAATTTTTTTTATAATTTTTTTTATGAACAGGTTTGTTTAGTGCCCCGATGAATCAAATTTCCCACGAGGTACTTCACCGATATTTTGGAGTTAAATTTGGTTTCGTGAATTCGGTGTGTCTCTTGGGATGTCTCGTTGGCGGCATGATTTTTCCACCAATCACGTACAGTCTCCTAGAAGAATATGGACTTGAGGGCGCTCTTATATGTCTTGGTGCAATATATTTTAACTGTGTGCCAATCGCAGTAACTTTCCGGAACCCTAGCGACAGCAGGAATAAATCCTCTGTGGAATACGTCCATGACAAAGAACTGGAAGCAGGAATACCAATGGAGGTAGCGCATCCATCCTCGGAATATGAAGTGAACTGTGAAACAAAACCTTCTCAATCAGAGGAGAACACTGATCCTCTCATGGTAAAACATCAAGTGGAAGCTACTGAACTGAGAACAAATATTGAGCCCAAGTACGGGAGAGTGACCAGGTTCCTGTGGATTTCTTTAAATTTGAGAGTCTTGGTGAATGAGAAAGCATTTACAATACTCTTCTTACCATGTAAGTACCTTATAGAAGTAGTCTATGTCGCTTGGATCTTATTCGTTGTCTCATTTGCAATGGCTAAGGATCTACCCGAGGCTCTGGCAACCTATTTACCTATTGCAGGATCCGTTGGTGGCTTCTTCAATCAAGGAATAGTAACCATTCTCTTGCATTACCGACCCTTCTGGGGAGCCCCGATCTTCATAGTCAACATGTCCTCAGTTGCTTTGGCTTTCTTCCTCTACCCTGTTAGTTCTTCCTTCGTCCATCTCTTAGTTTGTTCATTCTTCGTTGGCGGAGGACTCTTTGGAGGATTCCCTGCGACCTACTCTGTCCTGGTGAAGTACGTATCGGCGGAGAACTTCGACAGCATGCTGTCTGTTAAATTCTTCGTGACTGGAGTCGGAGTCGTCTCATCAGGATACATGGCAGGTATGGACATCTTGGGTGGTATTCTCGAAAGCCGACTAACTTTAGTCCATGGTTAAATCCTCCGACTAAGTATGGAATGCCAAGTGTCCATATGAATATGTTTTTGAATAATTTAATCCGTCACTAAATTAAAATAAAATTTAATAACGTAATTAATAAATAACAATAAAACTATGAAATAATTATGTTATCATAATAGTTTAGGGACATATCAAATTATTCAAAAATATATTCATATGGACACTTGGCATTCCATACTTAGTCGGAGGATTAAACCGTGGACTAAAGTTAGTCTTAGTCTTTTAATGCCATGTTGCACACGAGGCGTCATTTCGAATGCGTTACTACCTGCGCTAATCAAGCCCGTGGAGGCAAATAGTTCAATCATAAGCCTGAAATTCAAAGCAAGGTTCGCAGGACTTTGCATTCACATTTTATTCGTTGTCACTCTCACCGCACCTGTTCTTGACGCCCTCCTACGTCAGGCAAAAAACACCTCGTGTGTAGCGGGCATGTTAGAGGGACCTTGTATAGTTAAAGCATTGATATCTCGAATTTATTATCACTAAAATCATACGGGGAAAATTATTAAATGTTTATCGTGTTTCAAAGGTATAGATTCAATGAACAAGAGATAAGTCCAGGCAATAGGAGGCCAATAACTTGAATACCTCATCAAGATGATTGACCATACCCCAAGTGGTGAGATTTGTTATCCATTCAAGTAATTTGGCAGAAAATGTTGTAAAATTTCGGGAAATAATTGCAGATATTAAAGATACTATGTCCCTTTTGCAGCCAACATCAATTTCTGTAGAGCATTGTAGGAATTGTGAATGTCACGTATGTCCTATCTGTGAAATTCAAACATTAGCAGTGTCCTATAGTATTCAAATTATGCAAGGAAACCGGTTTACCCTCTAGACTTCACTGTCAGACACTATTGAGTGACTGACTGACATCTTTTTTTCTTTGGTAATAACATACATAAAATGAGCTGTAACAGGTACATGAGCATTTGTCTACATCAATAAACCACTACTTGTAATGGCCAAAATTAAACTGATTGAATCTTGGTGCAGCACAGAACATACGACCATTCGGTAACAGGGTCTGCCGTTGGAATTTGACCTTTGCATTTGTTGGCCTGCAAATGGGACATAGTACCTTTAAAAGTAGGCCAGAGCCGTTAACACGTTTAGGCCAGAGTCGTTAACACAATTTTGTTTTCCTCCCGGAAACCAGAGTTTGATGGTCTGAAACCGATCGGAGTCCGATGCCACAACAATTTTGTACGAACTAGTTGACGTTTTGTGAATGACAAATGTAAACGATGAAATCTTTACCATGTTTACTAACTTGCTTTTTGAACAACAGGTACCATTTATGACGTCAGTGGCTCATTTGATGATGTCTTCATGATGATGGGAGGGATGAGTGTCGCTGCAGTGCTTCTCACGGTTGCCTTGGTGATTTGTAAACGAACGCGAAGAAAACAAAATGGCGCCGTCACGGTCGAGTGAATGTAACAAACCCATCGTGTGTTTAGATAGGATAAAGGAATAACATTCTAGATACAAATGTGTACTTTTTGAAGAAAATAATATATACGTTAAATATATTATACTACGTTACAAAATATATGACGTTTATCATGCACAATTATTTGGATGTATTTTTCTTTGAGCAATGAAATCCCATCGGATATTTTTCCATCTTTTGCGGTTAACGAGAAAAATTAAGATTAGATAGCCTGGAAAAGGCGACGACAACCTTCTAGGGGTCCACCCGGTTTTTACTAAAGTCATCAATCGACGTTTGCATTGCGTAGGACTCTACAAGATGAACCCTTCATAGCTAGGTGAAAAAGCTCGGAATACAAGGTGAAAGTCGGGTGAAATCCAAATGTAAGTTGATTCCTGTTGATGTGAAGGGCTGCATACAACTGATATTTTGTTATTGAAACATCTAAATATATTTCATAGATTTATTAAAAAAAAAATTAAATCCTAAGATCTGCTAATCTCCACCCCCCCCCCCAAAAAAAAAAAGAGAATGCTTCAGATCTCATTCATCTTGTTTATTTATTTATTTATTTATTCCGTTTTATCTTGTGACATCATCTGTCAATCATTAGTGAGCTAACATCGCGATGTAGCTTCACCAGAGCTGACCGCCTGTTTACAATAGACCATACAATACCAACATAGGAGTTGCTATGTATGTCAGACGTGCCATGTAGCATCACTAGAAAAAGAAAGTTAACGTGGAGATAATTGTATTAAAGAATGTAACTCTTTTGTGAGCATGTGCTGAGCTGGGGGAAGTTACATACCACCGTCTCTTGTTAACTCACTGATGATTGACAGATGACGTCACAAGATGATTGAGATCTGGAGCGTTTTTTTTAGGGTGCAGCTTACCCGACACGACACTAATATCCTTTGGCAAGATATTAACCTGCACTTGCTACTCTCCACCCAGGTGTTAAATGGGTACCCGGTAGGATGCGACCGTCATTGTTGGTCAAACAGTTTTTGAGCGTCATGTAACGCCTGGCTGGAATGCTCACCAGGGAGTGGAGATTGTGCACACAGTGTGTGCGGGCAAGCACTGAATCCAATGACCGGGGTAATAGTTTATTTGTAAAGCGCTTAGAGACATTTGTATTAAGCGCTATATAACAATTAAATATTATTATTATGTTTGAGAAAATTATTTTTAAAAATATTTAAAAATCTATGAAATATATTTAGATGTTTAAATAACAAACTATGACATGTAAACAGCCCTGCACATCAACAGGAATGAACTTATATTTGGATGTCACCCGACTTTTAAATTAAAAAATCGACAAAAAGGGTGTCGAATGCACGTGGGTTGTCGAAACGCAATCCTGCGTACCACAGACACAATAGTTCTTTGGCATTTGAGGGTAAAGAAATACTCTCATTTGAAAACGTTTAATATTCATGTGCAACCCGATTTATACCGTGGACTACTGGGATCAAATTATATTCGTCGTTTCCTGGATATAAAAGTGGATTAACTTCTTCTTCTTTTTCATTTTTCGTTTGTATTTTATAACTACAATATTCTTGTAACTGTATGTTTATATGTATTATTGTTATGTAAAAAAGTTATTCCCATGACCGACCTAAAAAAGGTGACCTTACCCCCCCCCCCCCCCCCAACGGGTCAAAATGTCAAATTTCCAAATTTCGAGACCAAAATAAAAAAAAAAGTGTCCTCTTACCCCCCCCCCCCCCCCCCCCCCCCCCCCCGCTTATTCAGCGGTCGGCTGAGTCGTTGCGATTTTTTTGGGACCAAAAAAAAAAAAAAAAAATGTGTCCTCTTACCCCCCCCCCCCCCCCCCCCCCCCGCTTATTCAGCGGCTGGCTGAGTCGTTGCGAAATTTTTGGACCGATTTATAAATGTTAAAACCCCCCCCCCTTGAAAAAATCCTGCGTACGCGCCTGACTGGGATACTGGTGCTATAATTGTTGATTAATTAGATAAGTATTTTTTTTTTTTTTTTTTTTTTTTTTTTTTTTTTTAAAGATACAAATTAGTAATGTCTAGTTCACACCGACGCCGAATGTCGCGCTTTAAATCGGCGATCAATTCGGCGTCATTTTTTCAAAAAATCTCACGATCTCCTGAGATATGTTATGCTAAGTTCACACCGACGCCGAATTGATGGCGCATTAAATCGGCGAGCAAAGCGGCGGCAAAGCGTAACAAAGCTTAATTAAAGCGTAAAGACCGTAATAGAGCGTGAGAAAGCTTTGAGCAATGCGGGACATTCGGCAAGAGCGCCAAAAATTTAAACTCTGTTAAGCTTTCCTACGCTTTGAGCAAAACTTTGATAAGCTTTGTGACGCTTTGATAAGCTTTAATACGCTCTCCCCGCTTTACGCAATTCGTGACGGATCGCCTCAAATTTTTAAACAGTTTACAAAAAATTGGCGCTCTTGCCGAATGTCCCGAATTGCTCAAAGCTTTCTCACGCTCTATTACGGTCTTTACGCTTTAATTAAGCTTTGTTACGCTTTGCCGTCGGCGTCGGTGTGAACTTAGCATAAGTGACCGTCACCTAACTGCTTGCAAAATTTGTGACAGTATAACCAGATTCGTCACGGAACCATATTTGCCAGTACACCGAGGCATATAGGGGCAATGTTTGATTGATAATGCCAAAGCCATCTATGCACATAGTTTGGCCAACTTGGTTCAGTTTGTCAATACATTGCGAGTATTCCTTTATTTTGTGCTTGCCCAACAAAGCAGTATTGATCATAATCATTGTGCCTAACTCGAACTAGTCTGCAAGCACAAACCCTGGTCAGTCGTAAAAGTGAGTCTGCACTATAAGACTACCATAGGCCATGTACTGTAGCTGCTCCTGACACAACCAGTAGGTAGCTGGGCTAGACTTCTCTCAAGGCACAATGATTTTTTGATTAAGTGTCCAATTAGGGTCTGTGCCTGCAGACTAAACTCGAACCGTGTTGGCAACACTCCGCTATTAATGCACTGTATACATCCTAAAATCTGATGCCTCTTGAGGCAGGTCTTAGGTTATTTGAAATGACATTTTTAATTTGGTAGCTCTTTTGTCGTTATAATCAGGTGGAGAAATTAATTCAAGATTTGTGTAATACTCTAAGGAACCATTTTCTGGAATTTGGAATTAGACTTGAAATGATAATTTCTGTTGTCACAAGGTTAAAGAAAACACCAGCATAATATACCTCAATGTGATAATAAACTATTACTAACCTGGTAAACACAATCCTGTCATTCACACACACATACACGCACACTCTCTTAAACATGAAATGTTAAATCACCATTACTTTAAAAGGGCGGAGGAGTGACCACTTTTACAGATTGTGAAATGAACACTTTTAACATGCAAGATTCAACCTTTACTGTGTTGGATACCGCATGTTCTCATTTTTGCACACGACAATTTGTGTTTTAAACTTCGGTAGGTAAAATGTATTTGCTTATGCGAATGATAAAAATCAATATCCACTGGATAATTTTGGTGAAGGTTTTACTTTCTCAGTTGACACAGATTAGCTCTCCCATGTAAATGGCTGTTATTGTAAATATTAACATTCGTATTAAAAAGGTGAAGATTCTATATTTTGTTAAGCAAACTAATGATTAAATAACTCAATTTGGGTTGTCTAAGTGTGGACATGAGGCCACAACAAGTGCAATTATCATCTCATGTTATATTACACACTAAAAATAAATCGTTTGTACCTCTACTACTACTTCTGAACTGAGTATTCTATCTTCTAACAATCTCTAAATTTGTAGGTATGCAACACTAACATCAAAACTATAATATTTGAGAGCTAATCAGTACTATTGAAACTATAAATGGATGACCTGTAGACCTTAAAACTATAATAAGATAATAATTATAAAATTCTGTGAAGTAATTACCTAATTTTGCTTTAAAAGGAAATTAATTTATATCCCTGGCCAAGGTGTAAATTAATTAGTATGCACACAAACCGTCATTATAAATAAGTCAACAATTGAGACAACTTTTTAAAATCATCTAAATACAAAGTATTGTACTTAAAATAAGTGGATCGTCAAGGCCAACTTGTTAAAACCTGATAAAGACGTCCATATTTGATCATGATTATACGTAAAAAGAAGACAATATCAAATCATTCAATTTATAACCAAATAATATAGAAATTGTTCGAATTATTACTGGTGTTGGCAATTGAGTTAAAATCATGTCCGTCTACCCCCCCCCCCCCCCTTCATCTCTATTATTTTAGCAATCTGTGCATCTTTTCACAAAACTATCGTAAGTACAGGTTCGCCGACATCCCAGTGACTCGTTCTGATAGCCGGTTGTCTACTTCGTCTTGAATTTTCCGAATATGACCTTCTCCAGCCCCATGAATGGACTTTCCAAGACCAAGGACATAACCAAAGCTAAGACGTAAGAGAAGACGAGATTGCCCACATAGAAGTAGCTCTGAAAGAGAGAAAAGAAGCATTGAGAAATTAATTTGAGAATGGGCCTTATCCTGGGCCAATTAAGTTCATGTAATGTAAACTAAAAATTAAAGTTTCAAATAGTATAACAGTTTTTCAAGAAGACTGTCCCGAACATACATAACAGACACGTCGACATAAACTAGTACAACGTCTCCTTAAAATACACACACACGCACTTACACACGAGGCGTCATTAGTTTGACGTAGGATTGCGTCAGTGACTGACACGGTCTTTGACGCGCCTTATGAGATTGATGACGCACGAAAATTGAATGCGTAATGGAAGAGCGCGAATGTTCCTTTGAATTACTTGCTTATAGATTAATTTCCTCCACAAACTTAATCGGGGCAGGTAAATGACGCAATCGAACTAACGCCACGTGTGCACCGGGCGTTATTAGGGACTTTTAGATTCTGCACGACGAGAACGTGGACTGCCCTTTTAAGGCAATGTGACGTCCTTTTAAGGCACTGGCAGTGACGTCACATTGCCTTAAAAGGGCAGTCCGCGTTCTTGTCGTGCAGAATCTAAAAGTCCCTAATGTCATGGATGAACTTACAAATGACAGGTTGTCCATATGGTAGGGAGTCTTGTTGAAGGTGACAACGCTGAAGATCCACGTGGGGTGAAGTAGGTAGGCGCAGTAGGTGAGGCGGGTCATGGGTATCCAGAATGACCAGTCAAGCAGCAGCCCGATAGGACCTTTTGGAAGCGGGAAAAAAGGAGAAAAAACATTTGACAAAAACGATACCAAAGGTATGATACAATCTACTTCTTAGAGGACATTTTTTGTAATGTAGACGAGATTTTCGTTCTGCTTGAAATAAGAAAGAAGGAAAGACTACCCGAACCATGCACTTCATCTTTTTCGGTTTTAAATTACCAAACATGTACAAACTGAGGTACAACTAGAATGAGAACTGAAAGAGACGCAAAAAAGACCATTAGAAGTACTGATATTTATGAGTTATGGTTGCATGGGTAACTGGACAGTATAGAAAGTGATAATAGATTCATTTTCCTGAATAAGCCGTTGCCCTTTTAGAAAACAAGACAATACAGGTTTAATACATACCGCCGTATCCATTGAGACAAGCGAAGATGATCCAGGCGATGCCGATTCCCCACGCTAGGCGACCAAACGTCAGATAGATGATAGATTCCCATTGCTCGATGTAGCGGTTGAGACAACCATAAGCGCCGTAGACCACTGCAAAGAGGGTGCCGAGAGCACACACCCATCCAACTAGGACGTAGATCTAGAAGAACCAGTGGCGATTTAGAGAGAGTAGTGATTTAAGAATAAATGAACAAGTTAGTAATGATGCTTTTGAAATTAATTGTATGAGAAAGATGGCTATCATAATACACTACACTCCTCGTACACCAAAAATAAGGACAGTGAAAGAGAAAATGGAGAGTTATATGGGGGAACACGATCATCGCGTCACTATTGTGAAAAAGACAGATATCATGGTTTGGGCATGTGACTAGGTGGAATGATAGCTTGGAGAACATGTGTCTCAATGTCCATTTCATTGTCGCCTTAACAGCCTCCAAGTTATGGAACATAGACAGATATATAGATAGATAGATAGATAAAAAGAAAGATAGAGAGAAATAATTATATGGTCCTATTTACCCAGGGTAGACTTATCAGCATTAATACTCCTCTTCATGAGGGCCCTGTAACATTCATATCATATTACCAGCACAGCCAGGTACCCACGTGGGTCGAGATTCGAGGCGGAACATGAAATGTAGGGAAAACGCCTTGTCCAAAGATGCACTGGGCAAGGGCCGAACCCGTGACCTCGCCCCAATATGAGAGTTGAGGGCCATCACAAAATATTTACCCATATCTACATTGCCTTTATTATTACCCCAGCATTGTCGGATATTCATTTCATAACCCTGAGTCAAGAGAGACAAATGTGGGTAAAACCCCTTTCCACGAGGATGCAAGCACCGAGCAAGGAGTCGAACCCAGGACCTGTCTATGAAAGTCGAGGGCTTTCACTAATACAACACATTGCTTTCACTTCGGTTATATTGAAACGTCAATACCCGACCAGATAGGTGTTTTTAATTGCAGGTATTCTAAGGCTTAAGACGAAGGAAGTAAACTCCATCTATATACACCATCCCGGACGCGTTATTTTTTTCTGCGGCACAGATTAGGGTTAGGTGCGTGTTGAGCCTATGGGAAAGTTTAGGGTTAGGGTTAGGGTTAGGGTTAAATCAAGACCTCTTTTAAAAAAAAAGCCCCAATCTGTGCCGCAGAAGAAATAACGCATCCCGGACATACCTACACAGACATGCCGACATAAACTAGTACAATGTCTCCTTAAAACACACGCACACACACACACACACACACACACACACACACACACACACACACACACACACACACTCAGACAAAAGATAAGTGGTGGGGAAGGTTGAAAGAGGCGAAAAGGGTGGATATGACCGGAAATTGCAGGCAAAATTGGTTAGATAAAAATTCCACTTTTATGAGCTTGAATTTCCTCTCCAAAACTAAGCAAATCTTGGAAAACAATCATAAAGCATCATTTATTTCTTTTGTTACCTTCCTTAGTTTGACTTTCTTTCCTCTGAGTTTGAAGATGATATAACCCATCACCATGCCAACGAGATAGGTTGGAATTCTCGTGTACGGTTTGGCATACGTCACGTCCTGATCAGGATAGTCTGCTAAACGGTCGTTGTAAGCCCTGTAGTTTTTTTTTAGATCAGCAAAGAAAAGAATTATGAAATAGCACGATTGAAAAGACTGTCGAAAAACCAACTCAAGGGCATGGTATTTCCTATGGTATTATATTATAGAGAAATCATGCTGGAATAACGGATTACATGTACGCCGTTGTACCGTGCGCGCAGTTTACTCGTTATTGAACTGTCGTAAGTTAATTATGTTTTTGAAATTAATTGTTTTTATTTTATTTCCATCTTTGAATGTACGGTGTTACTCCTATTATTTGTCATTATGTTTTTTCTTCTCAAGTTCTTCTTTTTCTTCTTATCATCAGTATTATCATTATTATTATTAATATTATTAGTATTATTATTAGTAGTAGTAGTAGTAGTAGGAGTAGTAGTAGTAGTAGTAGTAGTAGTAGTAGGAGTAGTAGTAGTAGTAGTAGTAGTAGTAGTAGTAGTAGCAGGTATAATCATCAACATCATAATCATCATCAATAGCGTTATTATTGGTGTAGATTGTGAAGCACTCACGGTTGTAGATACCACGGATCGAGGTTGATTCCATAGTACCAGTTAAGACCTGCCAAGGATCCCAAAGACACGATCATAATGGAGCCAATAAGAGCCATCCCTGCTTTACCATTCCTACAGAGAAAGAAACAGTAACACAAGAGAAACAATAATAAAAAATAAAAAAATATTTACTACGAAATGCACACTCATTGCATAATAGTTATCATGTTTACGGACACTACATAGTACGACCAGTATACGGTGGATGTGTCGTGGTATAGTGGTTCATTCACTTGGCTCTCAATCTAAGGGTCTAGGGTCCGAATCCCAGTAAGGCACTAACGTCCTGTGGCAACCCATTTTCCACTTTTGCCACTCTCCACCCAGGTGTAAATGGATACCTGGCAATTAGTGTTGGAGTAATGATACTTGCAAGGCCCCTCAGGAGGAACAGGGACCCGTTTCACAAAGCCTTTTTTCAATGACAAATGACAAAAATCAGTGACAAATCTGCTGATAACCAATCAGAAGCAAGGATTTCAGTAGCTTATAACAAAATCTATCATTTGTCACTGATGACAAGTTTTGTGAAACGGGGCCAGCACTGATGCTGATATGGCTTAATTCCCTGTGTAAAATAAATTCTTATCATTAGATTCGTAGAAAGAGTTACCTATAATAATTATCAACCACTATAACCAGGCCTATATCTTTTGGCTGTTAAAATGTGCATTCACTTTCGTTCGTTCTTTATAAATGCGGTATCCATTTCCCCCAAACGTTATATAATCACTATCATCACTTTTGCTCATTATTGTTTAACAGGTTCATACCACATATTTCAAGGACCGATTCATGCGATCCTAATTTCATCACAATCGAAAGACAATTTCGCAGAAAGAGCCATTCCATCTTTAGAAAAAGTATGGCAATATCTTTGGTAAAGCCCTACAATAAAACTGCTACTGCCTTTCATGAATTTTAAATGAATAGTATAATATGATAACACTGTGGGGTGGTATTATACAAGTAGCACATGGATTTACAACAAATATATACTATTGCAAAACTTATAGTGAAGTCTATCATGTAGTTTTAAGCCAATACAAAGTTTTATAGATACACTTACTTATACAAGATGATGAGAATCAGAGGACTAATGACGTAGAACTGCATATCATTTGCCAGGTACCATGCATGGCCAAAACACTGCAAAATAAAAATTTGATCAAACCGTAAAACAAAAAATTAATTGAAACCGAAGAACCCATGGCGTGACATTTTTTGTTACGTATACCAAGAAACAAAGGTGAAAACAATTTTTTGTTTTTTCTGATTTAAACGGATGCAACATTAGGACATCATTAGGAAGGGGAAAATTACAATCCCGCTTAGAAGTTATAAGGATTGTTTACTATTTTTCTTTTCTCGGGGCCTTAATACGGGAGGGGACGTTTGCGAACTTCATTCTACGCTGGCTACAGTGGTTCTAGGTCACCTACCCCCTGGACAACCACGCTCCGGATAACCACCCCTGGGTTTAACCACACTCTAGGACTACCCCCTAGGACAACTACCCCCTAATGCAACCACCCTCTAGGACGACTACCCCCGGAACGATTACCCTCTAAGATGATTACCCCCTAGCTAACTACCCACTGACAACTTCCCCCTATGACAACCACCCTCTAGGACAACTACCCCCGATTGATAATTACCCTAAGTGGTTATTGTCCGGGGGTAGTTGAGTGGTAGTTATCATAGGTGGTAGATGTCAAGGAGGTATATGTCCTAGAGGGCGGTTGCCCTAGGGGTGTAGTTGTCTGGGGGAACTTGTCCTGGAGGATGGTTATCCTAAGGAGTAGTTGTGTTGGGGGTAGTTGTCCGGGGGTAGTTGTCCTTAAAAGGTGGTTGCCCTAGGGGGTAGTTGTCCTAGGGGGTAGTGGTCTGGGGTAGTTGTACGGGGGTAGTTGTCCGGGGAAGGTTGTCCTAGAAGGTGGTTGCCCTAGGGGGGTAGTTGTCCTAGGGGGTAGTTGTCCTAGAGGTTTTTTTTCCTAAGGGTGGTTATCAAGGGGCCGTTGTCCAAGGGGTAGGTGTCCGGATACGGGCTTCAATATCGTGAACTGATAAAGAATGGAGAAGAAAAAAGGTGGGGATTCGTGAAAGATGGAAGAAATAGAAACTACAAACTCCTCTTGTGAAATTTTGACAGCAGTATATACGAGAGATGTCGCGTGAAGCTAACGATGTTACTTACTGTTTCGCTGAGGTCGTTTGGCCACGGGAAGAGATTGTTGACATACAGCATGTAAGCCCACCAGGTTTCCCCGCATTTGGTTCGAACCTGCTCATGGAAGCCGTCGGTCAGTACACCCTGGGCAAAGTGCGGCTTCAGCAAGGCCCAGATGCCGATGTTCGCCATGAGGGCCGGAGTAAGGCGCCACCATCGGTGGAAGTAGAACATGAACCAGCTGGAGGCGCTACCGAGTCGTTTACTTTCAAGCTGCTTCAGTGTCATGTACGTCACAAGGAAGCCACTGTAGTACAAAATGGAGGCGTCGGGGGAAAAGAGATGGTTGAACGACAGTTCTAAACCAGCGCCAATGGCACCGAGGTCGAAATCCTACACTAACCGAATTTCTGTAATTCCACCCTTAGACCAAACATCAGGCCAAACATTCACTATATACCTACCTAGCTAGCCCTGATCTTAGACTAAAAAATAATCTATAACCCGAGCCAACCCTAGCCTTAAACCTTTATCTGTAACGATACCGGAACGATACAAAACAAAAATCCTTGAGCAACTATCATATAGGAACAAATGTTGGAACATTTCAGAATTAAAGCACATGTTAAAATTTGTGCACATATTATCAAGTCTTGAACAGCTTGTGTTTTTCCAGTTAAGGCCTAATCTGCAGAACCATAATTAAAAATGCAAACGATGAAATGTTATGGGTGAAGATTCATTATAATTACATGACTGCTGACTGGATAACCCCAACGACCATAGTCACATTGCGGTCCACTGAGGCCATTCATATCCTAGGAATAAAACTCCCAACCACTTTAGGTAGATAATAATATTGTATCATTGCCCCACATTGTTGAGTAATGGGGATCAGTCTCTAATGTCGGGCTGATTTAAAATAAGTGCAAGTCCATGTGCAGTGCGCCCTCAAAATTAAGTCACCATCCATTGATAATCACCTGAGTACGAAGAATGTATCCACGGAATAGGTTGCGTTGACGATGGCTAATCCGGCAAAAGATTGAACGTTGCCGAATGCCTCACTGAAATTATCTTTAAATAACAACATAAAAAGACCTTGGATCAGTTATATCACTCTAAAAAATATCTTAGCTCAAATATGAATGCTTGTTTAAAGAATTTGTTGAAATTAATGGATGTTCGATTAATTTTTAGTCAACTTAATTGTCAGGTTGACTTAAGTGAATTTTCAATATCATGTGACTCATATCAGTGCTTTGCCTTGTACAGAAATCGCTTCCGTCAATCCGCCTCTCCCACACATTATGTACACGCACAATTTTCGCCCACACACACATTATGTACACGCACAGTTTACGCCCACACACACCGCTCATCCCAAAACAGAAACACAGAATCTGGAAATCGCCTACCCCTATCAACACTCCATCTGCACTCCACTCATTTTCGGTATGAACAAGCATGTTCAAGATATTAACTTTAGTCCGTTTCAATAGCCTTGTCCATCGCCGTTTAAGATTTGCAAATATTACAGTGACATGTTGCATAATCTGATCCTATCATACTTTATAGGCAATACAATAAGGTTTTATTAAAAATGCCCTTTCATTAATTTCTTGAAAGGCCTTGCGACAGTACTTTACAATAATCATAGGAAGTTAATTTGATGACGAAGTTACTGTCTACAACTCAAATCTCGGGACATTTGTTCTAATGGGGCATTTAAACCAGTTTCAGGATGTTCTATTGCTTGTTACTTACCCAAGTGACCAAACTGGAATTGAAAGGAGTGTCCGAGGATGACCCAGAACATGCTGATGACCCTCAGGCCGTTAAGAGCGGCCAAGTTGCTCTTAGTCTTCTTGGCGCTCATGATCTTAGGCAAATTGGTAACAACTGAGAAGGACATCATGACGCCATCCAGGACAGCTGTTACAAACAAAGACACGTTAAAAGTAAAGACCAGTTTTGGAAACGCCCCCCTCTCAAAAAATGAAATGGAAGCATTTATTACCAATCATGTGAAAGAATATGTTTTGACTAATTCGTAATGATACAAATTTTGCCTAGAAACCGCCTACTAATTGATATATTTGGTAAGATATTATATCTATTTGGACCTGATAGATATAACGCACGTGTCGCGTAGTCCCATATACATCTTTCTGTGCACAGTGTGTAACTTTACCAAGACTGATGATTTGATGATTCCAGAACCTTCCAGTACACACCAATACTTATATGCTAGATGATCAACCTTTTTTATCGATTCCACAACGTTTCTTTCACAATGCAATCGCATGACCATAACTGGTCTTTATCTTTAAGTTTGTTGAATTGACAGAACTATTTGATTGAATTGTCGAAGAGAAAGTCACATTCACCAGGAACTTAAAGTCTTGTCAGTTTACGCCTTATTGCGGAGATCTGCCCTGTAATTACTCAAACTCTATTGGCATTAACCAATTTTTATTTGAATAGAAGAAAACCCAAACACTGCGACAAATATTCTTACCCCATTTCAGATCGATCTTGGGCTTCTTCTGCTCCTTCTCCTCGCTACCCTCCTCTGTCATCTGCACACGAAGTAATTCTCCATTCTTTAAAGTGTCCTCCCCCTTCTCAAATCCTCCATTGCACTTCGCGCCATTTTCCTTGACCTCGGAACCAACCTCGATTACCTCTGGGTCATCAACGGATGTCGTCTTCGTCTTAGGTTTGTCATCAGCTGCGGGATCGTCGTCTCTCTGTTTGACTTTCGTTTGCTTCAATACCTTCGCCAGAACTATCTTATGAAGATAGATTTCGTAGAAGGTGCCGGCCACTACCATGGCCAGAAAAAATGACATCAAAGCCCTGAAAAAACACGGTTGACATGTTTGAAATGGATCGTAAAAGAGGATCAAGACAATGTTATGATAATAATAATAATAATATTATTGGATATTTATATAGCGCGCATATCCACCCTGCAAGGTGCTCAAAGCGCTCCAATATTACCCCGGCTCTGCTAGGCTACCGATTTCGGTGCTCACAGCATTCAAGGAATTCCTTCCTACCGGTCCCCATTTACTTCACCTGGGTGGAGTGTGGCAAATGTAGATCAATGTCTTGCCAAAGGACATTAGTGCCGCAGGAGTGAACATGAGAATTAAGATGTCCACTTTGGTGACTCGGTAAAACGTTCACTTTGGTACATAGCACAATCATGATATTGGTTGTATCCTGTTCTAATCATGTTTAACTAAACATTTTGGATCTATTCAGCACATTTTGTGTAGAAGAAAGCTAGTGAACCAAATCCTTTATGTTAATACCATAATATAGAGGTACATAAAGAAATTGTCATTAAGTTTTATACAACGGACTTTCTTCTCAAATCAGACGTTTTTTCTTGAAACATTTACCAGGGAAGTAGTATCAAAGCCAAAGCCTTAATCAATGGATATATTCTAAGTATTTCAAAGCATAATTATGACAGCAGAAATTTAGCCTTTAATTACAGGGAAAATACCACATATGCGTGAGTCCCTCCTTGTGTAATAAAGTTATTGTAGATAACTACCATCTGATTAATTTTCTTAAGAATTCATGGAAATCGATGATGTAATATCAGCAGTTATGTCGAATCTGAACCTCCATAATGTAGGTTTATGTTTTTGTTTTTTTTTATCTCCACAGAATATAGCATGATTAAATATGCAATATATACTAAATCCAATAACATAATATTAACCAAAGATACGACAAATGATTATACAATTATTATTCAAATAAATCATTTAAGAATGGCACAGTGGTGAAACATAGTGGAGGAGTCTATTAAAAAGGCATGGCTTGTATTTTATAGACCCCTTAAGAATTATAAAAAAAGTTACAAGTGCTCTGTAATATAATTAGAAAATATATGTATAAAAATGCTTATGTAATCCTACATCACCCCCCCCCCCCCCCCCCTACGCTACATTCATAACTTACAGGAAAGCGATGTCAGCTGTCCTCCATTCCTCCGGTTCGTTGCATTCGTAGTAGACGGGTGACTCTGTTACACCAAGGGCCGACCATACTAAAAGAAGGAGACAGACCATTTTATTTTCTTGAATATAAAATTCATTGAATTTATGAGGAAATACTGGCGAGATGGCTACTGGTGCCCCCAAATGGAAATAAATACACACTGTGAAAAATTTGGGCAATATTTTTCGACCATTTGCCCAACGTTGTGCCAATAGTCAACCCAACCATCTATTGGGCAATATTTTGCCCAGTGGTATTGGTAAACGTAAGCACCCTACTTCACACGTGCATAATTGTTTCGTATTTTGACCAACATTTGGGCAAAGATATGACCTTTCAACTGCCCGACTACGGTAGCCCACTTGTTGGGAAAATCTTGACCAGCTGTTGGGCCATTGGGAAAAATATTGCCCAATAGATGGTTGGGTTGACTATTGGCACAACATTGGGCAAATGGTCGAAAAATATTGCCCCAATTTTTCACAGTGCAGGCCTATATCTTTGTATAGTTCTTTCTTTTTTATATTCTAAACGGGTTGTGTATAGCCAACATCATATACATATACATGTAGTAGATTTACTGTGATATACTGTACTTGTAATAAAGGCCAAATCAATCACCACTTGTGTTGATCCTTTTTTGGTTTAAAAAAAAAGAGGATAATACACCCGGGTAATACTCACTTGTGTCGGATACGGCTTGAATTTCCTTGGTGGTGCAAGTATTGGGTGAACATGTACCCCAAGTCACAAACTGGAGAATGAAATGTTGAAAATTCAAAGACATTACTTCTAACTCATCTAGCTCACAAAATAACATTTTAAGAAGACTGATGTTTGATGAAAGAAGTAAACAGGAATAGAAGAGAAAAGTAATACATACATTCGTGTAAGAGTTGAACTCGGGAAAGTAACCATTTAAACAAAAATAGCGTTTTGTAACCATCAATTAGACTAATTTTCGTAATCCCTCACCACTGAAAACAGCCGAAATTCTTTTATAAACAAATGTGTATCAACCATCCTCAAAGCCCCCCCCCCCCCCTCCCTCTCTCTCTCTCTCTCTCTCTCTCTCTCTCCTACACTTTCTCTTGCTACATTTGTGTGTTTTTGTTGTTGCAAAATACTGAGTTGATAGTTGACGTAACACAGAGTATTACAATTAAATAGACTTTATCTGCAGTTTAGGTTATGATTAGCTTTAAAAAACTAAAGTGTTCGTTTTGATTCTCCATAATCGCTTGTTGCTTGCCCATCCGTTTTTTGGGTTGCAGAAAAAAAAAGTAACAAAAAGTAAATATCACTGAAAAGAAGAAACTCTGTCAATCCTGTCAAACCCGTATAATAAAAGCTTTAGCATTGGTTTGAAAGGTATAATAATAATAATAATAATAATAATAATAATAATAATAATAATAATATTCCGCTTTTATATAGCGCTTAATACATCGATGATTTACAGATATATTATTACCCCGGTCATCGGATTCAGGTTTACCCGCACTCAAAGTATGCACATTTCTCCACTCCCTGGGGAACATTCCAGCCAGGCGTCATTTAAGCGCACACTTGCTCATCAAACCACATTAACCTTCGCATCCTATACCGGGTACCCATTTAACACCTGGGTGGAGAGTGGCAAATGTGAAAAGGAGCAATCAGCTCCACTTACCCCGAATCCAGAAGCGGCACAATACTGGGCATCGAAAGAGGGCACACCGGAAGTCTTATTGGCAGTGTTGGATGTACAGAGCCAGTGGTTGCCATAGTCCTTAAAGTTCAATGTATACTCACCTGTCTCGAGCTTTGGTATGACATTGCCATGTGCCCCACGCACTGGGAAAATAATGATTTTTTTTTTCGTTGGTATATTTTTAACGTCATGCCGATTTGTGGAAATATTTACAGAGTTAAAAATGAGCATTCAAAAAATACATCGAAATACAAATTTCAGCGTAAATGCGTAAATAAATATGGGCAAGTTCGAACTTTGTCCGTAACGAACCTAATCTAAGATTTCAGTATCTGATGAATATATCTAGGTGATGGCCCTACTAGCTGACTAGATCTTGAATCAGACAACATATCAAATGATTATGATGATGTTATTTTTAATGCCACTTAAGTCCATAATTCAATTCGGTGATGTTTGACAACATATAGGACATACTTCGAGTTTGCCCCCATACAATAGGGACTTTTAGATTTGCGTGGACTGATACGTGTGACGTCCATTCAAGGCAGTACATTAAAAGGACGTCGATCGTAGCAATCCACGTTGTCTTCGTGTAAATCTAAAAGTCCCTAATGTAACATCATTCAAACCAACGTCACCGACAACAGACCGAGCAAAATAAAGCATTAATAAAAATCAGATGGTTTGGAGTCTGTTTAGAGTCGGATTAGCGGCGTGGCTGAGGTACGGTGAGCTTCATTATTAAACTTTTCTCTTCCCCCTTTATGGAGCTGAATTGATACTCACTTCTCTGTGCGTAAACTTCACCCTTGTCTAGATCTGAGAAGTACTGCATGGTGTCCCGGTAACAGATCTCAGATAGGAGACTGTCATCGTCTAAACCATACCAGAGTTTGTCCTCCACTCGAACATGCCTCGCACCTTGCACCGCCTCGGACAGATGCGTCCCTACGAACTATAAGGTTTACGATGAAATTTGAGATCTTTTTATATTCTTAGAGATGCACCATAACGTACTGATTTTATTTTTAAAATGAAATATGAGAGATTTCATCCTTAAATTTCTTATTTTCCAATTTCCCTTTTCATTTTAATGTTTGATAAAGCTATAAATATATTTATGTGTGCGTTCCCTTTATCAATAATACTATTCCCAATTTCATAATAAACTTTGTGAAATTTTTCTCTCAGATTTCTAATTTTCCACTTTGATTCTCATGTAGATCCTCTTTGCACTTTTCTTAAATCATGTCACTACACAGCCTCAGTGAGATCTGCTTATGGCTAAAAGGAGATAAGAAAATTGGCCTGAATATCCAGATGGTCTTTATGTACAGGCTTCTTTTATATACATTAAATGAGGAACGCTGTTGAGGGGAAACAAAAGTGTGGTCTTTATAGACAGGAGGTCGTTCTATAGAGGTGATCGATGAAGAAGATTTTAATATACACTCTTTAGTTATGTACAATTCCCCCAACACAAATGCCATTCTCTTTCATAAAAATATATGGCGAAGGGGCATTAATGTGATGAACTGCGGTCCAGGGCAAAAGTTCAAGAGAATACAAGTATGCACATTTTTCAAAGAAGCAAAGTTTTAAACTTAAATTTTTTCCAGAGATTTAGACACCGACCCCCCCCCCCTTTTCACTGCTAACCGACGCCCCTGCATTGACTGAAATGGACTGAACTGGGGGGCGTTTCATGAAACAATTAGTCGGTGGTTTTCGCCGACTAATATCATGTTCACCGACAATTCTTTTGTCACAGACTATTTTCCAGGACTGTGAATGGTCAAATTTAGTCAGCGCTGACTAAATTGTCGCTGAACATGATATTAGTCGGTGAAAACCACCGATTAATTGTTTCATGAAACGCCCCCTGAACTGACTACAAACCTGCGCAAGCCTGTGGTCATCATGGAGAAGCGATTCCACACTCTCAACATCTATGCCTCGTTCAGAAAGCAATCCTTTGTAATCCGAAATGGAAAGTCCCGCTTTGGCAGCTAAATAAAACATCGAGAACAATACGAAAAAAACATTGTATATTCGATATTAAACACAATTTCTTTATTATGAAACGAATTGGCGGTGCCGTGCAATGAGTCGTGTGCAACATTTATTTCTGTATTTTATTCGAGAATGAATAATCTCATGATAATAACCGTGGACTTGTGGTTGTTCTTTCTGGTATCACTACATTAAAGCAATTGCATTATATATATTTTTTCAATCTCATTTTTTTGATGAATTGGATGGAAAAAGTACGGGGCACAGTATCGCCTTAAATTATATATACAGATTCTAAAATGCATTTGCATTTTCAAAGCATAACATTGAAAATGATTACGCTAAACTGCATTTTCAAAGAATAGAATTCAAAAGTGATATGCCACATGAGAATTAGAAAATTGGAGATGAAAATATTAGCCTGTAAAGAGGTGAATTTAAATGTCATTTTCTTATACTATTGCATCTTGACTTATTTTGTCAGCGATGCTCGCAATACCAATACTCTAAAAAAAAAACATGTAGCTTCGACCCTGATTCTTATGACATTCAATTCAGTTATCTGTCTTTGCTGTGTCAATATGTATTGTTACGTCACGGTACTCCCAGTACATCAGGTAAAAATAACTACCACGTCAAAGTTTATATTTCGAAATCACCGAAAATATTAATTCGATTCTCATCAAATTAATGGCTACATATGTTTTCGATCTCATTTATTGGATAAATTGCCGCTTGGAAAAATTAACATGTCGTACGGGGCACGGTATCGCCTTAACCCTTACTGTACTGGGCTATTTTGAGCACCTCACTGACTGGGGGGGGGGGGGGGGGGGGGGGCTGGGAGGCCCCCCTATGATCTCGGCCGTTGAATGTCCGATGAACACGAAAATTTGAATGTTTGTAGATATTTACGTAAGGAACAAGATGGTATAATTAATTAATTAATTATGCAAAATGCTAATTTTATGCATTTTACAGAAAACTCTACATATTTGTCTGTAGACTTGTGAAGAATCTTGAAAATATATTGAATAAATGTTTCCTTCATCTCAAATTCAAGAGGTTTCATTATTTGTATGATATTTGAAAATGCATAAGTTAATTTGCATACATTATGAATACGCATTCATGAATATCAAATCTGGAAATATACAGGGAACTAGAATCATTACAAAAATTGTCGGACTCCACTTTTTGAATGTTGAAACTCATTATTCATATGAAACTTCTTTTCTAACCCAAAATAGTTATTTTGATGTAATAATTTATGCAAATTTGATGCAATTTTCTTATGTATTTTATTGTTTAATATTTCTTATCATATCTATTTTTATCTAGTTTTGTTTTTAATGTATTCTTTTGTTCTGGAATACATCAAGTTACTTTGAGAAACATATGAAAGAAATTTGATATTAATTCATATCTCCCACTTAGGAAGAAATACATTTAAACCTGTATTCACATTTCTGCTTATACATAAATATATGCAATTATAGCACTTTTTGATGACATGCGCTTACTAATTGTTATGTAACACCTTACAAGTATATCCGATTTCGACGAAAATGATATCAAAATGTGCGTAAGACTTGAGGGAAAAAATTCATGAAACGACAATTCAAAATTTCAAGCGGTTGCGGCGCAATCTCCGAAAATGTCGAGGGGGCCTCCCAGCCCCCCCCCCCCTGTACAGTAAGGGTTAAATCGTATAGGCCTATACAGATTCTGAAATGCATTTGCATTTTCAAAGCAAAGGATTCAAAATGATATACGCTAAACTGCATGCATGCAATGCACATTTTCTTTTTCAGATATGACAATAATGTAAGATTCACTGGTTTATTGAAACGGTCGTGATTTTGGCGAGTCCGACATGGCTACTTATTTATCAGTCAAGGAATATGCACGATTTTCATTGTGATTTATGTTGAATTTGTAATGCTAAACACAATGTTGCTTCAACAATTTCTCGTTCTTGTCTCGATAAAATATCAGTCACTTACAGCATACAAATATATATATATATATATATTTGATATTCCATATGAGTACGAAAAGTCGCGATACAGAAAACAAGGGATAACATTTTTGATAAATCTGTACCTAATCTATACATTTTGATTATATAGCCATAGTGAAAACGTTACATTGGGTGTACATGACTCCGATTAAAGTAACACTAATGCCTAGGTCACATTTGTCGCGGCGGCCGTGCGGTCTAAAATATCTACGGCCAATAGCAATTATAGGGTCGCCGCATCATTCTCACGGTCACATATGGTAGCGGTCACATATTATGTTAGGGTAGCCGCGCGGCGAATTTTGAATTTGTGGAGACAGAAAATCTGCGGCTGATGACGCAGGGTCGCCTTAGGGTGTCCCTGCGGCGGCCGTAGGTTTTTGACAAATACTAAGGCAGACGCAAGGTGCCCGCAAGGCAAGGCACGTAACCACGGGGGGGGGGGGGGGCACGTGCCCCCAAAAAAATTCCAAGATCAGTTGAACTTTTTGGACCCCTTTTTTGACCTCGATCGATTACATGTATGTGCCCCCCCCCCCCCCAAACATCAAACTCTGGATACGTGCCTGCGCAAGGCTGCCAAAGGGGACCATACGGCGACCGTGACGCCAGACTGATGCTACCGCTTCACCCCTGGAGTATATAAAAAGCAAGGCCACCGTACGCCCTACCTACGGTCGCCATCGAACCGCTCTACGGCATGGCTATATGGCATGTCTAATCACTACGGCGAACCTAGAAATGAAGACAGTTATAGCTCCGCGTTATAATCCCACGGGGAGCCGTACGGCCTGTAAAGATAGGGATACGCCCTAGGGTGGCCCTGTGCCGCCGCAGATTCTCTGCGACCGCTACATCACTCGATTTTGGGGGCGTACGGCTGCCGTTTCCTAGCCGTAGAGCAAATGTGACCTAGGCATTAATGCTTGGCAGCTGTGATGAATGTAACGATAATTCTAGAATAGTTCTTTTCAACAAACTTACCTTGTTTCTGTTTTCTTACTAAGCTTCCAAAGGCGGGATTAATTTGACACGCCACATACTGAAAACACAGTGAATACCATAGCGCAACAAATAGCGCCGTTTGTAGCCTTCGTATCTGCGCCATTTTGACGCAAATGTGAAAAGAACGCTGGGAAGCCCAAAGTGACTGTCGACTGCTTTTTAGTAGCAGAAGTTGCTACCAATTGTGTTTGTTTATTATATAATAAGGTAGCTTCAATTAATCTTATCTGACAAGTAAGATAATGTGATGAGGAAATGGATAGAAATAGAACAGATATATGAGTTAAACATTAACCTGTTTTGCCCGTTGCACTCGAGGAGTTATTTCGATGGCGACATGTTGTTTACGCTAATCGAGCCTATGAAAGCACTTCATCATGTATTTTGCACTGTTCATGTCATGGCGCTTCAAAAATGGCGCTAGTTGCCGACGCAACTCTACGTCAGCAACAGGCGCTACATGCGCTAAGGGCGTGAACTTGTGTTCTCGCGTGACGGGCGTCGTACCGAGAACATCATACAATATCAATGTATTTTAGCTGCCTGGTCACGAAAAAACAAGTGAAAACGGTGATAGGGTGATCGAAAAGCGAAAGAATTATGAAAAGTGAAGGGTGCAAAGAGTTCACCCAAAATTTGCCCTGGCGACATTTTTTTCGTACCTTTTTTTCTTCTTTTTTTCTCTCTTATCCTCAAGCGAGGTTTTCATTTTCATAATTTCAATACATCTACATTAGTAACTCAATCAATGAGTGAAACATAACATAGGCTAAAAATTAAAGTATATTCAACAATTCTTCCAGCTTAGTATTGTTTTTTTTGCTAACACATTCATATCTTTAAAATAATCTTAACAACGACTTGAATTCTAAAAACAAAGTATGTGGGTAATAAACAGAACCCTTAACAATCTTCTTAACATAACATTTAAAAATTGCATATTGTGCATAATTTGAAATAATAGTCAGGAGAGAATATTTCTTGTTTCCAATGTCCTTACCTACAAGTAATATCTTTTGGTCTATTTGTATTTCTTTTTGGAATAGGTTAAATATCAAGTTACATATTATTTTCCAAAACAAAGTCACATCCTTACAATATAACATAAAGTGAAAAGTTGAGTCTACTTGTCCACAAGATTTTTGTCCATGCTGTTTTTCTTGATTGTTTGTTGTATGTTATTGTTTCGTTTTTTGTTGTACTGTTTGTTTGTTTGTTTGTTTATGTTTTATTATTGTTAAAGGTGTAGGATCGAGGGGGGAGTATAGGCTGCAAATTGGGTTTAAGGTTAGGGTTATGGAAAGGGTTGACGTTAGGAATTAACTGTTTTAGAAATTAGCCTCGGAGCAGCAGAAGGGGGATATGAAAAAGACATGTATAGGAGAAGGCTATGAACAAATGTAAAGGGAGATATTCTAAATGTGCTACATGAGATTAAGAAAGATGAAGATAATAAGATCAGCCTGTAAAAAGATGAAGTTAAACATCATTTTATTTACACTATTGTAACTTGACATATTGTAAGCGATGCTCGCAAAACCAATACCCCCCCCCCCCAAAAAAAAAAAAAGAAGAAGTAGCTTCGACCCTAATTCGTATGACATTCAATTCAGTTATCTGTCTCTGCTGTGCCAATATTTATTGTTACGTCACGGCACTCCCAGTACACCAGATAAATAACCATCACGTCAACGTTTATATTACGAAATCCCTTAAAATAGTACTATTTGATTCTAATCTAATAAATATAATAAAATCGTATGACATTCAATTCAGTTATCTGTCTCTGCTGTGCCAATATTTATTGTTACGTCACGGCACTCCCAGTACACCAGATAAATAACCATCACGTCAACGTTTATATTACGAAATCCCTTAAAATAGTACTATTTGATTCTAATCTAATAAAATGGTTACATAATGACGAATGCATTTTAATTTCTACAAAATATTGAAAAATACATTTGTGTGAAGTAGATTACAAAATGAAAAATAAATTGGATGTTGTCCTGCTTTACTGATTATAATCAATGTGTACTTGATTATGATTTTATTTTCATTTGTCACTTCTCCTTCATCTTCTTCCCCCTCCCTTCTCAAACTCCTTTTTGGGGAAGAGGGGGATGACCTCATTTCCCTCCAAGCCTTCCTCCTTATTCCCAAAATTGTTCTGCTGTATTTCATCAATATCGTCACCCTTTCCCAATGGCAAACATACATTAGCATTGAAGAAAAAAAACACTAATCAATTATCTTCACTGTGCATCTATTTTCTTCCGCTGCACCCTATATCTTTGCCACAGACCTGTGTCACAAAGCTTTAAAACATACAATTACTATTCATTAATTGTCACGGTGCTATCTTTTCGAAGCATCTCTTAATCTTAAACAGTTCAAGATCACGGCGATTACCTGAATGATACAAGTGCTGATTTCAACGCAACGCAAATACATGCACCACTGCGTTGTCATGCCAACTTAATGTTTAACAGATACATTTATTTGTTCGTGACAGATTATTTCCATTACTTCTCCGCTAAGCATCCATTACGTCATAAAGTCACATGAACACCGCAATAGTTGTGACCAGCTGATATATATATATATATATCGGTTTGAAGTACTTATTCTGGCATTCGCCTGGTGCTAGTCAAAACTATTGCACCAAGATGGCGCAGGGTCCGTGGTTACATAAGACGGCGCTGGTGGTTTTATGGATTTCTTTGTGTCTTCAGGATGTGACGTGCCAGTTGAACCCCGAGTTTGAAAGTTTGGTGAGAAGACAGAAAAAGAGTAAGTTTCAATATGCATAATGAATTTTCATTTTAGGTGTAACAATACAAGACAATACAATAAAGTCATTTCTATAGCGCTCTTACAAACTAACTGTTGTTTCACAGGGCTTTACATAGAAATTATCAAAGAATCTCATGTAACATGTTAGTATCACTTCTATTTTCTATTTTCTCAAAATGTATTATCTAGAGAAAGAAAATCAGTTAGTGTGCTGAACAAAACTAACATGAACATTATTACTTGGTTATCAAATCACCAAGTTGACTAAAACCTGTCATGTAGTTGTAATGGCAATGTTTAAAAAGAGGGCAACATGCCTTATCCTCCTGAATCATGAAACATAATCTGCTATTATACTTCCAACAGAAATCACTTGGAGTCGGCGTCGAAAACATTACATGAAAATGTAATGTCAACTTTTACCGATAACAACAACGAGAATTATAGTTTTAAAATGGGTTTATGATGTAGGAAGATATCTGTGTTGCTCGCGATTGATGCTTACTTCATATCAACACTGGATTCTCGATCAAGTACCTTTTTCTACATAAAGCTTTAGGAGGTCGATTTAAAAAAATAACATGTTCATAGTCAGGGGCGGATCTAGGGGGGGGGGGGTCGGCGGTTTAACCCCCCCCCCCTTGGGCGGCCAAGTGAGAACAAAAAAGGGGGAAAAGGGAAAAAAGAAGAAGAAAAAGTAAACGAGTAAAACGGCACGATTTGGATCCACCACTGGGTCAAACCCCCCTCGGCAAAAAGCTAGATCCGCCCCTGATAGTCATAAGTTATCATTATCAATATCGGTGATATACGTACCTGGCCTTTGACCTTGTTCTCTGTATATCTTAATTTTGTCAAATGATTCTATTTAGCTTTTGAGGCTGCACGTTCCGTAGGTGATCGCAAGGAATTCTTTTCCGAAAGAGGAATAGATTTGGACTATGTGGAATCGCTCGAGAAAGACAACCATAGGCTTGCACAGGTAAGTTATTTTCTTTTTTTAAATATCGGCCTAAGTATTCATTCTGGCTACAGACTGCATCTGAAGCAATGCATTCTTCATTAATTATTGTTCATATTCATGCAGTATTTGGCAAAGAATGATTATGTTATATCATCCGAAACACTGAAGCCGCTAAGGAATAATCTAAAAAGGAGTTGGGTAAAAGTTTACCCAATCAAAGGTACATGTCATTAACAAAAAATTGAGTTTCACCAAACAAATATGACGTATAGTCCCTTTACCCAACATAGATACATTTTACTAAACTCTGTTTAGAGTGTAGGCTGTAGGGGCTGATCTAGGCGTCTGTAGGAGAAGAGGCTACAATTCTGAAGTATCTCTGACAAGCAGGCTTTTTACTTTTAAAAAAATAAGAAGACTTTTCCCCCTCAAATTGAGAAGAGGTTAACTACACGATTAGGGTCTTTTTAGGGGTGTATTTTGTTTTTGTACTTACGGTATGCCCGGCATATCGGGGTTTTAAGGGACATTATACGGGTTGTGCCCCCAAATGTGCCAATGACTTTGAGGCGTCATACAAATATAAAATATGAAAGTGCAATCAAGATTTTAACAAAACATATCAAAAAGAAGGATAATGAATCCAATTTGATCCTTGAAAATATATCATAATGATTATGTAAGACGACGTCACCGCTAGGGTTAGGGCGGCCGGCTAGCTAGCCGGCGTGCAGAGCGAAGATCAAGAGTGGGCGAGCAACATGCTCACTCCGTCTAAAAGTTTGACTTCGTTGTGAAAATCTTACTTTGAAAAACGATTCTCAAACTTCAGTATACATGGCCGCAATCCAAACTTTCATTTCACAACTCTTTTCCTGGAAACTATATAAAAATCGTGGCAATCATGATGGAAATAGATCACAATTTCGGAATTTTGCGCACGAAGTCCGATCGCCGATCAATGAAAATGATCGGGAAAAAAATCGGTAGAAAACAAAATATTTTAATATTTTTTTAAAATAAATATGCCGACAATTTTTTAAGTTTTGGGCTATCAAATACTTAAAAAAAATGCATAACTGGGATTTGTTTGTCATTCAGAGTTATTGTAGACCGTTTTTGTAGATATTTAGTGTTTTTCATGACTTTGCAATTAATGACATTATCTAAGAGAAGAGGTAAAAAATGCGAGCTGCCACTAAAGCACACATTTTGTTTTCCATTGTCATTATAATCAAAGATGGCGGCTCGCATGTTTTGCCTCTTCTCTTAGACTCATATTATTAATTTCAAAGTCATGAAAAGGCACTTCATATCAACAAACATGGTCAACAACAACTCCAAATGACAAAATAATCCCAGCTTTGCATGTTTATTTAGTATTTGATAGCCTAAAACTTGACATTTTTTAAATTTGTTTTTCTTTTCTTTTTCTGATCCGATTAAAGCCCCAACTTACAGGGTTAATTTATAGTGTACTGATATAGACTAATGACAATGAATAATTGAAAAGGTAACGGTTAACAAATGATTTAAAAGAATACATATTTTCATCAATTTGGGAAACGGCTCCTGGTCCTGGAAAACGGCTCCCGGTTCTCTAAAAAAATTAAGGACCGGGAGCCGCTTTTTCAGATATTTGGCTCCCGGTCTGCTTTGTCTTAATAAAAGGCTTGCCAATACTTCTTGAACATTGAACAGAAATGGGGGCACAGACCAGCGTGACACAAATATGATATCAGAGGGTCACATAGTTACACACACACAAGTTCCGTGGATGGGGAGGAGAGTCATTGCCCCCTTGTTTCCCTTGTTACGTCTTTATGGGGAGAGAGGATAAACGTAACCTATGAAGAAATCTCTCTGAATTCGTGAGATCCTACAATAATTTCAAAGCCGATTTCGTTTTTCGAACCCTAGTTCGTGCGAACCCACCTCTCAGAGGCGGTGGAAGGTGCGAGGCATGTTCAAGTGGAGGACAATCTCTGGTATGGTTTAGATGATGACAGTCTCCTATCTGAGAGATGTTTCGAGGACACTATGCAATACTTCTCAGATCTAGACGAGGGGGTAGTTTACGCACAAAAAAGTGAGTATATATAAAAACCGAAACAAAAAATTAGTACAGAGAATAGAGATTTTTCTTAAAACTTCAATTCATACTATTTAATTTCTAATGGCACATGAGATCTATTAGTCCATTTAGAAATAAGTGTAACACCAATATTATCTAGCGACCTACCATAATTCTAAATTTCCATTCTAACAGCCGAATATTTCATGACAAATCAGCTGACAATTCCTGTACTCCGAATGTAGTCAGTAAGGGGCTATTAAAACTTTATTTTCATATATTATATATAACGTCTCACGTTCCTAGACCATTTTCTTCACGCCTACATATTCTGGAACACCCGTTGTCATGTCAGAGTTGAGAATTCTCGCACTTTTATATATATATCATTGCATAGACACAATTGTAGTATTTAGGCCTGAAATAGTGCTACAGTACCTTCTATCCATGGAGACATGCAACTCACTTGTAACTCAGTTGATCCAAGATTCTGTTGTCCGAGGATTCCTTGGGCTGCACGAGGTTTTTCTCCGGGCGTTGTCACCAATAGTGGCAGAGCCATCAATTCACAGAGTTTGGCCAAATTGGTTTCAGATGATCACAACGTGGCGTATATGCTTTTGTTTTGTGCTTGCCAAACACAACAGTGTTTGCCATAGTGTGCCCAACTCGAAACGGGTTGGCCAAACACTCCTAATCAATGGAACTAGGTAATGGTATGTAATACTTTTGTCCCATGCAGTGCGGGCGGCTCATGGTGACATCCTGCCAGAGACCCCGAACGTTTTCTATACTTTCAACATCAAGGACTTTGGCGACTTATGGCTCTGTACATCCAACACAGCGAACAAGACTTCGGGTGTGCCTTCTTTCGATGCCCAGTACTGCGCAGGTTCTATCCCTTTCGCACTCGGAGTAAGTAGGCGTTCCGGTTACTCGGGGGGTATTGAACCTTTGTCTAGCTTGGTGGAGGGTCGAAAGAATTGAGAGGCCCAAGCTTGTATATGATAATAATGATAGCGACAACAACAGTAATGATGATGATGATAGCGATAATAATGGCAATGGCGCCAAAACGATTTTCTTTAATATGGGCCAAATCAAACAGATACGTTTGTTCATCATTTTTTTTAAAGTTTTTAACTGATCTGCTATTTCTATTTCATATTTATTACTTAAGGCATGCAGTATGTTTTTTTCTCCATTTTGGTCATTGTCATAGATTTTAAAATGTTCATGAAACGTGCCTGTGCCAGGGGCGGATCTATGAGGGTTCGGCGGTTTAATCACCCCCTCCCCCTTGCGGCCAAGTGAAAAGAAAGACAAAAAAAAGGAGGGAAAAAATGTAACACAGTAAAACGGCGCGATTTTTGGAAAAGCCTGGATTGGCCACTGGGTCAACTCCCCCCACCCCCCCCCCCCCCCCTGGCAAAAAGCTAGATCCACCTCTGTGTGCAAGTGAAATTTTACACCAATAGGCACTTTAAACTACATTGGAAGCACCGTTTTTTGAAATGGTAAACACTTAGTAATAATGATGCCGTTGTTCTTTGAATGATTTACCTTTAATTTTGCAGCCTGTGGTGGTTTGGGGTACATGTTCACCCAATACTTGCACCACTAAAGAAATTCAAGCCGTATCCGACACAAGTAAGTAATACAGTCCAGCCCCGATATTGATAAAAACATTTTAATTGTTTTATTAACCCATGATCAATCACCCTTCTTTGTTGTACGAGTCTTGAGACTATATAAAAGAGCTGGGCAGTATGTACCAATTAAGATTGAATTCAGTCACAAACAATTATTATCATCCAAAATTACAACATCATCAACATTATTTTCATCACTGTCGTTACCGTCATCACTAAATTTTTTTAAACATAATTTTCAAAATTGATCAGCTATAACCATTGCAGGAAACCGCTACGAGGCCAATGTTGCCGGTCATGGCATTATGCGCGTTGCAAACATAGCGTCATAAGCTGACGTAAGGCTCCGTCAGCGTTTGCCGCGGCCTCTGACGCGCCATAAGTGAGAGAGGGAGGGAGAGAGAGAGAGAGAGAGAGAGAGAGGGGAAGAGAGAGAGAGAGAGAGAGAGAGAGAGAGAGAGAGACAAAGAAAGAATGAAAGAGAGGGAGAGAGAGAGAGAGAGAGTATAACAAGTAAATGCAATATAAGCAGTGGAAATATTGTATTGAATAATCGCATGCACACATTGTCTTCATATAGGCTTGATTGGCGCAGGTGATAGCAAAATCAAAATGACGCCTCCTGTGCAACGATTAAGAAAGCGTATAAGAAATATGATGAAGATCTTTAAAAAGGAGATGTTCGCGAACTATTTTGATTTCTTGCAGGCCAATGTGATCAGGCAACTGTGGTCACAGAAAATAAAAGAAGACCATTTTCTATCTCTTTCCTGTAGTATGGACAGCTCTTGGTGTGTCGGAACCTTTCGTTATCTATGAATGTAACGAACCAGAGGAATGGAGGACAGCTGATATTGCATTTCTGTGAGTTATGAATTATAGACTTATGAAACTCATTTGGATGGCTATAGAACCTATAATTATAATCACATTCTTCCGTAGGATATCAGATATTAAGAAATGAAGAACAATGTTGCAGTGCGTTATACCTCAGTTACGCCGCAACGAGACCGACGCCAGACCGACAATACACTGATCAAGAATTCCCATTACGATAAATGGCCAAGAGTCAATCGATCGGTATGAAGTCGGTGCGGCGGTGTGACTGAGGTCTAAATTTGTATACGTTTCTCCACCCTCAGCAAGTCGTTATGTGCATTCTTAAATAAGCTGATTATACACTTTTAATGAAATCGAATTCATTTCTGGCTGTGATAAATATTGTACAATTCTGAAATTCTAGTAAGCAAAGTTCTAGCAAATTAAAAAAATGTACGGATAATTGTCGGATATGGTCCTGGGTCTTTTGGAGAGGGGCTGCTTCTCTCTTTCTCTCAATGTTCTTGATAACTGGTCCGAAATGCTCTGAACAGGGCACGCATCCACTGGTACATTGCCTCAACACGACTTATTCGGGTCCCTAAATAATGGAGGTGTTGTGGTAATATGGTAGTGCCTTCATGTGACTGCCAATACAGGGTTTGGGGTTCGATTCAACCTGGCACTATTGTCCATTGGCAGAATATTAATCCATATTTGCCTCTCTCCATCAGGTATAAATGTGTACCCGATATGCCAGAGCGCTAAAAACATATTTAACGGCCAGGTAATAATATATATATCTGTAAAGCGCTTTGAGAGGGCCTTCGGTCCTGAAAAGCGCTATATAAGAACTAGCTATTATTATTATTATTATTATTATGACCGGGTGTGGAGACGTCACGGCCTGACGGATATGGGTACTATTATACATATAAGAAGCCGCAATCATAGTTCTCTTTTAATATAACAAACCTCAAAATCCCCAAACTAATGAGCCTATCTTTAACATGGCCTCCCAGGGCACTGATGTCATTCTTTCTGGCCATGGTAGTGGCGGGCACCTTCTACGAAATCTACATTCACAAGATGGTACTTGTGAAGGTATTAAGGCAAACGAAGGACAAACAGGGAGAAGATGAACCTGTAGCTGATGTATCGGAAATGTCGACGACATCCATCGATGACCCGGAGGTAATCGAGGTTGGTTCCGAGGTCAAGGAAAATGGCGCGAAGTGCAATGGAGGATTTGAGAAGGGGGAGGACACTTTAAAGAACGGGGAATTACATCGTGTGCAGATGACAGAGGAGGCTATCGAGAAGAAAGAGCAGATGAAGCCGAAGATCGATCTGAAATGGGGTAAGAGTATCTGGGTCAAAGACTTTGGTTTAGGCCTTCTCTCTTCATTTAATCACATCAGCAAGTGGGTTACTATTTTATGATTCACAGAGCAAAATGTAGTGATATATACTCGTCTTTGGTAGAAAATGGCGCACTGTGACCAATAATGCCTATTGCGAACGAAACATGATTTTTTTTTTCGCTGACGTAAATCTGCGTCAACGACTGGCGCGTTCTCTGATGCTGTATATTAAAGTTAAATTGTGTTAGAAGTGAACTGAAAACGCACATTACAGACATCGCGTCGGTTCATGGACTACTGTCTTCCATAGCAAATCGATAAAAATGACGGTATTCCAATGAATATTGTTTCCTGGGAAAATGGAAGATCGGTAAGGATTACTAAACATAAGAAAGGAAACAAAATGATTAAATCGTAGGAATAGTTGCCAATCAGCGATTATTACTAGTAAATTAACTCAGTGTACGAATGTGTTTATGTCTGTCACAGCTATCCTCGACGGTGTCATGATGTCCTTCTCAGCCGTCACCAACTGCAGCAAGATCTTGAGTGCCAAGAAAACCAAAGGAAACCTGGCAGCTCTCAACGGCTTGAGGGTCATCAGCATGTTTTGGGTCATCCTCGGACATGCCATGTCGTTTTACATTGGTCGCCTTAGTACGTAGAAAATCTGTAGACACTCTATCCAGGGGCGGGTCTTAGGGGGGGGGGGGTGGTTCGGCGGTTTACCCCCCCCCCCCCCCTCCATTGGGCGGCCAAGTGAGAAAAACAAGGGGGGATAAAAAGAAGGGGAAAACAGGGGGGGGGGAAAGAAGGGGGACAAGTAAAACAGTAAACGGCGCGATTTTTGGAAAATCCTGGATCCGCACTGGGTCAAACTCCCTCCTTGGCAAAAAAGCTAGATCCGCCCCTGCTATCCATGAGACATGATTAACAATAACATCACATGCAATCATCATAATGGACTGCTACATAATACCAGTCCGTAGATAGCACATGGTACAAAATAAGCCAAGATATCCACAGATCGTAACATATTACAGAGTTACACAGATGTAAAGAAAAATAATTCAGTATCAGGTTTTGGGCGATGTCTTCTTGCTAATCTTCAATAGTTCCCGGGGAATAATCGGCTATTCTACATGATTTAGGTCGTTGTTTTCGTAGTTCACTTTACATTTACTTTAGTGACGAACATAGGTTTAATAGACACAATATGACATGCCCATGGTCATATAAAATATTCTCACAAAGTAAAAAACATCTTTCAGATTTCGTGCTATCCGAATCCAATGGGATCTTTGATAAAACTTTACTTCTAATGACTATTACCCACAATACATTTTGTGTGTCTTTTTAAAGGTAACTCTGGCCAACTCTGGCAAGAAGTACAATCTTTCGGGTACCTGGCCATCGTCAACGCAACTTATTCAGTGGATACATTCTTCGTCCTCAGGTGAGTAACTGACCTAGGCCTACCAATAGGGAATTTTAGATTCTGCACGACGAGAACGTGGACTGCCAGTCCACGTTCTCGTCGTGCAGAATCTAAAAGTCCCTATTGATTCATAGGCATGGTTTCACAAAAGAAATTCCAATGGGAGATGAGTGTAGGACAGCCTTCAAGACCCTTATTGTCGGTAACATGGGCTGTTTGTCTACAGCCTCCATGGGCCGTAGCCCTAGGACCCTATTTCACAACCCTCTTACCTGTTAGCATACATTAAATGACCAAGGTTGTTTAACAACGGAGGGCTCGTTAACTTGACTCTCAATCCAAGGGTTGAGGTTTTCGAATCCCAGCCCTGCACTAACGTCCTTTGGAAAGACATCAATTCACATTTGCCACTCTCCACCCAGGTGTAAATAAGTACATCATTATGTCAATAATAAATGCAGGGTGCTCAGGAAGAACAGCTTTGATGCTGACAAGGCTGGCTTGGTTTATCAAAAATCACTATTTTAATCATTATAACCATTTATTAAGTTGATATATGGATGACTGTTTTTTGTTAAATCTCATTTTGATACATTAGCTCTTTCTTTCATTCTCACAGTGGATTCCTCACCACTTACTTAACTTTGAAGCAGATCGACAGCAAACGACTTGGCAGTGCCTTCAGTTGGTTCGTCTTCTACTTCCACCGGTGGTGGCGTCTTACGCCAGTCTACATGGCGACCATCGGCATTTGGGCCTTGCTGATGCCGCACTTTGCACAGGGTGTACTGACGGATGGTGTCCATGAAATGACTCGAGAGATCTGCGGGAAGACCTGGTGGGCTCACATGCTGTATATCAATAACTTCTATCCCTGGCCCAATGATCTCGAGCAAACTGTAAGTTGGACCTCAACAGGGACCCGTTCCACAAAGCCTTTTTTCAATGACAAATGACAAAAAATCTGTGACAAATCTGCTGATAACCAATCAGAAGCAAGGATTTCAGTAGCTTATAACATAGCCTGCCATTTGTCACTGATGACAAGTTTTGTGAAACGGGGCCCCTGATCTTTCCTTAACCATGCTGTGACAACATTTGTGTACATCAGTATTTGATCTTTGATGTTGGCTATATTCATTATTCTACTATACACAACGACGTTTTGCCTGTATATGCTTTTTGTATACTTCTCATCGGTTCATTCTTGTGTGTCTTCCCAATATTAGTCTTTTGCCACTTCGTTAATCAAATTTGTTTTGTACCATATTCCAATAAAACTTTTGCACATTTTGACCATTCCCCTTTTCTCTTCCCTCTAGTTTTGCTGTTCTTTCTAATTATTCATTATTTGCATCAAAACACCGTGGAGAACTGTTCACTCGTTGTGTCTATGATAACTTAACAAGATTTACGGTATATACATATACCTATATATTTGTTCTTTCTTCTTGATTATTCTCTAGTGTATGGGCCATGCATGGTACCTGGCAAATGACATGCAGTTCTACATCATCAGTCCTCTCATTCTCATCATCTTATACAAGTAAGTACAATACAAATTTACGGATGTACACGTAGATGTATGTAGGAGAAGACAGGGCAGGGATGAAGGGGGCTATAGGGCGGGGTTGGACTTGATGACTATGCCTTACGACTCACCCGTGTATTCAAGATTCCTAGTAAAGTCTAAAATTATCAAACTATTTGAATTTTTAAACCATCGAATGTCACTTTTCAAACCTTGATACTTGAACTGTAATGTACCACATTAATATCAAAAAGACGTACACGTCTTGGAGACACAAGGTGTTTAATAGTAGTTTAAGTACTATACTCTTACCTGTCTTGCCACCTTCAAAAGATCCCTCAAAACTCACCTTGTTCCCCAATGATCTATGTGATATACTTCCTGTACTGTACTTTCTTGTCCTCTTTACATATATTTGTATTTGTAAGCGCTATGGTACTTATTGTTTTTAGCGCTCCTAAATATTCGATATTATTATTATTACACTATTGTCACATGAGGTCGAAGCAATGAAGTACAATCATCCCTTTGTGCTACCTCGTTATTTTATTAATACCTTATCTGAGAAAACATAAGTCATTCTCTTCAGTGAAGAGTTGTTTTAATATCAATGGGGACCCAATTCCAGACCCTCGATCTATGTTCAAGCTTTACAAAAATTATCAGGATAGGGGCAGTCCATAATCTGTGAAGAGCCAGAAGGGCGTTCGATTTGTGTTAAAGGAAACCAAAACCTTCATACTAAGTTACTTTTATTGTAAAGTTTAAAAGATTTGAATAAAATCAGTGAAAATTTGAACAAAATCGGGAAAGGAATAAGAAAGTTAGAGCCTTTTGAAATGACTAGTCACTAGAGGGCGGTATTCAATTTGATGACATCATCTGTGAACAACTCTCAATGCCTTTTGTACATAAAATTTCACATTTTTTTTTGTTTTCTTCGTATTTATTTGTGTTCTTGATCCGACTTCATAACATGTAAAGTAGAATATCATTTTGCATTCTATATATTGCTTTCAGGGGAGTACATTATCTCAATCACAAGAAAGAAGGAAAAACATGAAATTTGATGTACAAAAGGCATGGAGAGTTGTTCACATATGATGTCATCAAATTGAATACCGCCCTCTAGTGACTAGTCATTTCAAAAAGCTCTTACTTCCTTATTCCTTGCCCGATTTTGTTCAAATTTTCACTGATATTTTTCAAATATCTTAAACTTTACAATAAAAGTAACTTAGTATGAAGGTTTTGGTTTCCTTTAACGTATATGAGTTAACAACCTTCTGGCTCTCGACAGCGTACTGTTTATTCCCAGATATCTGTGAAATCATAGTATGATTGTTCTAATCCCTCTAACACGCTTTTATTTAAATTTCATTTTCTCTAAGGAATTGGAAGGCAGGTATGGCTCTTATTGGTTCCATCATGATCGTCTCGCTGGGATCATTGGCTGGTCTCAACTGGTATTACGGTATCAATATGGACCCATGGTACCAACAACTGTGAGTGTTGATTTATTTTGCCCTGCAGACCGTGAATGGAGAAATAAACGTTTTAATTTACAAAGTGTAATTTGCCTAGCATTCCCAACATGTCGCATCCTTGAGATTAAAGTTTTGTCTTTTCGGCTGCAAGTATGCTACTACCCCTTTTTGCCAATTCCAAACAAATCACAATCGTTCGTTCTTTCACGTAACGTTCACTTGTCAAATTTACTTTATCTCTAACTTATTTTTGATCCGGATCAATCGCAAACTTAAAAACTTTTTAGTACAAAATGGAGATGGATTACAATTTGCGATCGAATCAGTCACAACTGTTTATATAGACGGAGCCCGTATCTTTCCTTTTACGTTCATGGAGAGTTGGTGAAATAATGAATGTTGATTACATTACCTTATATGTCCCATTATAACAGGCCTTACAACGACCGTTTAGCCGACTACCCACAACAGGACGTCACCTACGCCAAACCTTACACCAGAATTCCAACCTATCTCGTTGGCATGGTGACGGGTTATATCATCTTCAAACTCAAAGGAAAGAAACTCAAACTAAGGAAGGTATGAAATCACAAATTTTATAATTCAAAGGATTTATTTTAAAAACGTAGACACGATACCCGTTCCAAGGAAGGAATTGCAACAAAAGTCGGTCGACGTATATCGTTAATATTATTATCAAGATTCGAAAGGCATATGAGGAGTTCATGATGAAAATCAACATACTCGACCTAGAATCTTGAATTTTAAATTGCTTTTAGTTTGTCTGAAGAAAAAAGAATCGGTTTTCTGTGATAACATATGAGTAAAATTCTGGAGATATCGCTTATGCCTGACCAAGTAGATGACACTGGGTCATTTCTTAACACTTTATATTTGCCCAGGAAGCGTCATTTCGATTGCGTTATTGCCTGCGCTAATACAGCCTGAGAACGTAATGTGCCCATACGACACGTGTGTACTGTTCATTGTGTGATCACTTTTTACGATGGCAATTACACGTGGCGCGTTTAAGACTACATAAGTTACTAACGCCGTTCTACGTCAGGCAAATACAACTGGCATAATCATTGGTATCAATCGTTCGACGTAAGGCGCCATTTGACACAAACATGACTGCGTCAGTGACTGCTGGAGTCTTAGACGCGCATCGTGTATACAACGGGCACATTCATTGTTACCAATCGTTCGACGTAAGGCGCCACTTGCTGACACAAACATGACTGCGTCAGTGACTGCTGGAGTCTTAGACGCGCATCGTGTACAACGGGCATATTTATTGTTATCAATCGTTCGACATAAGGCGCCATTTGATGACACAATCATGACTGCGTCAGTGTCTGCTGGAGTCTTTGACGCGCATTGTGTATACAACGGGTATATTTATTGTTATCAATCGTTCGACATAAGGCGCCATTTGATGACACAATCATGACTGCGTCAGTGTCTGCTGGAGTCTTAGACGCGCATCGTGTATACAACGGGCATATTCATTGTTATTAATCGTTCGACGTAAGGCACCACTTGCTGACACAAACGTGACTGCGTCAGTGACTGCTGGAGTCTTTGACGCGCGTCATGTATACAATGGGCATATTTATTGTTATCAATCGTTCGACATAAGGCGCCATTTGATGACACAATCATGACTGCGTCAGTGTCTGCTGGAGTCTTTGACGCGCATTGTGTATACAACGGGTATATTTATTGTTATCAATCGTTCGACATAAGGCGCCATTTGACACAAACATGACTGTGTCAGTGACTGCTGGAGTCTTTGACGCCGCATCGTGTACAACGGGTATATTTATTGGTATCAATCGTTCGACGTAAGGCGCCACTTGCTGACATAATCATGACTGCGTCAGTGGCTGCTGGAGTCTTTGACGCGCATCGCGTACAACGGGCATATTCATTGTTATTAATCGTTCCACATAAGGCGCCATTTGATGACACAATCAAGCCTGCGTCAGTGACTCCTGCATGGAGTCTTTGACGAAATTAACATCGTACGCAGAGTAACGGAGCCAAAAATATCAATACATAAATAAAATGGATTGATTTACTCGTACATTCGCTATGAACTTCATTGGCGTAGGTAAAACGAGATGTAAATGACGCCTCGTGTGTGCGATTGGCATAAGGCATTATCTACAAATGCAAAATTTAGATGAAATCGAATCAACAGAATCTCCTTTTTTATCGGTTTTTCTAGATCTACGTCCTAGTTGGATGGTTGTGTGCTCTCGGCACCCTCTTTGCTGTGGTCTACGGCGTTTATGGCTGTCTCAATCGCTACATTGAGCAATGGGAGTCTATCATCTATCTGACGTTTGGTCGCCTAGCCTGGGGAATCGGCATCGCCTGGATCATCTTCGCTTGTCTCCTTGGATACGGGGGTACGTACTAAACGTCACTGGCGGAGCCAGGCGGGGCGCGAAGGAGCGAGAGGAAGAGTCCGACCGGTTATGACAACAGATTGATCTGGAAGAATTAGGCGCAGATTTGAAGACGAATTTCAAATGTGCCGACAAGTTTCTTGAATTCTTGATATCCATTGACGAGAGTTGAATGGGCGGTCGAGCTAGGAATTTGCTAGTCCATTTGGCTACGTTAATGAAAATATAAGGAACTGCAATTCTTTTGCCCCATTTCTAGGGTATCTTTACGTCATGGACCTAAGAGTTTATAGGCCACAACCCTTCTAAATATCACACTGTAGACTCTCAATTACGACAACAAAGTCCATTTCACATTTGTTTTTAAGGGTGAACTTAGGGTGTTATTGTTGTGGTACTTTAAATTGAATTGTAATACATGTCTTTTTGTTTAATTATTCGTTTGTGTATACTGACTTTCGATATCATATTTCCATGTAATATCTGTATCAAAACCCTATTTTCACGGAGTGACGGTAGTGAGGAAAATCGTCACGCAAATTGTATGCGATTTTTCTCACTACCGTCACTTCGTGAAAATAGGGACGAAATTCTGGACCCCTCGGTGGAACAGCGCCACCAGGTTGATGGATGCTGGGTAGGGCCATCTTTTATCTCTTATAGCATGTGTATGTGTACATATTGTGTAATGTCTCGATTATTGTACTTCTTTGTTAAACGGAAATAAATTAAAATCATATTTAGGCTCGTATTCCTAAACAAGGCCTTTTGCTCGAAGCTATCTTTACTAATGAAAAAAGTATCGTCGTCGTAAGCATGGTAAAGGAAAGTTTAGATACTTTACCTTAAGTTAACAATAGTGAACACCATGATTAAACTCGGCAATCTAGGGTATTAAACATACACTTGAATATGGCGCCAGGTTTAGACTTTCTAAACGATCATTTTCAATTGCTTACAGGTCCTATTGGAGTGTTGCTTGACTGGTCTTTCTGGATTCCCATGGGCCGTCTGACATACTGTGCTTACCTGATTCACCCTGTCTTAATATACAGCGCCATTAATTACAACAAGATCCTCTTCCATATGGACTACATGTCTCTCGTAAGTATTCAAACGAAGCAGTTTGATAGTGTTATTATGTTGTTATTGTTTTTGTAGAATATAATTGACGGTATAAACACTAACTTATAAAAATCGACGTACTTAAAAGAAAGAGAGGAGAGAATGAAAGCAAACAAGATGATTTTTGTTGTTCAATGTAGAAAGTAGACTAGTATAGTAGTAGTGGCTGTAGTAGTAGTAGAAGTAGTAGTAGTAGAATTAGTAGTAGTAGTGGTAGTAGTAGTAGTAGTAGTAGTAGTAGTAGTAGTAGTAGTAGTAGTAGTAGTACTGGTAGTAGTAGTAGTAGTAGTAGTAGTAGTAGTAGTAGCAGTAGTTGTAGTAGTAGTAGTATTTGTAGTAATAGTAGTAGTTGCAGCAGCAGCAGTAGTAGTAGTAGTAGTAGTAGTAGTAGTAGTAGTAGTAGAAGTAGTAGTATTAGCAGAAGTAGTAGTAGTAGCAGTAGTAGTAGTAGTAGTAGCAGAAGCACCAGCAGTACTAGAAGGAGGAGGAGGAGGAGGGGGCAGCAGCACGACCATTATAGCATAAGAATCTGCAATATACATTGTAGTTGTGAACTTGTGGTGGTAGTACGGTTAGTAGACAAACAAAAAGAGTGGAGAGGGGTACAATAAGACACGACAAGCCAACGGTCTGCGTAATTTGAAACTTTGGTGATATTTCGTTTGAAGCTAAGATTCAAATTAAAATGTGTCCCAATGTCATTTTCTTTCAGAGCTTCTTCTTTGTGGGGTGTCTCGTCTTCTCTTACGTCTCAGCTTTGGTCCTGTCCTTGGTCTTGGAAAGTCCACCCATGGGGCTGGAGAAAGTCATGTTCGGAAAATTCAAGACGAAGTAGACAACCTGCTAACAAGACGAGTCTCCTAGATAGCCAGCAGATAAATAAAGGGGAGGGGTGGTAGATAGACACAGCGATACATTTAATTGAAAACACCAGGAATATATATTTATTCCTTCTTTGTATTTTTTGTATTAAATTAAATAATATGATAAAAACAAGTTTAATGTCTTTGATCTTCGAAAGTCCATCCATAGGACTGGAGAAAGTCATGTTCGGAGAATTCAAGACGCAGTAGATGAGCTGCCAACAGTCCGTCAAATGTCGCAGGCATACCAAAGAGCGAGAGAGAGAGAGACACTCTCCAGAAAACTACCCCCGGACAAACAGCCTTGGATAACTATACGCTTACTCTATTACCCCCATGACGGGTATCTCTAACTCTTTTTACACTTATATGTATTTTTCTGAGGGTAATATGGGTAATTTCGAAGGGGATAACTGTCTTGGGGAGTATTTGCCCGAGGTTATAGTTTTCTGCATGGAGTTGTATTGTCCGATACGTTTTTCACATTATTTAGATATTGCTAAAAAAGTTTTTACTTAAGTTCCGTTTTACTGAGGATAATAAGGTACAATGAGCACTAAAATTCCACTGCATCAATAAATTCATACCTTAATAATATTTCATTAAAGTCGTTTACCTAGAATGAATTAATGTTCATGTACTTTATACTATTCTTTTGCTGCTATGTTAGACATTGTAAACAACGATGCTCTGTTGCTCACATATACATGGCTTACTGTGAAATCTACAACGATTAACAATAATCTGCACAATTAATTTCCTCTCTTTCGACTTTAAAATCACTCCAAACCTGTTTAATGACAATAAGGTAGTAAACTTAAAGCAGAGGTTACATTCAAACCTTGTCCTCCACCTCGCTCATGTTATTTAACCATGTTTTAGTTTTTGTATAGTGTTTTTGTATAATCTTACATAGGGACAGAAAATGTATTAACTACGAGTAGTATTCTAGTAAGAAACAACAGAAAATAAATAAGCGACTGTCTTGATAAACAAACGTTTTCTTGCCAATCAGATTTTATTAATTCAGTGCGTGTCATAGTTCTGAAAGACAACTTCTCGTAGTAATCGCAGGAGAATGATTTCAGCGATTGTCTGATTGTCATTAACAACGCCGTTTTCGATCTCGCTGACTGACAAATCCAGAGATGACACATCGATTGTAGTGGTACTTCCATAAAAGCGATCGACCATGAAATCGTTGTCCTCGTCGCTCTCGAAGAATAAAGCCAACTCACTGACGTTACCGGATGATAAACTCGAATGCCAACTTAAGTTGTCGTCATCATAGCCAGCATTGTTGGCAGAGATGTTTCTAGGAATGACGTATTGGACGTCGTTCTTCTCGTTGCGACCCTGATTAGATGCGGGAGCGTGGGAGACGGCATATAGACGGTTACCTCGGGCAGAGGTAGATCTGTCGAAAGCGACAGAGTCCAAGTTGGATTCGCCACTTGCAATGTGGAACTGCAAGACAGAACATTGAAAATACAGTTATTTGAGATATTTTAATTCAAGTCAGAATTGAGTTTTATGGCTTTCTCTTCTAAACATCAGGTTTGAGTTTAAAATCAAGTTGTTAATTTAAGTTTATGGAAAGCACGTTTTTTTAACTCTAAAACTCAGGTTAAACGTCGTAAAGTTGGATCTAGCATGTTAAAAGTGTAAAACTACCATTTTGAAAACGCCGCAATTCTCGGCTCTTTTAATGTTAATCAATATTTTGGATTTTAAGTGTTTCATCAAAAATTTGCTTTAAAAAAAAAATGTCAAAATGGACTAAGGACTTTTTGATTTTCAAGCATTTAGTTTATAATGATTTACAGTCAACAAATATAACATTTACAGACAGTTCCATGGAAAAACCTTTGAAACTCAAATTTACACTGATATTTGCATTATGAATGTAATGTTAATGACGATGAATGTAAATGATTATTCAATTGAATTCCTTAACAAGATATCACATTGATAACTAAGTATCTTTGAAATATATTAATTTGTTTATATTCTTTAAACAATCACAAATGGCTTACCAATTGAATATCTTCAGCTCTCAGTCTACGGGGACGATCGTCTATGTCAGCAGATGCTGAAAAACAAATGATTTATCTCAATGAAAATATATTCAATGTACACCTGTACAATTACATTGCAAAAGATATAGCACAATTACATACTACATGACACTCAAAAATAACCATGCCGAAAAGTATTTTATCGTCTATTATTATTTTTATGAAAGCGTGCATGTAGGCCTACGTGATGAGCTAGAATAATACAATTAGTCAATTTTTTACAAATATTTTTTTACCTGGTGAACAGCAACATAATTTTCGAAATCCTTTGGTCACTGTCTTTCTGAATCGACCAAAGAATCGGCGCCTTCTCGAAGATTGATTTGGCATTGTGAAGCAAGCAAGATGTACAGACATCCGAATGCTAGGGGAATTCATTAAGAATGAAGCATTGGCAACGCACTTTCATGAAAAGTAAACAAATGCCAGCGCGTAGCGCCTTAGACCATTGTGACGTCACGAATATCTTGATCCGGTAGTTCCTGCAAAGTGATTGGCTGAAAGTTTGACGTGTTGCGCTGCTCGCATTATTATGACGTCACAAAGCGTGACTGAGGGGAGAGTGAGATATACGGATAAGAGTGAATGATCAAGAGAGAGAGAGATAAAGATAGAGAGTCCGATGGAGAAAGATGGAGAAGGGGAGAGAGGGAGAGAGAGAGAGAAAGAGAGAGAGAGAAAGAAACAGAGCGAGAGAGAGAGAGAGAGAGAGAGCGAGAGAGAGAGAGCGAAAGAAAGAGAGAGAGTGAGAAAGGGGGAGGGAGAAAGAGTAAAAGGTGATTATTTTGGAATAAATATTTTAGAAAAATTGGAGTCAGAGCCACATATTTAAATTAGACATGAAATGAATTGTTTCTTATAAAGTTAGAATTTAATTTACCTCTATTCATTGAAAGAATGAGACAATATTATGATCCATGTATATTCTTGACATATACATGTAGCTTATATTTTCACGGAACTTTATTGCTTAATTTAAATAGTCATAGAATTCCGACAAGATAACATTTCTCTATAAAAATAAACCATATCGTCATAATTATTTCATAAAAAGAGGTAAAGAAAAATTATTCCAAATCTATGGGCAACGATGCGTGTTACATTTACAATGGATCATGATAATACTTGTACCTTGTTGTTGTTGTTTTAATTTATAGGCGTTTCTTATTCAGAAGTGAATATTTACGCCTCTTCTCTTAGGATTTTTATTCCTTTAAAATTAGATTAACTTTTTTTGATATATAGATTTGGATAAATTGGATTTTTAAAAGCTAATCTTTTGTTTAATGTTGAAGAATTCAGTGGCTGGCGAGCAAAAGGCTTATCGGCTATACAGTGCGTCCCAGAAAAAACGAAACCGAGAAGTATCGATGTTTTATCATAACTTAATCACAACCATAATTAATGAATGATACATATTTGGAAAGCTCAGAGTCTCCTCTTTCAGTTGATGCTACTCACGCATGAGTGATTAAAAGCAATTTGAAGGAAGGAAACCAAAAAGTAATTTGGCGGGCGGTATCTGAATTTCAAAGACAAATTCATATTTCTAGAAAGTTCATTTTCTGTTCTTTCATATGATACCTCAATCAAGAAAAATGAGCCAGGAATAACAAAGTTCTGTTTGTTTAAAGTAGCCCTTACATTTTCATAATTTTAACAAACGAATTCGTTTTCACTGGGTGCCTGCCGTAGCAAAAAGCAGATTTGACAAAAGACTTAACTCCGTTTCGTTGACAATTAATCAGCCATGCATAAAGACTCTCGTCTACGGCTGATTGTCAACGAAACGGAGTTAAGTCTTTTGTTAATTTCGTTCATTGATACGGCAGGCAGCCAGTGAAAACGAATTCGTTTAATAAAACTTTTAATCACTCATGCGTGAAATATGCATTATTTGAGTAGCATCACATGAAAGAAGAGACTCTAAGCTTTCCAAATATGTATCATTTATTAATTATAGTTGTGATTAAGTTATGATAGAACATCGATACTTCTCGGTTTCGTTTTTTCTGGGACGCACTGTATAGGACGCCAAAGGACCAGCTCGGACACGGTACGTTGTGACAAGCTTCTCAACTCAGCCTAATGCTGAGCCTAGGCCCTCCGACGTCCACCAATATGTCTAGTCGTCTCCACCGCGTTTCTTCAAAATTTTGTCCGAAAACCGATAAAAAATAGATTATATACATGAAGATTCTAAACTTTAATATATTTTTTTTTCCTTTTTTGTTTTCTTTCTCACTCTTCTTCTTCATGTATTACTCACTACAAAAAGCGAAACATCTTGGGCTCAAATAATTATGTGCGGTGCAAGGAGGTTAGTATAGGGGTACAGGTGTACCCTTTTAGTTCTAACTACGAAGTTGACCAGAGCCTGTTGGTGATTAATGTCTGTTGATTTCAGGAGTATTGGGATTACTTTTTCGTTTTCTATGCCAGATTCTGTTATAAGCATGGCTCTTTCTATAAGAAAGAGTGGGCATTTGCATAAAAAATGTTTAACTGTTTCTTTTTCGTGCTCACAGTTTGAACAATGACCGGTCTCATGTGGATTCAACTCAAATAGAATTGCATTTAAACCTAAGTTTCCCATTCTTAGGCGATGAAGAATAGTTTCATGATTTCTGTTGTTCAAGTAACATACAAATGTTTTTGATACTAGAGTTTGCGTTTCCCGTAGGGGGGATGATGTTTCATTCCATCTTTTTTGCCATATCTCTATGTAGTATTTCTTTATAACATAATTTGATTCTGCTCTGGTAAGAGCGTTGTTGATTTCTATATTTTTATTTAGTCCTGCTTTAGCAAACTTATCTGTTATCTCATTGTGTTGTAGACCACAATGACTGGGAATCCATTCGAAATTGACCTCGGTGCCCTTGTATTTTAGTTGACTACACAGGGTTAAAATTTCAAGAATGAAAGATTCGTCTTTACGAGATTCTATGGCCTGGAGTGAACTCAAAGAATCAGAAAAGATGACTGCCCCGTGTAGAGTCCTTGGAGTTGTAATAACCATGTTAGGGCAAGTACAATTGCGGCCATTTCTGCTCTTAAGAAGATGTGTAATTAGCCAGTCTCTTAGATTGAGAAACATCATAACAAGGTACATGAAATGCAGCAGCAGCAGAGTCCTTATCTGGCGATCTTGATCCATCTGTATATATGTGTAAATAATTTTTCCATTTCGAATTTATCAATTCTAGGGCTGCTTGTTTTGGGGCAAAACAGATATCTGTTTTCGTTATTACCTCTTTTAGCTCAGATGACACATGGGGAGAGAGCATTTTCCAAAAGGGTGTGTTGAAAATAAACTTCATTGGATCTTCTAGTATGTAACTGAATGTTAATGTACAATCCTTGGTTCTACGTCCAAATGCTAATCTAGAGTTAGTACCTCCAAGAATATTAAATTGCCAACAGTCTTTCACATCTTCGTTCAGAGGGTGTTTGCGCATACTCTCGATTCTTTTTCTTAGTTTAATTGATAACATTTCTCGCCTTAAATCAAAAGGCATTTCGCCTAGTTCGACTTGCAGCGTTTTAAGGGATGTACCTTTCCGAGCGTCTGCACAAACAAATAAAGATTGGTACTGAACTGAGTTCAACATATCTTTTGCGCTTGTGGTAGCCGAGTTGTATGCCTCGCAACCATAGTCGATAATTGATAGTATTAATGCTTTATATATCATCACTAGTTCTTTAGCATCTCCAGACCACTTGGCGTATGCTAGACTTTTGATAACATTAATTCTACCTTTACATCTTTTACTAATATCTAATAAATGAGGCCTCCAAGTCATCCGTTTGTCAAATGTGACGCCGAGATACTTGTGCCCTTTATGTGGTGTCAACTTTTGACCTCTTATATATAACTCGTAGTTATCATCATTTGTATTGTTCGAAAATAAGATAGGGGTCGTTTTCTCTACCGACATATTGGCCCGAATTCACAAAGCAAGGTTTGAGCTCAGACCTCCTTTTGTTTCGCCAAACCTCGTTTTGTTCTTTACAAACCAGGTTTGTAAAAAAACGCGTAAAACGCGTCATATGACGTACGAAAACAAAGGTTTGTCGACAAACCTCCTTTGTGAATTCGAGCCAATAAGTCCAAATGGATTGAGCCATGAGTTCAAATATTGTTGTATGTTCTGGATATTTTGTTTTACATCATGGCCTGATTCCCAAATTACGATGTCGTCTGCATAAATCAAGCTATGTAAATATGGTCTCATAGGTATGTCACTTATCATTATATTATCGTTTCGTAATTGTCTTTCTCTCATCGGTCGACATCGATTCTTTCTCTCTACTCAAATGTTTTGGATAGAGGGTCAGGAGGTCAGCGGTCTAACTGACGAACTACAAAACTACACCATTGGATGTGGGTACAGGCAGGCTGATGGCAGTCGTATCATCATCGTGTAACTTTGTCTTTTTCCTCACCCTTTATTTATCTTCCTTCTTCTTTTAAATCTTTTTTTTTTATCTCACCCGTATTATCTAACCCTTGTTTTTGTATAGTGCTTTAGTATGTATTAATTACAAGTAGTATTCTCGTAAGAAACAACAGAAAGTTAATAAACGACTGTCTTGATAAACAAACGTTTTCTTGCCAATCAGATTTTATTAATTCAGTGCGTGTCATAGTTCTTAAAGACAACTTCTCTTAGTAATCGCAGAAGAATGATTTCAGCGATTGTCTGATTGTCATTAACAACGCCGTTTTCGATCTCCGTGACTGACAAATCCAGAGATGACACATCGATTGTAGTGGTACTTCCATCAAAGCGATCGAGCATGAAGTCGTCATCATCGTCACTCTCGAAGAATAAAGCCAACTCACTGACGTTACCGGATGATAAACTCGAATGCCAACTTAAGTTGTCATCATCATAGCCAGCATTGTTGGCAGAGATGTTTCTAGGAATGACGTATTGGAAGTCGTTCTCCTCGTTGCGACCCAGATCAGATGCGGGAGCGTGGGAGACGGCAGATAGACGGTTACCTCCTCGGCCAGAGGTAGATCTGTCGAAAGCGACAGAGTCCAAGTTGGATTCGCCACTTGCAATGTGGAACTGCAAGACAGAAAATTGAAAATACAGTTATTTGTAGATATTTTAGTTCAATTCAGAGTTGATTTTAATTTCTTTCTCTTCTAGACATCAGGTTTGAGTTTAAAATCTAGTTGTTATTTAGTGTTATGGAAAGCACGTTTTTTAACTCTAAAACTCAGGTTCCACGTCGAAAGTTGGATCTAGCATGTTAAAAGTGTAAAAAACGCTGTCAATTCTCGGCTCGTTTAATGTTCATCAATATCTGGAATTTTAGGTGTTTCATCTAAAATTTGCTTTTCAAAAAAAATATGTCAAAATTGACAATTTGATTTTCAAGCATTTAGTTTATGATGATTACAGTCAAGAAATATACATTTACAGACAGTTCAATAGACAAACCTTTGAAACTCAAAAGTTAATGATCATCTATGATCTATGTAAATGATTATTCAATTCTCGCTACCCCAAATAGCGATTCTGCCGAGATCCGGGGAAAATCCTGAAAACGCGCATTGCATTATGGGATAGCTTTTCGACATTACAGCTTCCTGTGCAGGCGTTCGTGATCACAACCCTCTCTTTCACGGTAGAGTTTAACGGCCTTTTGTGCTAAAGTCACTAATTCTGCCCGAAGCTTTCCATTGCATATTATAATCTGTACAAATTACACTGATTGGCATCGATTTTAGCGTGCACAGCGAACACAGGCGCTAGCGCCAGCGGGATGGGACTCTATACCGGAAGTTGTAGTGACGACCCGAGAGAGTGAAAATTACCTCGTCTCGCGAATTTAGAGATTTTCGTACCTATTTAGGGTAGCGAGAATTGAATTCCTTAACAAGATATCAAATTGATAACTAAAGTATCTTTGAAATGAATTAAATTGTTTATATTCTTTAAATAATCACAAATGGCTTACCAATTGAATATCTTCGGCTGTCAGTCTAAGGGGACGATTGTCTACGTCAGCAGATGCTGAAAAACAAATGATATATCGTAATGATTTTAACCGTTCAAAACAAAATGGTGATTGAGCCATACAAGATTATTTTTTCTCTATTTTGATGGATGGTTTCTGAAGTAGAAAGAAATCGCTGCTAAGCGGTTGAACGTGAAAATAAATACAATGTACGCCTGAACAATTACATTGCAAAAGATAAAGCACAATTACATACGAAATCAAGATGTTAAATAATACATGACACTCAATACTATGCCGAAAAGTATTTTATCTTCTAATATTTTTTTCATTAAAGCGTACATGTAGGCCTACGTGGTGAGCTAGAATAATAAAATTAGTAAATTGTTTACAAATGTTTTTTACCTGGTGAACAGCAACATAATTTTCTAAATCCTTTGGTCACTGTCTTTCTAAATCGACCAAAGAATTGGCGCCTTCTCGAAGATTGATTTGGCATTGTGAAGCAAGCAAGATGTACAGACATCCGAATGCTAGGGGAATTCAATAAGAATGAAGCATTGGCAACGCACTTTCATGAAAAGTAAACAAATGCCAGCGCGTAGCGCCTTAGACCATTGTGACGTCACGAATATCTTGATCCGGTGGTTCCTGCAAAGTGATTGGCTGAAAGTTTGACGTGTTGCGCTGCTCGCATTATTATGACGTCACAAAGCGTGACTGAGGGGAGAGCGAGGTATACGGATAAGAGAGAATGATCAAGAGAGAGAGAGTGATAGAGAGAGAGAGAGAGAGAGAGAGAGAAGGAGAGGGAGAAAGAGTAAAAGGTGATCAGTTGATTAAATATTTTAGAAAAGTGTTGTCAGAGCAACATATTCAAATTGTACATGAAATGAATCGATTCTTATGAAGTTAGAATTTAATTTACCTCTTTTCATTGAAAGAATGAGACAATATGATTATTCTTGACATATACATGTGGCTTATATCTTCACGGAACTGTATTGCTTATTTTACAGAGTCATAGAGCTCTGACAAGATAATAATTTTTCTATAAAAAATAAATCATGTCTATGTTTGAATATGGATCCATAAAAGAATCTATCTATAATTATTTCATGGAAAGAGGGGAAGAAGAATTATTCCAAATTTATGGGCAACGATGCGTGTTTCATATACATTGGATCATGATAATTCTTGTGTCTCTCTCGTTTCGTAATTGTCTTTCTCTCATCGGTAGAGATCGATGCTTTCTCTCTGCTCAAATCTTTTGGATAGAGGGTCAGGAGGAGGTCGTAATGACAAACTAAGAAACTACGATAAAATTCTATTGGATGTGGGTACACTGTAAATTTGTCTTTTTCCTCTCCCTTTTTTTTCTCTTCCTTTTTCACGTTTTTCACATTATTTAGATATTGCTGAATAAGTTTTTACTTGTAATTTATGTTGACTACTCTATTTTTAAATTGATATCTACAATTTAAGTTCCGTTTTACTGAGGATAATAAGGTTGACAATGAGCATTAAAATTACACTTCATCAATAAATACATACCTTAATAATATTTAATTTAAGTCCTTTACCTAGAATGAATTAATGTTTATGTACTTTATACAGTTTTTGTATAATCTTACATAGGGACAGAAAATGTATTAATTACAAGTAGATTGCAATAAACAACAGAAAGTAAATAAATGACTGTCTTGATAAACAAACGTTTTCATGCCATTCTCAAGAGAGTTTATTTATTCAGTGCGTGTCATAGTTCTTAAAGACAACTTCTCTTAGTAATCGCGGGAGAATGATTTCAGCGATGGTCTGATTGTCATTAACAACGCCATTTTCGATCTCCGTGACTGACAAATCCAGAGATGACACATCGATTGTAGTGGTACTTCCATCAAAGCGATCGAGCATGAAGTCATCGTCCTCGTCGCTCTCGAAGAAAAAAGCCAACTCACTGACGTTACCGGATGATAAACTCGAATGCCAACTTAAGTTGTCGTCATCATAGCCAGCATTGTTGGCAGAGATGTTTCTAGGAATGACGTATTGGACGTCGTTTTTCTCGTTGCGACCCTGATTAGATGCGGGGGCATGGGAGACGGCAGATAGACGGTTACCTCGGCCAGAGGTAGATCTGTCGAAAGCTACAGAGTCCAAGTTGGATTCGCCACTTGCAATGTGGAACTGCAAGACAGAAAATGGAAAATATAGTTATTTTAGTTCAAGTCAGAATCTATTTTAATAGCTTTCTCTTCTAGACATCAGGTTTGAGTTTAAAATCAAGTTGTTAATTTAAGGTTATGGAAGCACGTTTGTTAACTCTAAAACTCAGGTTCAACGTCGAAAGTTGGATCTAGCATGTTAAAAGTGTAAAACTACTATTCAGAAAACGCTGTATATTCTCGGCTCTTTTAATGTTCATCAATATCTGGGATTTTAGGTGTTTCATCTAAAATTTGCTTTAAAAAAAAAATCAAATGGACTCATTGATTATATGATGATTTACAGTCAACAACAATAACATTTACAGACAGTTCCATAGACAAATCTTTGAAACTAAAATTTATGAATGTAATGTTAATGACTAGTATGTAAATGATTATTCAATTGAATTCCTTGACAAGATATCAAATTGATAACTAAAGTATCTTTGAAATGAATTAAATTTGTTATATTCTTTAAACAATCACAAATGGCTTACCAATTGAATATCTTCAGCTGTCAGTCTAAGGGGACGATTTTCTTTGTCAGCAGATGCTGAAAAACAAATGATATATCGCAATGATTTCAACCATTCATAACATAATGGTGATTGAGCCATACAAGATTATTTTTTCTTTTTTGATGGATGGTTTCTGAAGGAGAAAGAAATCGCTGCTAAGTGGTTGAACGTGAAAATATATACAATGTACACCAGTACAATTACATTGCAATAGATATAGCACGAAATCAAGATGTTAAATAATACATGACACTCAAATATATACTATGCCGAAAAGTATCTTATCGTCTAATATTTTTTCATGGAAGCGTACATATAGGCCTCCGGGATGAGCTAGAATAATAAGATTAGTCAATTTTTTACAAAGATTTGTTTACCTGGTGAACAGCAACATAATTTTCTAAATCCTTTGGTCACTGTCTTTCTGAATCGACCAAAGAATCAGCGCCTTCTCAAAGATTGATTTGGCATTGTGAAGCAAGCAAGATGAACAGACATCCGAATGCTATAGGGGAATTCAATAAGAATGAAACATTATCAACGCACTTTCATGAAAGGTAAACATATGCCAGCGCGTAGCGCCATAGACCATTGTGACGTCACGAATATCTTGATCCGGGGGTTCCTGCTAGTTGATTGGCTGAAAGTTTGACGTGTTGCGCCGCTCGCTTTATTATGACGTCACAAAGCGTGACAGAGGGGAGAGTGAGGTATACGAATAAGAGTGCATGATCAAGAGAGAGAGAGAGTGATAGAGAGAGAGAGTCCGATGGAGAAAGACGGAGAAGGGGAGAGGGGAGAGATAGAGAGAGAGAAAGAGACAGAGAGGGAGAGACAGATAGACAGAATGAAAGAGAGAAAGAGAGAGGAAAGAGAGAGCATGAGGGAGCCGGAGAGGTAGAAAGAGTAAAAGATGATCAGTTGATTAAATATTTTAGAAAATTGTGGTCAGAGCCACATATTTAAATTGTACATGAAATGAATCGTTCCTTATAAAGTTAGAATTTAATTTACCTCTTTTCATTGAAAGAATGAGACAATAATGATCCATGTACATTCTTGACATATGCACGTAGCTTATATCTTCACGGACCCGTTACTGTATTGCTTAATCTAAAGAGTCATAGAGCTCCGACAAGATAAACAATTTCTCTATAAAAATAAATCATGTCTATGTTTGAACATGGATCAATAAAAGAATCTATCTATAATTATTTCATGGAAAGAGGGGAAGAAGAATTATTCAAAATTTATGGGCAACGATGCGTGTTTCATATACAGTGCGTCCCAGAAAAAACGAAACCGAGAAGTATCGATGTTTTATCATAACTTAATCACAACCATAATTAATGAATGATACATATATGGAAAGCTCAGAGTCTCCTCTTTCAGTTGGTGCTACTTAGATGATGCATATTTAACGCATGAGTGATTAAAAGCAATTTGAAGGAAGGAAACCAAAAAGACATCTGGCGGGCGGTATCTGAATTTCGAAGAAAAATTAACATTTCTAGAAAGTTGAGTTTCTGCCCTTTCATATGACACCTCAATCAGGAAAAATGAGCGAGGAATAACAAAGTTCTGTTTGTTTAAAGTAGCCCTTACATTTTCATAATTTTAACAAACGAATTCGTTTTCACTGGGTGCCTGCCGTAGCAAAAAGCAGATTTGACAAAAGACTTAACTCCGTTTCGTTGACAATCAGCCATGCATGAAGACTCTCGTCCACGGCTGATTGTCAACGAAACGGAGTTAAGTCTTTTGTTAATTTCGTTTATTGATACGGCAGGCAGCCAGTGAAAACGAATTCGTTTAATAAAATTATGGAAATGCAAGCACTACTTTAAACAAACAGAACTTTGTCATTCCTCGCTCATTTTTCATGATTGAGGTGTCATATGAAAGGGCAGAAACTCAACTTTCTAGAAATGTGAATTTTTCTTCGAAATTCAGATACCGCCCGCCAGATGTCTTTTTGGTTTCCTTCCTTCAAATTGCTTTTAATCACTCATGCGTGAAATATGCATCATCTAAGTAGCATCAACTGAAAGAGGAGACTCTAAGCTTTCCAAATATGTATCATTCATTAATTATGGTTGTGATTAAGTTATGATAAAACATCGATACTTCTCGGTTTCGTTTTTTCTGGGACGCACTGTATAATGGATCATGATAATCCTTGTATCTCTCTCGTTTCTTAATTGTCTTTCTCTCATTGGTCGACATCGATGCTTTCTCTCTGCTCAAATCTTTTGGATAGAGGGTCAGGAGGACTACAAAACTACGAACACAAATGTCATTGGATGTGAGTACAGGCAGGCTGGGGGCAGCTGTATCATCATGTAAATTGGTCTTTTTCCTCTCCCTTTTTCATTGACCCCCCCCCCCCCCAATCCAATGAGGGGGTGTTGCACTCCGCCTAGCTATGCTGCAGATCAAAGTGCAAGAGTTCGCTCGACTTGACCCCTCGTCTGTTACTAATAGTCGCATATGTTCAATAAAGTTACTAGTAGAACAGCTTCTATTGTCTATCGCCCCTTCTCCTAAATTCGTATTCACTCTTTTCTATTTCTCTCTCTCTCTCCTGTATGTCCGTCTCCCCCCCCCTCTCTCTCTCCCCCTCCCTCCCTTTTCACTATTTCTGTGAATTTCTATAGCTTTCATCATTTTCCTCCCTTATATTTCTTTAAATCTTCTCGTATGTCTGTTTCCTTACTTTAAACAAAGTCTTTTCATCAGCAGATTATGCTCGTGATTAAAAAAAAATCAAGACAATTTCAATTTCAAACCCTCACAATGACCTCATCACACAACAAATTCCATGGACAAAAGTACTTTCAGTGGAACACATTTCCAGCTTTGTTTTCTCTTAATTGTTATTCATATCTATCAATACTGACGAGAGCTTTTCTTTCATTCATGAAGGTACACAAATTATCCATTATTTTAGTGCAATCATCATTATCTTATAACAAAGTTTTAATCTATGAGATTACAGCTCTATCTTTTCAAAAATAGACATTTTGTAATATTTGTCCGAAATGTCCAAGTTGCTTGAAAAAAAAAGTACTGTTAGACAAAACTTAGGCCTACTGTGTCAGAGCTTACACATTCGTTATCTTAAAATATTCCAGTATTTCAATGGAATGGATAGAATTATCATTATACAAAAAATTGAAACAATAAAACATTTCTGAAGTTGAATGAACGATATTTAAAAGTTTTGATCATACATATCAAAGAACACAAATTAATCACAAAACTCGGCCCAAATTTATTCCATCTGCATAGTCAAGATACTGTTTAAAATTCTGACACGGCCATGACAATAAACATTGTTTTGTTTTGAATGAATATGTCTTGGAATGTACGAGAAAAAAATTTGATGAAATTGTTAACTACATTAACAAATGATTAGTTAGGGAAAAAATAGATGTTAACTTGCAAGAACATGACTCTGTTATCATCATGTAGTCACATAAGAAAATTGAGAATTATATTGTTATCCATAACATATGAACAGATTTTATAAACGTTTACCAGTATTACTTTTAACCAAAAGTCTTCTTGCAACCGAGCAGCCATTCCAAGCCATTTATTAAACTGGTATCACATTTTTAATACACATAGGTTTTACTCAGTTCATTTGAATAATTTTCAAACCTGCTGAACAAACAATAAAAAAAACTGCAATTGATTTGATCGGCTGTGACTTTACAACCACAAAATGGATTAGATCTGAAAGCTTTGTTCCAACTCCAATGATGCATCAATTTAAGAAAAACATAATTTTTCCCCCTAAAAAATTAGACTGGTTGCTTTATTGCAATGAATACTGTAATTATTTCTTATTGCTGCATACACAGAAGAAAGACTGAGTACGGATTAACATCAGCCATAGCATTATAGCAGTAGTAGAAACAGGTTAAGAGAAATAAGAGAAAAACAATGTCGTAGACAAAGAGGACAAAAGTAAAGATGTTATTTATAGAAAACAAGCTGTGTGTGAATTTTTTTTATGCAAAGGGGATTTTACACAGAATCTGATGCAAGCAAACTAAGATGGAATGCCCATCAGAATCCGCACACACAGTACCTTTACAAAATTGAAAAAAAAAGACAGTACATTTATAAGAAACGTTGTCCTCGTGAAATACATAATCACAGCTAAAAGCTATCTGTAAGAGCAGCATGAGAATCATACTTGATCTATAATATACCCAGGTATTCTGGTTGCTACTCTTGTTCTGAACTGTTCTGTATAAATACTAATAAATACCATTTTGTTCTAAATGTACAACAAAAAACATCTCTCCAAATCTTAACAGTTGCTTCATGTTGACTGTGTAATATATAACTTATGTACATTATATACAGCTGTGCTTGGTTATACACAGAAATAATACTTTACAAACATTTTTGTTCATTTAAATTCAAGGCTGTACAAAGATAGTCAAGTTTCTTATTTCAGATTTAACAATAACAAATACTCATACAAATATTTCACACAACAAATGAGTACCTCATTGCATAACAAACTTGGTAAAAAAATGGCCAGGATCATTTATATTCTGGATCTACCTTCATTTTTAATACTCAAGCATATTCGGTGGGTAAATGTCGGTATTATTTTCATTGTCCATCGCTCTAATACTCCAATGTTTATTCTAATACTCCATTCATGCCATTCAAACCATTTTTAATCATCAATATTTTTAGATATTGTTTATTCACATCATTGATTCAATATGAATAATGACTCGGCAGTATAACGTTGGTCTCGTGACTGGTAGTTGCCAGGTTTGATACCAATGGATGCACTATATACATTGTTTGGTATGGCAATTGTCGTTAAAGTTCCTCTGATACAGGTAGGACTTTAATACAGGCCATATCGAGGGTTCAGTGACACCAAGACATAACTCCATATTTTACCAAAATGAGTATTTGATTTCAAAATGTTCAGAAAAGTGTGGGCTTTCCAGGAAACACAAAGAGTTAACTCCACACAACACCCCATTGAAGTCAATGGCTAGTGAAACATAAACTTAACTCCTTAATTAAGGCCCAAGTGCTCAGTGACATATTAAACCACTTTTTCTCAAAATAGTCAAAAAGGAGTAACGTCTTTGTGTCACTGACCCCTGGATATGAACCACCCTGTTTACCTAACTACAATCACATACTTGCTTTCTCAACAGTCAGCTGAAATAAAATCTTCAGTACTCAGACAATGATTGCATCACACTTTATAAAGACTTTACTCAACAATAACAACATTTAAGTTATGATAAGCAAAAGGCAACATCAACATTTCTTGTCCTGAGTACTTGCCAAGTGAGGTCAGTGAAAACATACGAAAGAGAAAATATTCTTCACATTCTTTTCAAATTCATGATCATGATTGGGTATAACAAAATAAGGTTCTGGAGCCACATGCTCTAAGACACATAGGTTTTGTTGATCTGCATCAGTGGTTGGTAGAGTGATAAGAATAGTTTTGGCCTGAAGAACGATTCTGAAGCGCATCAGGGGGTTGATCTTTGGTTGTAAATATTGGTAGCTGCTTGGGCAAGACGTATTATTGCTGGCAGCAAGATGTTCCAGAGGCCTACCACTCCATCATGAAAGTGAGATCTTTGGTAGACTATATCAGTGCTTGTTCTTGGTTGACTGCATGCATCGATGGTTGCTAGGGTACAAGGAATTCATCGCTGGCTTGCATAGTCGTCGAACACTGTCATGAAGATGGAGTATTGGTCTTTTTCTATAACACATGAAGTGCAAAGAGATAGAGAGAAATGGAAGATTGAGATAATATGAATGAGAGAAAGAGAGAGAGAGAGAGAGAGATAGAGGGGGAGGAGAAAGACACAGAGAGAGAAGAGAGGAGGGATAAAGAAAATGAGCCAAAGAAAGAGAGGGAAAGAGAAAGAACCAGATTAAAGATGACAGGGTGAAGAGAGTAATAAAGAGAGGAGATGGGAAAGAGAAAATAACGATAACTCAAAAAAAGAAAAGAAAGTACAAGTGTTGCAAGAGGAGGCAAAAAAGACAAATAAATAAATAACTTTAAATGAAAAGCAAGAAAAACGTCCAATTACTTTCTTTACATTCTCTATTACAATTACAAATACAATTATCTGGTGGCAGCAATTAGTAAGAAATCTAAGCATAAGTTAATTTTAATGTCACATATTGAAAAGTATGCCCAAACTGTTCTCCTTGGTTTTATGATCACAAATATCTTGCCTACCTGCATACTTGCAATATTAAGCACAAATCAAAACAACTATTACTTACAGATCTTCATTTCTTATCAAATTTTTAATACATACAAGTGAGTAAATTTTCTCGTCAAACAAGGTTTACAGTTTAAAATATTGAAGAAAAAAAACAGGGCTGCTCCAAGAACAGGCTAAGGGCCTGTCAAAGACATCTAAATATATCAACAAAAAGTTGTTTTAAATCTTGTAATTAAAAAAGGAAAGTAAATAAAAACGACATTGTATTTATTAAACTATTTAGCTAACAAAAACCTAGAAAGTTGAGATGAATATCTCACCTTTGCATCTGCCAGTTTCAGTATGGCTGCCTGGTCACCCATCTTGCTCAGGGAGGCTATTCTCTTCTCATTCACAAAACTTGCTGATTTAGTCACCCCACCTCCTCCTCCACCTTTCTCCTTTGTGGACAGCAGGTTCCCATTAGGCACCGACTTGGCTATGCTATCCAGGTATTTAGAGGTTGATGAGGAAGTCGTGCCCTGTGACCCCAGGTTGACCCCTGAGAGAAAACGGCCATACTGTCTTTGGATAAGGTCCATGGTGCTTTCGCGCCCGAGCGGTTTTCTGAGATGTCGGTTCTTGTCGTGAGCGGCGTTGGCCGAGTGGTAGTTGGGCTCCGACGGATCTTTGGTCTTGTCCTTGCTTGTGGTTGCCCATGATGTCGATGAGGAGGAGTTGAAAGAGTTGGATGTTTGCTTGGTGTCCTTCCCACTGAACACAATCAGTCTTGAGCTATCACCGCTGGTCACTTGCTCATCGGAAGTCCTTTTGGGGTTACCCGAGTGATGGTGCGCCCCACCTTTAGTTCTATGGCTACTGGCATCACCACCGCTCTGCCTAACCGTCCCATTCATGACGCGCCCATCCCTGACCCCTGACCCGACAAGGAGACCATCTGTGATGGCGTATCCATTGGCCGTCTCACTCCCAGGGCCGATGCCGTTCAGTGCCCCTGCCTTGCTAATGCTCAGGCCCCCGTTGCTACGTGGGTTTATAGGTGCCCCCTTCATGGGATCCAGCTTCCTGGGGGGTGTTTTGGGGAGGGCGCCCATGACTGCCATCTCGTCCGTGTCCAACCTTTCATAGTCTAGCGTGAACGGTGGAGGCCCCCTCATCATTGAGTCTAAGAAAACAGGAATCAATATTTGGGTTTAAAGGCATATCGTTTAACAATGTTAAATCTGAGATGCATGGCCCTACTTGTTATCAGTGTCTGTGATATGGTGTAATATTAAAAATGATCATGAAGTGCCTCAAAAAAGTAAAAATCTCTGAGTGACCGGTTTTACCATACTCATTTTCCCCAATAGACTGTAGTGTTATAAAAACAATTAGGAAAACGAAAAATGGAATTTCGATTTGTTATCATAAATATCTTGATAATCAGACAGGCGATTGGCTTGTAAAAGTCATGGGATTCCTGACTGACCTAAAGGTTTATAATTATGATTGCAGCATGAGCTAAATCCAGAATTCTGTCTCAGAATCTGAGGTAATGTGACCGAATCACTTTTATATCTGCAAGTAACAAAACATTGTGGCTTATACATCTACAAAGCAAAATGACGAAACATCCAGAATAGCAAATGGAAACTTCCATCTCCTGTGTCTGTCTCCTGAACATGCACATAAGGCATTTCAGGACCGTTAAGATAACCGTTTCTTTCTTTCTCCCTGAACACCTTTACTGTACTCTACTGATAATATCTAATTCATCCAACTTACTGCCATGTGTATAGGTGTGCCTGATGGTCATGCCAGCTAGGCTCTTCTCAAGAGCACTCTCTGGTGGTGGATTAATCAGTTTGTAGCGCACCTCCTCGTTCTGACGATGCATCTCTCTACTCAGGGCAATCAGTTTGGCGTATTCGGTGTCGTGAGCCATCTAAAAGTTCAAAGATAACAGAAGAACTTTACTTATATATGACTCAGTGAACTGCCTTCAAAAGTGTCTGAAACAAATAAAAATTACTTCCGTGTAAACAGTGTAATAAAGTTAATTACATTGAGAGGGGAGGGGGGGGGGGGGTGAAAAACACCACTTAGAGTATGTATTCATTGATGTGTCATATGATAGTGAGCAAATGAAATGACTGTATCTTTATCCTGCTGTTACAAACTATGTATAAGAAAACATTAAAAGCTGAATAATCATAATTTGAATGGTATATGAACTCATTGGCTATTGTAATGATGTCTAATAATTTTCATCTAAACAGGAAAGCAGGTTAATGATTCATATTTTTATGTTGCATTTGTTTACAGGGCCCCCTGGAAATTACTGACGGGCTACCCTGTTTAATTAAATAAAAACAGAATAAATAAACAAATAAATAAATAAAGGCAACAAATGGAAGATGGCAATATGCACTGCAAAATTAACACCTGCATAATTTTTTTCTGTAAGCAAATTATCAGTCAAACAAACTGCATAATGCTATAAAAGCCAAACACCACAGACACAGCAAGACATGTCTTTGTATATAATTTCAAGATGTCTACTAATTTTTTTTCTTCAAATCTAAGTCACTCTGATGCTTGAACATATCAGACTGAAGAAAGCTTGATTCAAACATTTACATGTATGGTGCAAGAATTTTTTGTACGTCTTTTTATCTCATGGTTTTGTGTTTAATATACGAGGATTGATGATGAAGCAGGTATATATATATTTGTGTGTATACGGAAGCAACTATGACCTATGCATTTAAGTCCTATTCCTCAAAGGTCAATGTATACATAGTCAGGCCTGTCTATAGAGACCACCCAAGGGAAACATAAAAAGTGGCCTTGTAGGAAGGTGGTCTTTGTAGACAGGTTCCTTTAGAACATGATTCAATGAGAAACCATTTTCAAGGGAAACAACAAATGTGGCCTTTGTAGACAGGTGGTCTTTGTAGACAGGTGATCACTAAAGCAGGTTTGACTGTACATGTAGGGTACCTCTATGTATATTTATTCATATTGCCCAAATGCATTATCCCCAACCCACTATTAAAAAACACTGACGTGGAGAATGGCCTAGCTGTCGATCATGTTAGCCTACCTGGTCCAAGGTATCTTCATCCCCACCACCGGTGACCTGATCACCACCCTTGGTTGCTTCCATGCGTTGCTATAGGGTATGGACGGTACCAGAGTACAGCACCAATGGTAGCGGTGGTGGTTTCACAGGTGTTTGCATTGAATGGTATGGTGGTGAAGCAGCAGGAGCATTGCAGATGAAGGATGATGATGGCCACGGTGGGTTGATATGAAGGTGGTAATGGTGGGGGTGACGGGCGGGAGTGACGGGTGGGGGTGACGGGTGGGGGGGGGGGATGTAGAAGGTGTGGGGGGGGGGGACAGGAAACCATCATTAATAATCAGGGTGAGTATCAGGTATAATAAATCAGGGTGGTGATAGTAAGGCAAGGATGTCAATGATAGAATGGGGTGGGGAGGTACCATATGGAACCGCCAACAGTAATCATGAAAGGTGGTAGCACATTTCAGTAAGAAAATGTCACAAATGGTTGCAATGGGTGGTTGGTGTTGAATAGCAAAGGGAGCAGGAATAATAGCCACAACAACATGATATGGTTTGGATGTCGCGTTCACAGAGCATCGGAAGCAATATCAGACGTTGGTGAGCAAGTGAGGAAGTGGTGGTGGTGGTGGTAGTGGTAGCCATGGTGATACATGAAGGAATGATGTTCATTTCAAATGGTTGCATGAGAAACGGTGAGCGAAGCAATTTGGAAGGAGGGATGAATGGGATATAAAACAAAAATGGAATTAAATTAGTCATGGGATGACTAGAGTTTAAAGGAGGATCAAAAACTGGTATTGAACAAATTCAAAATATTATCTGCTAAATACTCAAGGACTTTAAGATGCTTTCTGATGATTTGCGGATATAAAGTGAAGGTATAATTGCCAGCACGTGAAACAATTGAGGGTTTAAAGCTTTTCCTCGAAATAAAGAAGATGAAAACATTTTACTTTTGTTTGTTCTCTGCATTTATTATCCTACTTTGTATCATACGTTTTAGCCATAAAAAAAATAAACAGGAGGAATTTTTCTTTTGAATTTTAAATCACATCTACTCTTTAATAAGCTTTAGATGTGTATATTTACAACTATACCACATTCCATTGGTTTAGTGAAGTGTTCTTTTTTATGTTGTTTTGTTTTTTTGTTTACAAACACAACAGTTAGAAATACCATCACCATTTGAGGTCAACATGAAATGAGAAGTTAATATGCCTCCAAAGATCCAAACAAACAACAAAGTGGAGACAGTGATACGGGTACATGAAGCTCCAAAAACTTTCATTCTTGTTAAAAGCATAGTTCCAACCAGAATTAAATGACAGATACTATAGCTATCAATATATTTGTAAAAGTACATATAGGTTCTGTGTAAATGCCAAAAATATCAACTTACATTTGTTCTGTAGTTGAGTAAGCTACAGGTCTTATTTATGCAACTCAGTAACAACTAAATAATCTTCTATTATTATAGATTATCAAATTGAAAATAATTTCCAAGGAGTTCCTTTTAACAATGAGCATATCTTTTGTCCTGACCCATCTTTTGATTTACAGTTGTTTTACAATCCATTTTGCATGGATTTGGGAATGCATTTTGTACACCATTATTAAAACTTGAATGCACGTTTGGATGATGAAACACTTGCATACAAGCAAATCTTTTGAGTACTGAACTTACATGGACATCAATTTTGTTAGTCCAACCCAACATCTAGTACATTCTAAACAGATTCTAGCACGCAGGCCTTAGCTTAGCAACAATAGCTATCCAGATATTTTCCTACCCGTTCCTGACTCTAACCTCAGAACGCAACACTAAACCTAAACCTAACCCTAAACCTAAACCTAAACCTAAACCTAAACCCAATCACAATCCTAACCTAATCCCCGTCTTTGACAAGATAAAGCTTGGAGCAAATGTTGCAGAGAGCACTGAAATATCACATCACATCCTGAAATAAATACAGCCAAACCAATGATTTTTTAAATAGATAAAGCTCCATCTTTACTTACCTTGGCCCTTTCTTGTATCCTCTCCTGAGAGAACATGGGGATGCCACGATTGGTACGTTTGGCGTAGCGGTTCACAAACGGAGGGTGCTTCTTGAGGGCCTGTGTGCATTTACCAATCCGGAAGGTCTGCATGTGTACCAAGGGGAGGGGGAAGGGGGAGAGACATGAAAATAATTAATAGAACAGAGATTGCATGATATAGGGTATGAACAATCAACATGGGAAGGAGAACAAATTTTAAAAAGATACATGAAAAATGTGAGTTTTTTTCTTCCAAGGTCAAACTCTCTGCACACAGCTTTGACGTTTGTTTGAAGAACTACATGTCGAGGGGTCAGTGAAACAAAGACGTAACTCCATTTTGGCAATTTTGAGAAAAGTGGTTTATGTGTCGCTGATCACTTGGGCCTTAAGAGTTAAGTCTGTTTCACTAGCCATTGACTTCAATGAGGTGTTGGGTGGAGTTAAGTCTTTGCGTTTCCTGGAAAGCCCACATTTTTATGTACATTTTGATATCAAATACTCATTTTGGAAAAATATGGAGTTACATCTTTGTGTCACTGAACCCTCCATGTATATTCACATTGGAAAATCATATGTCAAACTAGAAACTTGAACACCAGCAATCCTACATTAAAAATACATATAGAACAGATTTCAATTTGGCTTTAGGTATACATTTATATTGAAAAGAAAAACGTTACAAAATGGTACCTTATGTTATCTGCTTTGAAATAGCCATCATGCATACAATACATTATACAATTACATTCCGTTTCCAGTACTGTCAGTGCTTACCAATTATATATTTGATGAGCATCAAATGAGAAAGTGGAGCAGATGAAAAATAATACATGATAGGCACGATACTATTAACTTCATATTGTAATACATACATTATGTTACCATCTCACACACAAATTAGTTTTATCAGAAATATGAAGTCGTTCAATTTTTTTATTATTCAATTCAGAATATGAACATACAGGCATTTGCCGGACATTAAAATGTGGAACAGCATAGCAATTGCTCTTTGAAATGAAGTTATGGTTAAAAATACAGCTATTTAACATTCAATACTTTTGCATAGAGACATATTGTGATATGCGCTATATAAGTACGGTATATTATTATTATTATTAAAGCTTTTATGTGAAAAAATATAATTGCATTCATACTCATACGACATTGCATTATATCTTTGCAATTTTGAATGTCATTGCATTTGTTAAATATATGGATTAATAGATCAAGGCTTTGTTTTATAAAGAGTCCCAATTGATGCTTATCGATCAAAACTCCACATAACTTTTGTAGATAAGAAATGCTGTATTTTAGGATCAATCTGATCACTCTATTTTAAGACAAAGCCAGATTTTCAACGGAATGGTTACTTTTGTTGGGCTTGTATGAAGTGGTAGGATAAATCACTAGTCATTATTAGTCGTGCAGCTATCATAAACTATGTGCATTATCAATCTGATCAATTGCAGCACTCTATATTAAAGACAAAGCCGGATTTTTTTCAATGGATTAGTTACTTGTGTTAGGCTTGTATGAAGTGGTAGGATAAATCAGTGATAGACTATGTGCATTATGAATTGCAGCATTCATTTGAAGATGGTAGCATTGATTAAATATATACCCATATATAAACAACAACTTTTGAAATGTATGATATATGTGAGCCCCTACTGCAATTCATGTAAATGTATGTAGCAACCTCTCATCAAAGATATCAATGAAAACATGACTTCATACTTAAATGCAAATGAAAGCTTTTTCCATGGTGTTGCATAATATTTCTAAGACTACAACTGTAATATTTGTGTCTATTTCCAAGTTATTATTTATTATATGACCAACCAATGAGCATGAACATTATGTTATATCACAAACACACAAAGTAGGGTACAGGCAAAGTCAAAATTTATTCCAAATTAGTTTTATAACATCAATTTAGAGCTGAGGATGTTCTTGTAATCATGACTATAATGCATATACATTAATATATTTCATTATTTTATTTTACAAATCAATGCTACTATCTTTAACAGTGCCGTACATGATGATGACTGACTACAGTTAATTGTGGTTATTGTGCATTGCTACTTCCAACCAAAATCAGGTGCATCGGAAAGATATGTATAGCAGTGATGCCATGTCTACGTAGTCAATAAACAGGATTTTACACTTTCACTTGAATTATTCAGTATCTAAGTATTCATTAATCAGTTGAGTTATTAAATGAATTCACTCGATCATTACATTTTAATATCAATCATATCTATACTAATGAAATCACATATATCTTCTAAATGTAATTGACACAACCTGTTAGGTCTCCATACTATTCAGCAGCTACTCAATAATCATATCACTTTAATAGATCAAACAATGCCTACATCTCTCGATTTCCTGATTAATCACAGAAATAATTACACTCTCTAAAGCCTGAATTCAAAATGAAGGTTTAATTTTTCATGATGTGGTCTAAATCATTCTTAAACATAACATTGAGTTCTGGTCGGTCGTGTGATTGCATTGTGAAAGAAACTTTCTGGAAGTTATTTTTGTTAAAGGTAGATTATGGAGCACATTAGAAGCGGTGGATACTGCATGGAAGGTTTTGGAATCATCGTAATGATAAGAAATTCACTGAGTCTTGCTGAAAGTCTAATGCACTGTACAAAGAAATATATATGCAAATGGGACTACACAGATATATGGCATAAAAGTTTGGTCCAAACATTTCAGCTATTTCACATATTTTGATGTTGAGGGAATTGGAGGAACCATCTTTTTCAGAGACATATCTACCACATTCTTCCTACTATCATGAAAAGAATGAGAAAGTTCAAAATTTATTGTTCACCTTTCTTGAATCAGCACAACCTTCTATTCATATCTTCACCAAAGACTGAAATAAATGTTTATACTGTATAAGCAAATAATGACGACACTACCCTTCCAGAATTTTGAACCATGGTTTAAGATTAACCTTATTCATGAAATCAGGCTAAGAGACTAAGACTAAGAGTAATTCAGATCAAAATTGCCAATCACCCATGAGAATTGTAGAATTGTGATTTGAATGTGCTTAAATTGTTACATCTAACACCCACCATGTTGATTTAGTTAACTAAGTTAAATACATTCTCCCTATCAGAGTGTTTTGAAGGTTTCCAAGGTGAACTTGTGAAGACTAGAAGTTATTAAATAAGATACACATATCACGTTAGCCCAAGCTAGCTAGTTCACTCAGTGCAAATCCACACCACTCGACGTGTCAAATATCGTAAAAAGGGTCCTCTACATTCTCATCATCTGGTACTTCCGGTCCGTAGACGAGGTACTGGTTGGCCTCTCCCAGCTCTGTGACGCATCTGTCCCTCTCTTGGCGGCCTAACCTGCCTGGCACTTCCATAGTCTTGGGTTTGACGAGTCGGTAGAGGGTGGATGTGCCCTCCCGCCCGTAGAGCTGGGGCAGCTTTTTACCCAATAACCCAGACCTGCTCTTGCCGTGGTAGGTACTTTGGAAGGGGCGGACATCCACGTGCAGGCCATGCAGGCTTGCATTTGCAGAGTGGGCGGAGTTGGCAAGCATACGGGTGTCGTGGATCGGTAGTAAATCGTACTGCCGGGCTTCGATGCGGAGGGCGTTGGATTCAGGGGCGTGGTTGAATACTTTTGCCTCGCCCTCTGATTTCAAGGTTATATTGAGCTGCTTTTTAGCATCCTATGATTATGTTTGTGGGCAGGGTCGGTATCCGTGGCAAGCAATAGTGGAAATGGAAAATACATACATTGAATAAAGCTATTCTGACACAGTACAGCCTTGCATCATTAATATAACTGCATAACATTTAACTAAAACTAACGCATAACTCAGATAATTCAAGTTTTACCTTGGGCAGAAGGCAATCACTAGGTACATTCATAGTGCCTTATGCCTCATTCCTCAGCCAATCAATTGTTGAAAATCATCATGAATGGACACAGATATAATTATAATGAATGAACCCATCACCGATCACAAAAAAAGCAAACCTCACACTCAAGCTGAACCTGAATACAAATGGCAAATTGATTTCATGCAGTTTATTTCTTTTTATACACCTTAATACAAACCCAAAACTAATTTGACATACATTTTCGTTTTTTCTTTTTCTAAGCAAATTTGTGTGCTCGCACACAAGGCAAACAAAACACTGCACAAAGGAAAACGATTTTGGAAGTCAAAGCTTGATTGCATTTCAGATGGAAAGATTTATGGAAAGAGAATAAACCAAGCAAAGATGTGGATTGTGCATGATTGCCTTGACAAGAAGGATATACAATTTTGTAGTTATTCATCAAATGATGTAAAGACAAAAAGGAATGACAGCTTCTTAGGAAAAAAAATAGAAAAAAAGGCATAAACATTAGAATAAAGAAGAAGACAGAGTGAGAGCAAGGAAGCTCTCTATTCCAGTGTAGGGATGATAAAGACCAAGCTCCTTGAAAGTCAAGTGAAGAGCAACTTAAGCTTGGAAGATTTGAAAGCCATCACAAGCATAGCAGCTAGGTTTCATTGCAATTTAGCACTACATGGTGGTGAAAAGAGGAAAAATAGAGAAGAACCAAAGAGCACACATTCAACCTTTTTTGTGCCATCGTAGTGCAACGAAAAGAAAGAAATTGAGAAGGATAGATCAAAGAGTCCAGCAGCAGATTTGTTTTCTTTGAAGTAGGAACCTCAGCCCAGAGTAAAAACTGCAATTGTTTTGCAATCCTGCACATAAGCTATTAGCAAGTAGGCATTTTCACATACAGCCTCAAGGTAGAATTCTTTATCCATGCTTTAATCAGACCCAGAGACTGAAACTGAAAGAACCCTGCAGTATTTTTTTCTCATACTTTATTCCCTGAATAGCCCAATGTGTATCAGGGATATTCCTTTGAGATGCATGCATACTTTAATTATCCAGATTTTAAAACCCATTTTCTGATCCTAAATGATAGTTCACGTGGTTATAGGAGAGAGAGATTACTGGACTACAAAATGGTATTGGTCAAATAACTGTTACATCAAGTAATGCAAGACCATATATGCATTGTACTAAATGGCAGTTAACCATTCTGATTATGTTGTACCCTCTATCAAAATGAAGATAAATGTTCAACCTCGAGAGGGTGTGAAAATGCCTTATGGAGATATTGCAATCTGATGCCACAGAGGTCCAAACTTATTTGTAATCTAATTAGGAAAATAGTCCCAGTGGGTATTCTTAATTTTATCATTCTTTTAATTAGGACATATCTGTCTCATCATCTAAGGCCGGTTAAAAGCAAAATGTATGTTTAGTAAAAAATTTGGCTCGAGATACATTTATGCAAATGTCACAGACGCTACTTTCCTACCAATTCCAAAATTTTAGAAAAATTCTTGTTGGGGAAATAATCCTCCAACTTCCATTTGGCTTTTAGTTTTTAGAATTCAATTTGCTTTCTCCGACACTGAAATTTTTACAACACTGTGAATCACTGTATCACCACATTGCAAAATCACAGCAGGGAAAATGGAGGGGGTAAAAAATTCACCGAAACAGCAGTATAAAAAAAAACTCCCAAGTTGAAAGTCCAGGCAAACCTGTAATCTAGAGATCGATTGCTGGCCCGGCGAGTCTACTTTGATCGCCTTTTCTGCATTCTCCTCGATGGCATCGGACACCCAGGACTGGACGAATGTGGGATTATGCCACATACGTCTGCGTACCAACCTCTGAATAGGATGTGCGGCAGAGAATGAGGTAGAGGAATAGGAGAAGAGAGGGGAGAAGAGGATAAGAGGAGAGCTACACTAATTGTGTCGGGGCGCTTTCCCACTACCTCACAAATACCGATTCACAAAACATGACACAACAGGCATATGAATTTAATAATAATAATAATAATCATCTTTTAGTCCACCCAAAATTGTATTAAACCGAAACAGAAATTCTTTTTGCCCAATTGATCGTGAGACCGGCAGCCACTGAGCAGCGCCAGGTCGATGTTGCTCTATCCCTTATTGTTGAACGCCAAACAAGGTAGCAGCAACTCCCATCTTTTAAGTCTTTTGGTATGACGCGGCCGGGGTTCGAACCCACGACCTCCCGGTTGTGAGGCGGCGCTCTACTGACTGAGCCAACACTCCGGTTTAATTGCCCTCTTCAACTATGTTGCACAGGAAACTTCCTGTTGAATACATGTGTGAATTTTATTATATAATTTGAGGGGGAGGGGGAGGTATTTGTGAAGTGGGGATGAGCCCTTGCTGGTCTATTAGAAATAAAAAGGCTACTTCTAGAGCATTCCCAGAACTTGTAGAGGATAGTGTTTTAAGTGAACAGATTTAAATGTATTTGCTTTTGGTCTAAAAATGAGATTGAAATGAGGGACTGGTGAGAAACAGATGACAATGGATAAGGATAGAATCCTAACAAGTATATACACCTCCAAGATTCAAAGGAATATTTAAAAAGGCATACAATAGAAGTAATATAGGATATCTACAGCCACATTGTTACATTGAAGCTATACATTAAACTGATTAGTAAAAACTATCATTAAGTACATGTACTAACAGCTACACTGGTCTAAGTAATGATGCGTGTAATTTCAAAGAAGGAGGATACATATGTAGAATTGCAGATGTTGTAGGTGAAGCATGCTCCAAGAAACTCTGTGTCGTGGTGGCTAAAAGAGTGAAAGTGTGTTAAACCTACTCATCGACCTTGGTTGTGGTGGTGAACAGTGTAGGGTTTCTCTCATACAAGATATGTCAGGCTTACTACTTCTTTGGCTGGGGCATTTGCTTTAAAGCCCGTCTGAACTAGTTTTTTGCCAGGGGGATTAGACCTCCTTGCAAGGTCACTGGCAGGTGGTTATCTCATCAAATAAGCTCTCAATTAACATAATAAAAAGGGGATCATGGGGGACCAACAAGCATCGATTAGGCATTGTTTGCCATATAGAGGGGCAAGTAGCTATAAGTAGTGCAGTGGGGCTTTAAGGAAAGATTCATTATCGCTTACGATGCATTGTTAACCACAGACGATGGGTTGCATTTGGGATTTCACAAAACTCTTACCATGAGTTCATGTCATCAAACCTTTTGCATTTAACCCATCGTAAGTGACATACCCATATACCCATATCTACCCTTGACAAGTTCTAAACTACATAAGATACGTGTGTAGGAAGTGATCCAGGAAAAAAGAGATGATGTGCTCCACAGTAACCATGGCAACCGATGCTCAGTGAAGAAGGGATGGACGTAACAAACAAACACACCTGACTACTGCCAGAGTCTGAGGGATTGTCGATGGAATGGTCATCGATCACCGATACCACATCCCTCATCTCCTCTTTCACTTCTTCTACTGGAACCGGCTTCTTCTTGCTTTTGGTCGGCACAAGGGCCGGCCTTTTCAAGACCGATTCTGCCCCTTTCTGTCCCGCAGCATTAAAACAGTGATCATTGAAATATCAACAGAATATTTATTTATTTAAAGAAAATGGACAAGAACTAACTAACATTGCAAAGCTTTCAATATGACAGGGTCATCGAGTAGTAATAATTGTGTTTTGTTATTAAACCCTCCACCTCTTTGCTTCTACTGCACATTATCTAGGAGGAGCTTTAAATGAATATCTTTATACGTGTAAATGCAAATGCAAAATTCAAGCTACGCATGGATACACATGTGAAATTGTTCTGCTTCAATGTTAACTTTACATCCAGATCCCATTTATTTCCAATATTAATTTTTCTAATGCTGCCACTACTACTAATATTATAAGAATTTCTAATTTTCTACCACTACTGCTTGTAATTCTGCTAACATTACCTATTACAAAAACAGTAGTTAATACATGACACACATCCTTATGAATATGGTTATTTCATGTACTAATGATAAACATGTAACATTGTTCGATTACATCCTAATTTTAGTCCCTGACAACAGAAACTAAAAGATAAATGCTAAATATATCACATTCCCATCTAACAATACTTGAGCTTTAAAATTTGGTAAATGGTTTACACAGAGCACTGTACCATCAAATACTTGCTCCCTCATGAGGTTATAAATACCATTTTTTTTCTTCAATTGGGACATACCTTTATTCTACACTGCTTTTCGGCGATACATATATGTTACTCATTCGTTCTAAAATATGAATTATCTTCTTGATACACACTACTAGCCAACTACTATTAAAAGACAATCTAATCACTGCTTAACTAGTCTTTCCAGTTAAATTAGTCACAAGCCACAGAATCAATCTGTCTAAATCTATCATTAAAATTGTCAGCTTCAGAATATTATATCATTAAAGAATATTATATCATTAAAAAATACTACAGAAGAGAGCAAACATAGAAAATGCAGGTCAGTACATGAAATGAAAGGGATAAGATAGATACTTGAGAAGGATCTCCTTCTACATGACGGGAATTCAGACAGCTTACCTTCTTTTTGGATTGCTCCTCCGCGTTTGGATCTGGTGGGACCGCCTGAAAGAAATTCAATTACACTAATTTGTTTAAAAACTGGCCCAGTTATATTTCTACGTTTTGCGGTGTATGGATACTTCCAGATTTCTTGCTATGCTCTGAAAGTTTCATCTTCAAAAATTTTGGGAGAATTTTCTATGCAAGGTCAAACAACTTCAGTACGGAATATATCTGAGTCGACGTTCTAGCATGAAAATACTGTATGTATCAGGATCTCTCTATCATCTCTCCCTCTCTCTTTCCACTGATCGTATTTCCTCATTTTTTGCATCACCATTTCCCTAATCTTTTGTTCTAACATGAAAATACTGTATCAGGATCTCTCTATCATCTCTCCGTCCCTTTTTCCATTGATCGTATTTCCTCATTTTTTTCGCATCACCATTTCCCTAATCTTTTGTTCTAACATGAAAATACTGTATCAGGATCTCTCTATCATCTCTCTGTCCCTTTTTCCACTGATCGTATTTCCTCATTTTTTGCATCACCATTTCCCTAATCTTTTGTTCTAACATGAAAATACTGTATCAGGATCTCTCTATCATCTCTCCGTCCCTTTTTCCATTGATCGTATTTCCTCATTTTTTTCGCATCACCATTTCCCTAATCTTTTGTTTCTCACCAAGATCCCGGCTTACCTCTTCACTCTTTGATCTTCCTTTCAGCTTCTTTTTCCTCTTCTTTTTCCTCACTTTGTCCTCATCTTCATCGTTCTGTCCTTTGGGCAGTTCAGACTCTGATGCACTGTCACTGTCACTAGTGCTAAACATATGAAATGGAATCAGAGAATATAAGAGAACAACATTGATGGAGGAAATAATCATACCTGCAGGGAAAATAGTGAGCACTAAAAAAAAACATGCGCCCCTTTAAGGGGGGGGGGGGAATGACATCTAACAACATTCCCCCCTTTGGGGTAAGAAAACTTGGGAAATAATAGGGAAAAATCAGGATAAAATCAGTAAAAAAAAAAATTTTTTTTAAATTGGAAAAAAATCAGGAAAAAATCAACAAAAATCTGGTTTTTATCAGGCCTGTACCTGTAAGAGCTGTGATAATATTCTTACTGGTTGCAATCTGCGTGTGCAAATTCAGATTGCTGATTCTTGATCAAAATGGAATTTGGTTAAAACTAAGTCAGAGCGCTACATGAGTACACATTTTTAATCCTCTTCTTATCTCTTAGATGACATTTACTGTAATCGTAAGTTTATTGTAATTCAATTGAGTTTCACATTTTCCCTCATCATTCCATATATTAAAGTATAAGAATAAGTATATCATTTATTGTCCATATCAGGAAAATTTAATTTCCACTGGTTGGTACAATTGATAAATTATAAACATACACATAATGAGAAAAAATACATACAAAACATATATTAGTTTGTTACTTTGATACTTACTATGTGCATGCTATTACTTATCCAATATTATTCATCAAACTATACCTGCAATGCCATTGATCTATATAGTGGCTAGATCATATTCCATATAAAATTAATTCATAATCTTGTCATATTCCTTTCATCCTAACCGACTCACTCTGATTCAGCAAACTCCTTGTTGATGTGAAGGTCAGCCAGAAGGTCAATACACCCCTGGATGGTCTCAGAGCTCAGCGTGTCTATCACCTTGAGCGCTGCCAGCTTGGACTTGGTCCTCTTGTCCAGCCCCGCCCACTCGGACCCATCCTGGTCTGACTTGGCCCCTCCCTGCTTCTTTGACTTTTGTCCTGGGGAGAAAATTAAGGGCGGATATGATGGAAGTGGTTGAATTGATGTCAAACGTGTTTTAGTGATCACCTATGATGAAAGATCACTTGTCTATAAAGACAATATCTTTCTATTTATTTATTAATGTCTTTTGGTATGATATTAATCTACATTTGCCACTCTCCACCCATGGGGGTGTTTCATAAAGCTGTTTGTAAAGTTGGAGGTGTGACTTTTCCAAAAGATAACATAGTACTGAATGATAATGTTTATGAAAGAGCACATTGGCATTACATACATGTATAGGGGCTACTCCTTGCATATTTTAACAGAATAACACGTTCCATATTGCAAAAACACAAACAAAAGTATAAGAACGTTGCCAAAAAGCAAGCTATAAAGCCATTACACAGCGACCCTCGACTCACCATGTTTGACTTCTTTGAGAGAGGAGAGATCTGGGAATGGAATGTTTGGGGGCAGCAGACCACGACTGAGGAGGATGTGATGCGTGATCTCCTTCGTCAGCTCTAGAATCAACTCGGAATGAAGACTGTAGGAAAGATTTTTTTTTAAAATGGTTATTGTATTTATTTGAAGTTTTATTTAATCAGGGCTGCCTCTTTATAAAGCCCCACTGCATTACTTATAGATACTTGCGCCCTCTATATATAGCAACCAATGCCTAATCAGTAACCAATTGTCCCCCATGGTCCCATTTTTCTTATGTTAATTGAGAGCTGATTTGATGAGATAACCACCTGTAAGTGACCATGCAGGGAGGTCTAATCCCTCCTGGCCAAACTAGTGCAGGGGAGCTTTAAGTTAAACAAATGCTGTCCTTAAGGGTCTCAGATAAGTACAGCAGAATTTGTTTACAACAAATCAAAGAGGTTTCTGTTTTTAGGTCATTTCCATCGTACAATACTTTAAGTGAAGTAAAGTTTAGATTGCACATTATTTGAGCATGAACCTGAATGCAAAGGGCCCAAGTTCATGAAGGCCATATGAACCACTCTACTATGAGTGATCAAAAAGATGAACAAACAAAAATATATATATTTGTTTGTAAGATAATCAGACACAAAATGTCTAATACTTCTTATAGAACAAAGGAAACACAAAAAATGTATGATCTGTGTAGCTGTCCACAATTAGACTCTCCTTTATGTTATGCTAAGTTTACACAGCTTGGCTGCCTAAAAGCACTTGGTGGTTTAAACGGTTTGGACTATGGTTTAAATTTAGACCAATTTTTGTGAATTAGAGACTAGTCAATTTATTCATAACATTGGGTTCTTGTTGTATTGTATTCCCCAAGCTCACCTTGTGTTCTCCTGGGCTTGGTGATAAACCAGGAGTGCCTCGCAGAAATGGCGCCCAAGGTCCTGGAAGTCTTGCAGGTTGAAGTGTCTCGGAGCATGACTGTGAAGGACATATCAAAACAATTATGATTACAAAACAACATACAAATGTCATGTAGAGTAGAGGGAATAAACAATAGTAACTATGAGATTACAGAGAGATTTGGGTCAATATTATAAAAAATAATGCACTGCAGTGAGAGCATTAGTAAGAATTACCCACATGCAAGGTACCGAGTGTGGGTAATTTTACTAATGCCCAAACAAAATGCTGTGTTTTATTTGTTTAAACAAATTATGACGTGGATCCTTGTTATTTGATAAATGACCCTCATCTCAAAGTCTGCACATTACTAATTCTAGGTCTACATCTGTGACTGATCTAGATCTAACTTAGATAACTAATGCGTTTTAAATTCCGCGGCAGCCATTTTCGCGAGTAAAAGTAAAACAATAAATCTCAATGGTTGCAATCGCAAAACATGATTACCATACGATAATGATCGGTAGTTATCCAAATTTTGCGTAAAGCTAAATAAATGCATGGTCACGTGTACGCTTTCAACCAATTATTTGATTAGGATCTACGTCATTATTTTATAAAATCTATTATAAGATGATGAAGCGGATCCTAATCAAATAATTGGTTGAGAGCTAGCTAGCGTACACGTGACCAGGCATTTATTTTGCCTGACACGTAATTTTACTCGGTCATTAGTAAGTAAATATGACTGGTCATTAGTAGAATCATGTTATAAACATCATTTTATAAAAAAAATAAAACACCATCTTATAAAACAATTAGTACACACCATTTTGTACCTTTGAAAAAGTCCAAACACCCTTGACTATCGCCTTGGGCGTGTTAGACTGTTCCAAAGGTACTGTGTATTATTTGTATTAAAAAAAAGACTTGGAAAGTGAAAAGCTTGCAGGGGAGGAGGACATTCTGTGAGCCCTTAAATGGCAGCAGGGCTAAAGACAGAGTAATGATATTGGAACAAAAGGAATGTGACAAACATGAGCATTGTACAAAGAGCCACTGTCATGATGAATGTGGTGGTGGGGGGGGGGGGTTTTATGCAGCTTCCATGCAAATGAAGTGAAATAATAATGATGAGTTGGTATTTCCAGATATATGTACCATCCAGGTTACTTGAGATAAAATATCATGCAAAGCATTTTTTTTAAAGCCCCTCTGCACTAGTTTGGCCATGCAGGAGGGATTAGACCTCGATCCCTGCATGGTCACTGACAGGTGGTTATCTAATCAAATCAGTTCTCAATTAATATAAGAAAAAGGAGACCTTGGGGACCAATGGTCACCGATTAGGCATTGTTTGCTATATAGAGGGCGCAAGTAGCTATAAGTAGTGCAGTGGGGCTTTAAAACTTCAAAGGAGTGAATATATCGCGTACAGAAACACTGCTTGTTGCAGCAAGATTAATCTTTACCTTGTAATGTCCTTGCTGCCACAGAATGTTGCTTCCATCGTGAAGCTGTTGCTGATACCCATCTGCCGCCACATCACAACACGCCCCGTCGCCTCCTTGCATCGCTTCACTCGGAACTTGCAACCACGAAAAGAGAACTTGTCTGGTGCCTGGTGGAAAGAAAGTCAATCAAAATATGTTATTACAGTAATTCATTTTTAAAGGGATTTTATTTCTGCTTACCAGTATGCTTGTGGTTTTATTTTTTGAACTATGAATGAATTTAACAAAATTGGTATGAGTTAAGAAACCTTTAATAACAGGAACAAATTTCAACAAAAACAACAAGAAGCCTGAACAATAAATATAAAATATATTCTACCTGAAAATTGAACATATTTTTAAATACACTATTTCAAAATACTGTAAATCAGATATGTGTTTGATCCAGTGCTGGACGCACTTCGTACAAAAGATGTTCTCTGTTATGTACATGTGTGTACAATATTTTTAATACATCCAAGCGAAATATACACATAGTATCATATTCTCATGTTTTCACATAGAATTTGAAGATTTGAGCAAGGTGGTTCATACCTTTTGAGACAGTAACCATGGAAACAACCTTTGACACAGGAAAGAAGCCATATCCAGCTCTTGTTTGTCTGGGTCGCAGCCGTAGATGAAGACGTTGTGTTTTCTGCTGTGACCATGCATGTCACAGTACACCAAGATCTCCTGTAAATATCAAGATAAGTTACAAATTACTGAATAGTGAAATCAAACTTAATGTAAACATAATTGTGTGAAAATTAAAACTAAATTAACTGTATAGAAATACAGTTTAATAATTTAATCCTGGATTAATAGATTTGCATTTAAATTATCTTCAATTATGTCTGGTCCTGGCAAGTCACCCAATACTTGAAGGTATATTAACCAATGCACTTATAAACCTCAATAAAATACATGAAAAGTTGATAACTTATTTGAAATTAAAATTTTAATGAAGAGACCTCTCTTCACAAAAGTTTCTATTCACAGGGATGCCAGTTAGAATTGATCAGAAGGCCTGAAAATCACCTAGTATTAGCTATTTTGTACGCAAAAAAGCCTATACTATGGTCTGAGATTTACTTGCCAGGGCCTGAATTCAGGCTATTACTTGAAAACTGGCATCCCTGTATTTACTATCATAACTTTATAATAAGAGGGCGTCTGTTTATTTGAAAACTTATTCTACGATGCAATGACCTAGCCTACCTCACATTCCTCGGCAAAGTCTGCCAGCATTTGCTTGGTGCCCCACACGGTGGGGAAAGACTCCTTCTTGGGATGGCGATAGTTACGGTTGAGGTCACGACCCGCCAGCGAGCAGCGATAGTTCCCCACGATCACGCCATCGGGGTTGAGCATGGGGATGATCTTGAAGATGTAGCACTTCCTCAGTTCCTGTGGGGATAACATGATGACAATCAGGGGGGCGTTTCACAAAACTTGTCATCAGTGACCAATGACAGTTTTTGTTTAAAGCTACTGAAATCTTTGCTTCTGATTGGTCATCAGCAGATTTGTCACTGATTTTTGTCATTCGTCATTGAAAAAAAGGCTTTGTGAAACACTCTCCAGAAGTGAATATGGTATTGGGTTGTCAGAAAGTTTCCAAATTCCATCTCACAGGAACTCATATATGAAAATTTAGTAGGAAGGGTGTTACAAACCTGCTTGCCTGATGTCTAGGGGTGGGGTAATTAACATTTTCAGATGGGCCCCAGAATATCACATACACAATAGGGCATATTGTCTGAATAATCATGGCTTATAAAGTGAAATATGCAAAAAAGACAATTTGAGAAAGATGATAGAGATGACATGTAATAAAGGAGATGAAGAGAAGGACAAAAAGACAAATGAAATATATGTAACAAGAGATAAGAAAACATAAAAGGAAAACAAGGTAAGGATGATTTTTTGTTGTTGAAATGAACAAATAAAAGCAACATGGCAGTTGACAAAAATGACAACAAATGACAAAAATGAAACAGAGTATGTGAGAAGATGAAGGGATGGAGGATGTTGTTACCTTGGCAACAGGATCTGAGCTGGTGATGAAGTCTAGGAGTCCTCTCATCATCCAGCTAGCATTGGTTTCACCAGGATGTACCCTAGCTGTCACCACAATGCCTTTCTTAGGGCGATGATCTACAAACAGAAATTAGACAACAGATCTCATTTTGTTTCTGTATATTCCTATTGGAATGTCATAAATCAGACAAAAGTTGAATACCCTACATACTCTGCTTAGATGCTAGAAGGGTATTAAATCTATGAGACTTACGTATAATGGCAAAGGTTAATGACCTTCTGGCTCTCAGCAGACTCTTTTGAGAAGAGATTCCAATCATGCGTATGAGTATTGGATATTGATACTTTCATTAAGTATCAATACATAATCTACAAGTACACATCACAAATACATGCATCTTGCCTTGTACAACAGCCAAAGAACAGAGGAAGCATAAACATTTATTATAATTATACAGATGAGGAAAAGTAGTGACATTACAAGAGTCAAAATAGGCAGCTGCCAGACCACCTTAAATCCTCTTTGGCAAGCTAAATGTCCTGCCTTTATTGCCCAGCATGCAGCTTGACATGTCACTATTATTACTATTTCATGCAAATTGTTTGCAACCTCTCAATCATCTGGGTTGCTGGCTGGTAACAAAACAGAAATAATAATAATAATAGTTCATTCTTATATGGCGCTTTACAGGACTGCAGGCCCTCCCAAAAGCGCTTTACAGATATATATCATCAATACCCTGGTCATCGGATTCAGGCTTACCCGCAAACAATGTATGCACATTCTCCACTCCCTGGGGAGCAGAGCTGCCAACCTAGTGCGACCAAAAAAAAGGAATCATGATGGCAAAAAAAGGAATTACAAGCAAAAAAAAAGAAATTCAATAAAACGAAACTTACAACCACAACAAAAAAAAAAGTATTAAAAAAAGTATTTTATGAAGAAAAAACATAATACCATAATTTGGAGGAAAAAACAGAATGGTTGGCAGCTCTGGGGGAGCATTCCGGCCAGACGTCATTTTTACAAGCCACACTTGCTAATCTAAGTTTAATGCAAGAGCCTAGGATAGAACATCATCTTACCGCTGAAATTTGAGACAGTGAGTATGAAGCAACTGTTGCCGGCCCTGCTCTCACAGAGGACATCTCGTCTCATGGTCTTGCGTCTCTCTGGCTGGGCCATCAGGTCATCTAGATGCTGGCACAGGTCAGTGAAGGTGTAGGGGTAGCAGTGGGCAAGATAGCATGTGTCGTCTTCGTGCTTGAACTCCTGTTTCAAAGAAATGAAGTTACATAGAGTGTTAACAGAGGTTCTGGTAAGAATATATTGCTTTTTTCATAGGTGTGATTGCTGACAACAAAATTAACTAATTGGCATAACATTCATATTTCAAGCATTTCAGTGGTCTCAAAGCACAAAGAGCCATGTACTGTGATTTGGATAATAATAATGAATTATAAATGTAATGTGATAGACAAAATCAAATGCCTCACAAAGATCTACCGTAATTAACGTTGTATAAACCGCCCTCGTGTATTAACCGCACCCCTCTTTTTCGCCCTTTAAAAAAAAAAAAAAAAATTTTTTTTTTTTTTTTTTGCCGACTTTTTTTGCCGGGTCCGTGTTAAAAAACCCACGCGGAAAGGCCTTTTATTTAACTGCGAGGTGCAGCTGAATGTGTAAGATCATTAATGTAAATTTAAAAAAACAGTACAGGTCCTAGGATAGGACCTTGTGGTACACCATGTAATAGAAGAAAAATTGGAGGAATTATTATATAAACTACATATTGAAATCTATCAGAAAGATTAATTTCAAACCAAGATGACAGACAAATTTGAGTGTTGTTTTAGTTTCCGAGTGGTGAGTCAACACACCGATTACTGAGCTGGGAGACATTGCCAGGCAGGCATAGCGCCATAAATCGAAACTTTAAAAATTTTTTTTTTTTTTTTTTTGGTGTACCGTGTATAAACCGCACCCCCGACTTTGAATTTTTTTCGGCGGCAAAAAGGTGCGGTTTATACACCGTTAATTACGGTATATCAAAATCTGGGGGCTTTTACTTTCACATTCGTACATCTTATATCAATTTTAACTTCAATCCATTAAAATTCTTTCTCTTCTATCACCTTTTTGCAAGTAATGCTATCCTTTTAGTTCTTATACAATTGGTCAGATAATCTGAAGTACTTTAAAAGGCTTGGAGAGTATGAGTAGTTCAAACAGAGCGTGGTGAAAGCTGAATGATGATAGTCCTGTACAACTATTTTTTATCTACACTAAAATTATGCACTATAGAAATACTTGATATCAATTATTATCATTACCATTACCATAACCATTACCATTACTGTAACCATTACCATAACCATTACCATTGCCATTACCATTACTGTAACCATTACCATAACCATTACCATTGCCATTACCATTACCATAACCACTGCCATTACCATTATGGTCATCATTACTATTTATCATGAACATTATTGTAGCCATTACCATCATCGATACCATCATTACCATTACCATTACCATTATCTTTATCATTATTATATTATTTAAACATACAGAAAATCAAGATAAAGGAGAAAAATAAGAGACAATCACTTCCTTACCATTTGCCATTCCAGTACATGGTATGTAATTTCAGGGTGGAGGAGGCCATTTCTGTTGAAACCATAGCCTCTAGAATATGTGATGTGATGACCGGCCCTAACCCAACCTTGGCCACTAGACTGGGCTTCCTTCTCAGAGTATATCAATGGTCGCATACCTGTGAGTGGATGGTGGAAGAAAGGATGACAGTCTTTAGATCGCTTCAAATGATTTGATCAACCGACATACTTCAAGTTTTGGAAAGCTTGAGAACAAAGAGTTCCATATTTACGAATACTACTTTATACCTTGGAGGAGCTGACAAGAAAGACGTTAGTCTTAACAAGTGTTATAGATCGGAAATACAGAGGAATGCTTTAGGATATAGACTACAAAATAATGACAACAATAATGTGAAATAGGACCACTAGGGTGCAACATAAGAAATTAAGAATCCTGTTGATCATGATTTGATTTGATCTAACACACATTGTCAATTAATTCCAGCTCAAGTTAATACCTAGAGGTACATATCAAACACATGTAATACGATAAATAGACCCCAAAAAGAATAAAAAACTATGGGCAAAAAATTTAATTTTAATTTATTTCCATGTCAAGATAAAAACAAACCTATATATTCTTCAATACAAACATATACAATGAGATATCTAGAGTGAAAGGATCATGAAAAGCAGTTAAATGGATTGTTAAAAATGATACTCACAAAATATACAAAAATAATATATTATTAACAAGCATCAAAGAATATTCTGATTAGTGATTGAAAAGAGTGCTTTTTAGAATATATGCAGGCTCATTTTATTGAAATAAAAAACAAATTTGAAAATGTATGCCATACACAAGTACACAGCAGAGAGACATGTAACAAGTTTTAGAATTGTACTGAATGGTTCAGCTAGCTTCATGACAATCATTATTTGAAGGAGTTATTCAAACGATCTACATGTCTATCAACTGAATTTTCTTTTTTAAGTAAGGTTTTTAAAGAAGGTTTTAGTAAGGACTTCTGTCACTTACCATGATTGTAGAGGCTGTCTTTCTTGAGCAGATTGATGATGTTAAACTTATAGGTGACCCCTGGACGCATCTTCTGCACCCGGAAGTAATACCATTGGGTGTGACGGCTGGTGTACAGGTCGGTCTTTAGAACAAGATCGTACTCAAACTGACCTCTGAAACAAGAATGAAGATTATATGTAGATGTGGCATAAATCTATTCCAGGACAAGTTTTTAAGAATAATGATAATCTTTTAACTTTATTCATAACAAATTAACTCTACGCTCAAGTTTTGAATTCAGTAAATGAAAACATAACAAACAAGGACCCAAAAAATAACTGATATAATTATCTTTACAAAATTAAAATTGTCAAAAATCAATTTTTAATATGCCATATCCATGAACTTCCATTTGTATTATCTTGTCATTTAGAATCAAACTATGAAGTATGCACACAATTTTTCAGTGGAATGTCAAAAAGGGATTGATACCTTTTTGTACAAAATGTATTGTTTAAGACCCGTCTTACGAAGAGTTGATATCAATAGTAACTATGTACATAAGAGATAGGAGACTGCAAACTTGCGATTGATTTGGATCAATCGCAACTCTTTGTAAGACGGGGCCCCGGGAAAATTAATGCTTCAAAATGGCAGTTGTCCATACCAGAAATAACAAGTTAAGTTTAAACATAACATGTCAAAGCTGTGAGAGAGTGGGGGGGGGGGGGGGGGGGGCTACCATCATCCCTTACATTCGTCTTGCTTGTCTGAGGTTGCCACTCTCAAAGCGTGACTCAAAGATCAAGCTTGGACAACATCCCTCCGGTATTGTGTGTGGAATAGTCCCCTTGGTCGTCCTCTCTGAGTCGAATACATTCTGAGTGCCTTCCCACGGTCTGTACCATTTGGTCTTCTGGGTGTGAATAGTTCTTCCATCCTGAGGGACTGTAGAATGAACAACAAAAGACAATGTAAACATTAATCTAAAAAAGCGAAAATATAAAAATATTACCGGTACAGTACTCTTATTTCAATGGTCCTGTCTAAATTTCATGAGTTCCTTGAAGAAGAAGAGTTACCGGACATGATAACAAGAGATGACAACAATGAATCTTGGAATGATATGATAATCTTTTCACATGTTTAACCCCAGGCACAGTTTTAATGACTATTTCATTAAAGTAATTTAATGGAAAACTTGGATGAATGATATTGATCAAGTCAAGTTAGAATGCATTTCCTCACAACATATCATGAAGGTTTGCAAAGGAATCTTGATTAAAAAGTACATGTAATAGATTGTTTAAAAAGAAAAAATTAGATTAAAAAAAAGCAAAACAAAAACAAAACAAAACAAAACAAAACAAAACAAAAAATTAAACAAATAAACGAAAATGATACAACACAAAACATGAAATCTACTCTTTTGAAACAGCATGCGACATCCATGTACAATCAAACACCAACAGATTTGAGATTCTACAGGTCTTGTTCTGATCAATTTTTCTGTGACTACACACTTACCATATTGCCAAAGGGGCTCAGGTTCATTTGGGACAGTGAAGACGTGTTTAGGAGTGGGCAGGAGCTCACCCAAGAAATAGATTGGCCAGTGTGGGCCATGGACCCAGAACCTATGGGTGTCGTAAGCCGTGTAGGTCTGGTCGCCGTAGTAGTCCTCGCGAAATGGGGGCTTGGAGGGCGGGGCCGAGAGTGGGGGCGGGGACTTGAGGGGAGGGAGGAAGCGGTAGTACGGGAAGCGGGATGGCGAGACGGTGCCATTGCGGGTGTAGGGCGACTCCGAAGAGGATTTCATGGTCACCGTTGTGTTAAGGTATTCCTCAAGGGATGTGGAGTTCTTAGCATGATGTTGCTATGGGTCCCTTGATTGTTGTAAGTTTGTAACATCGTTCTTTCATCCTTGGAATCACATGTGAACCATTTTATAAGTCTTCGAGATGATGTTGCAGGAACTTCTAATTAGTCCTTGATGATGCCACTTTTAAAAGTGAACAAGTTGCAATGAGAAGTGAAAATATTAATGTTTCCTGAACAAGTATTAAACAAGATGACATGAAATGGAGTCTAGCTGGCTGGGTAGTGTCCTCATTTTGCTTTTTCTTTATGTACAGAAATTGGAGATGACAGGCTCAACATCCCAATGAAATCAACTTCTGCTAGCTGTCCAAGCATCATAGGAAATGCAAGCATTATGCAAACACCTGTAGCAACTGGAACAATAAAGAATGATATTCCCAAAAACAAGGTTTGGCGATAAGAACAACGCTTCTACATTCAATTCAAGCATTACAGCGTCCAACTTTTAAGAAAGAGCGAATCAGGTCTTTTTCCTAGCTCCTTAGCTTGATCAGCTCCAATACATTCTACAAGTTGATGGAAGATGGAGCTGACTGTAAAACTAAACTGTTCCAACAAACAAGCCCAAGTACACCTCTCTATAAACACAAGGTTCCATATATGTAACAGGTCCGGACACCTAACATGACATCCTGCACATATAACTCTTCTCCATTACCGTCTAAGAAACATACACCCAATCGGAGACAACAATAAAAACCAATGTCATTATTGATTAAGCACGCCTCGCACAATGACTTGGTGTTACATGGCCGTTCCTTGCGGCCGAGTATAAATTCCGAAACACAAAGGGCAGCCTCCTGAGCGGTCATGAATGTAAAATCATCCGTTATCAGATCCGACTAAGATCGATGGTTTAATGTGTGTTCTGTAGATCGAATTGATCAGATTTTTAGCTCCAAACTTGAGACAAGGTAAAATACAAAGGAAATCTAGTTGCCTGGGAGATACATGTAAAGCGTTTACGATTAAACTTCATGTACACCTGTTTGCTCTAGTTCAAAATAAAAAAGCATATCAGATTTGTAAATTGATAGGTGCAATGTTTTCAATTGATTGTTTGTGTTCATAGAACATGAATATGCAATACAAAAGAGATTGGGGTAAATAATTGTTAGATGATGTGGATCACGTTATTTACTTTAGGGAGTACAGTGTACTTGCAGTTGAAAATATCTTATCTCTAAGAGCCTATTAACTGATTGATCATATTGATAGCAAAGTGTTCATGGAATTAAAACATACATTACATGTACAGGAAATAACTAACCATCTTTAATGTGTACCTCAAATATGGACTTTAAGCTCATGTTGAAATTTCCTGTTTGGAATGAACAAGTGTTTTTTTCTGTCAAGAAATACTCAAAAGACAAAAGTCTATATCAATCAACAGGTTTAGATAACTGTTTGTACTTTGCATATAGAGCTTTGTTTTCCATGTAACTTCAATGAAATCAATCACCAATACAAAATATGTCATCAAAGATTAGTTGACAACTTCATATTGATTTTTCTTTTTCTTCCCCACTACCAGAGAGCATTGTATTGATCATGTTCCTACGTTTTCTTTTCCAGTTTTACATCATGTTTACAACTAATTTTGCCTCATTAATATTAAAGCACATATGTTTGTTATTATTTTTTTAATGGAATAATTTACCTTCTAGCATACATAGTATCTTGTATGAAATGGGACAGAACTACTTGTACTGTACAATTAACATACATGTATTTGTTCTCTTTCTCTTTATCTTTCCCTCTTTTTACCACACTCTTCTGATATACTGGTAGTAATAGTCTAACATGTTTGCCAAAAGTATTAACAAGTACCCTCTAAATAGCCCTAACTGGGATCCGTGATTACTAAGGTTGCTATTTGGGCAAATATGGAGTACCTAACAACCACCAGGGTAGCAGCAAGTCACCTTAGGGTCAATAGCTATTGCTGCCATCTTTGCTCCATTCATAGAAATCTTTGCGTAATTATCATGAGGTGTAGGAAAAATCAATAAGGGAAGTTGGCAAAGAGGTTGTCGGAGATAACAAAGTTCCTTTGGGAAGGCCAATTAATGCATGCAGCCGGTAAACAATCTGTTTTGGTGAAAAAATTATGGCTGTGGAAAAGCAACTTGGAATTGGAAATTTTATGAAATGTTTGAGATGAATGTACAGGAGTTCAACACAACTCCTCTTGCAACCGCCCTCCCCTCCCCTCTCACACACACAAACATATTTTGCTTAAATCCATAAATAGTTTTATACTTCAGTTCAATTTCATGGTATAAATATATTTCAAATTTCACAGTTCAACTATTGTTTATAGGGAAAAATGTAAAATTCATTGCATAGGTTTGCTTGTAGTTGTAGCTAATATAGCCTGAGAACATATAACAAGCTCCAAATTAATAAGTACTTGAAAATGTCTATGAACACACTGAACATTCACCTAAATCAAGAGACATTATAAGTGTCTGGCTCTTCAGTCACTTAAACTTAAAATTAAAGTGAAAGTGAAACCTGGACTCTGTATAAAGAGTTTGTAAGGTTGATCAGAACTTTCAACCAATAAAGACAAAGGTGTCATATTCTGATCATGAATGGTGGATTCTGATTGGCTGAATACAATAGGATGGATGAGGTAATTAATGTCCATTTTGAAGAGGTAAATCCACTATGAATACAACTTTTGGTAGCCTACATTGGAAACTTCTTGAGCCGCATTGGAGAGTGTTTGTGAAGCTCATATGTTAGGCAATGGGTAGAGGATGCAGGTGCGTCTTTTTCTGTTTGTATTACGTGAAATGGTGGGTAGTTTTGCTGTAAACATGTTGAGTCAATATCCTACGCTTCATTTACTTCTTTGCAATTAAGTTCTATACCTTCTACAACATGTAGTTGAAAGTTGTACCATTGATTCTCTTCAGTAATGCATGGCTATATTTCAATCATTAGCCTTTTGAATTCATCCTCAATAAACTTGTTTTTCTTCTTCTCTCTTGTTGGGAGGTTGTGATATAATGGGGATTATTTCTCGTTATTGCTCTTGAAATTGTCACCTCTTATTGTTCATCTTCTTCCCCTGTATAAATCGTCTCCCCCTCCTTTTCCATTCCTGATCACATTTACAACTGTACATGAGAGAGCATTACAAAATAAAGTACTTATATGTTATTTCCCCACCCCCTTTCCCTAAGAGAGATGCACAAACTTTAGTTTCAACAAACTTATTGCCTACATTAAATACATTCTATAGCATATAAAGTATGAAAAATAATTGAAATATTGAATATCCTAAATTAAAAGTTTGAGGCACTTTAGTCTGGTTTAAATCTATTGAAAAATGGTCTCTTCCAAGGATATCATAAGAGGAATTCCTCACTACAGTTACTGATTACTATATGTTTGAACTTTGAAATTTCTAATATATTCTCTGATATATATTTCTCACAATTGAATTTCTACGTTGATCTACCAACAATCACCTTGCATTTAATCCTTCTACAGTAATAGCTTTGAAGAATCATCTTTTTAAAGTGCATTTAAACTATAAATAGAAGGGGCCAATTAGGTGAATTCACGATTCCTAGAAGGCTATTAAAGTGAGAGTGAATAGAGTCCTGATAGTGACGTGAATGAACGGATTCATCCACAAATGGAGATATTGACCGGTACAAAGCCTCTCACAAAGATAAGAAAAGAAGAGATTGATTATATCTCAAGATGAAAGGCACATTTCACAATCAATGGAACTTCTTTCAATAGACCCCAGTCAGGGGCGGATCTAGCTTTTTGCTAAGGGGGGGGGGTTGACCAAAATAATGACGATGCGGAGCATCGTCCACGAGTCGCGAAGCGGCGAGCCGATTTTTTTTGGGGTGTTTATTTGAACCCCGTAAGTGATGTTTTCCTGGCATCTATTAACACAATGGAGACCATAAAAAGCAGTGCATGATAACGTCTTTTTAAATCAAGTAACAGTTTAATACACAGAGTTATCATGTGTTTGGTTAAGTTACCAGATGAGTTGAATATCTTCTCACAATACTTGCACTTGAAAGGGTTTTTCTCCAGCGTGCGTTCTTTTTTCTTTCTTTTTTTCTTTTTTTTCTTCTTTTTTTTTTTTTTTTTTTTTTTGGGGGGGGGGGGGCCGCCCAAGGGGGGGGGGGGGGGTTTAAACCCCCTAACCCCCCCCCCCCCCGTAGATCCGCGCCTGCCAGTATTCTTCTCTACATACAGTATCTGTCCCAATATTGCTCTCTTTGATAGATTTATAGACATACTCAAGGAGCATTTGACAAATAAATTGAGGCAGCAAAGAATAGAAGATATTTTCTTAAAGATAGTAGTATCTTAGTATTCTGTGCACATGTTATATCAAGGTATATTTGTGTAAATGTACATGTACAGTATGTCTTTGAGAAACTGTACCTTTGAAGAAAATTCTGTTCCAGAAGTGTTTCAAAATATTATCAACTTCTGTTTTTACTTTTTAGCAATCAGTTATTATCAAATTTTTTCCCCACAGTGGATGAAAAATTGTATCATGATTGTGTGGGCTACTTTTAAAATATACAGTAGAATTGCGATTGCACCATGTGAGAGAAGGGGGGGGGGGAGGATTTGGGAGACCTGGAAAGGACTCTCAGTAATCTTTCTTTCTTGATTGTGTGTAGTCCTGGAAAGGACTGTTGGTAGTCTTCTAAAATGTTGCCTCATATTTTCTATTTCTATAGCAATAAAACTGAAATAATATGTTTTCTGGGCACTTTCAACAAAAGTGAACTATAAGTTTTACTGTTTAATGACTTCAATGAACTACAATTGTTTAATGCCTTTTAATATCTTATTATCTTACTTGTATCATGTTTAGTTTTTGATATGAATTTCTATCCTTTAAATTCTAGATTATTTCATGTGATATTACATGTAAATGTAAATCCTTTCTTCAAATGAATTCAAAATACAGTTTTAAAGTATCAACTGCTAAATGATGCTTGAAATACATGCATCAAGGAAGTTAAAAATTCAATCCATTTGTACTTAAAAAGTTAAAATGCAGGTAATATACCATAACTTTAAATGCAAAATATAATTTACTTTGCTAATGGTCCTTGGGTCAACATTTGCTTTCTATGTGCATTGTAACAACCATTTCAGGATTTTAATACCTTTTTAAAATAAATTGTCAATGTATGCTAATGAAATAAATTCAGCCTCCGATATTGTGAATTATATTTATATTGTAAGCAGCTTGCATTTTACAAGTATTTCTATAGTGCCACCAGCTTCACAACTACTTGAAATGTTAAATCCTTTGAAACTTTCCCCTAAAAGAATTGAAGATATTCCAAAGAAAAAGCTAATATCCCCTCTTGGTTTGCCACTGATGCAAATACAGAATTATTTAAGCACACAAGCATAAATTCATCTCTCCTCACCAGACCTAAAGAGGTTCATCACTTGGGACACAGTTTCTGATTTCTTCAAACTCCAATTAAATACCTGCAAAGTACATTCACCGCTAGCTTATATAACTGCCATCTACAAGATTATCAGAGGAAAGCTTTCCAGCTTTTCTGAAATGGATCCAGGCAACAAAAGATGAGCTCAGACACATACATGTACATGTTCAAGTAATCCTCCTCTGATACTAGTACTCCATACCAGTGAGTTATCCATGATAATTCCTTGTCCATACAGCTAACTCTCTTGATAAGGCCTTACACAATGGTCCTACTACAAATGAACTTCTTAATCCAGTTCTTCCCTTCTTGGGCCACTCATATACCGGTCCTCAGTTCCCACTACCAGTCATCTCTGGTAGGCGGAGCATGAATGAAGTTCCATTGCTATCCATCGCGCCTTCCTGGACAATAGGGGGCCTGCCTCCGCAACAGTATTGGGCTTTGATACACAGAGGCACTTCTCATGAATAGGGCTATTAATACTCTTTGTATAGCATTTTATTCAGGTACTGTCAACTTCAAGAAAAGGTACCTTTCAGAATAAATGCACTGACAGACAGGGAATAATTAAATCTGATCAGAGAGATATACCTGCTGTATATAATCTCTGAAAGGTTTTCACAGTGAATTAGCTTGTAACTGAAGAAAATTTAAGAAAAAGAAGGGCCCAGCAATGCCAGCATGTTCCATTCAAGGACCACATAAACTACAAAATGACTATATTTAATTAATAATTACAGGTAATATTAAACATCTTTCGGGCTGATGAGGCATCCATTCCATGTGTTTGTAATGTGAAGGGGACCCGTAAATCAAAAGTGTTTTTTTTTTTAATGAAAAGAGAGACTATTGTAATCAAATTCTGCAAAACGAATTTTCTGAAGTGCACTGAAAAGGTTGTATTGTACATACTTTTGAGGCAAGTTAAACATTTCTGAACAGGGATATCAAATGAACTATTGTCCAGGTGTCACTGCATATCACATACATTGGGAAAATGCAACAAGTCAGAGTGACAGTGAAGAACTTCCAAAGCACAAAATGTACATGTTATCATCTACTTATATAATTTTCCCTTTTCCTTTTATTTGTTAGGTCAGTTTTCATTTTGATACTCATTGACTTCAAAGACTATGGAATACAACAAAATGCCAAAATCTAACTATAAAGTCTGCCACTATGCATGTTTTTCTGTTATTGAGGGAAAGCTCTGAGTAAAAAGTTGTTATGCTGAATTTCTTACAAAAGTACTGAATGGGAAACCTTAGAAAAATATATGTTTGTTCCAGATGACTTCTTGATGCGCTGGCTTCTAAACTAAAACTGAAACCATTCTGACACTTCTCATTTCTTCTTCAAGCCATCTTGTCAGAGGCTTCTGGACATTAGGTTACTTAATAAAAGAGCCCCAAGCACTTGTTAGTGATATCATGTTGCTTAAATACCCCCAAACAATACAGGGATTTGATCTGCCATTTATATTTCAGAATGATGTACATGTGAAATATACATGCCAAAAGTTATGTAACTGGTTTAGAGGTCATGCCTAGTGCAATATTAAAGTGCATTAATATATTTCGTTTGTTTTTCACCTTTTAAAACACATTTTTTTCTGTGTTTGCAAACACCATTTCAACACTTGTTTGTCAAGCTACTTCATGTACATTGTGGGAATAATCCTTTGCGCTGGATCTGGGGATTCAGTTACACAGGATTAGCCTACATGTATGTGGTCCCCATTCATACCAGACAGAGTGCTGATAAAGGCTGCAATAACTCATTCACAGAAAGGTGTAAAAGTAGGTGAATTTTAAGAAGACACATCTAATGAAGAAAGTCAGGATATAATTATATATATCTATTTTGTTGTTGTTGATAATTGTTTGTATGTTTTTGTTTTTAAATCACACAGTGGTGTTTATGAGATAAGTCATTTGTTTCAGATTGTTTCACTATGTCCTAAATCATATTTGCAATGCTGCCATCTGTTGACAATTTACCATACACTCTGCAGAATTTATCTGTGGTGCCAAATGTAAGGTATAGTGACTAAACATGCCCAATATGTCTTACTCTTTCCACACATATTCCTACACACATCTAACATACATTATCTAGTGTTCTCAAGGGGTAGGGAAAAGTTCTGAACAATGCTCATGATAAAAAAAGCACTGGTAAAATACACATTTATTGGAAAATGTTTAGAATGCCATTGCCAGAAATCTTAAAGGGAAAGTCCACCCCCAAAATAAGTTTGTTTCGATAGAGGCAGAATAATAAGAAAATCAGGTGAGTGAAAGTTTGAGCAAATTCTGAATGAAAATAAGAAAGTTATGAATTATTGAAGTTGTGATCAATCAAATACAAATTGGCAACTCTGTGACTTATCATACGAGCTCTCCTTCATTTGCTTTGTGCATAATATTCCATAAAATCATGTTTTCTTCGTTATTGATGACGGAATATATATTTGTTCCTTGCAGGGGGAGTATAGAAACATATTTGCAATTATTATATTTAGGGTGCATGTATGGTTGAAATTTTTCTTGAGGGAAAATGAAAATTTTAGATTTTTTTAGTACTGAGCAAATGGAAGTTGAGCTCGCATGATACGTCATAGAGTTGCCAATTTGTGTTTGATTGATCACAACTTCAAAAATCCTAACTTCCTTATTTTTAATCGGAATTTGCTCAAACTTTCACTGACTTGTTTCTCTCATTTTTCTACTCCTATTAAAACTAACTTAATTTCAGGGTGGACTTCCCCTTTAATGACATTTATCTTTTTAGAATATTGAATAAATTACCATTTTATTCCTATACTGAGTGGATCACAAAATCCAAAATTCAGCAAGTGCATTCTCTCAACCACAAAATAATTCCAGAGACGGCCATATAACAGAAAAATCTTGAGCTTTGGATTTGAGTATTATTTGGATAGGAACAACTTTGTATTTTTGCTATTAAATAGTTAAAATTCATCCGATGAGGCCATCTGCAAGTGTAGGTTGTAACTATATCACCTTCTTCAATAAAACGTTTTTTAAAGTTTAATAATAATTTATTGTCTGTCACTCTGAGAAAAGGGGCCTTTCCTTTCCCAAGAATTCGCAAGAAACATCTTGTCTGCAGTCTTGAATATTTGGATGGTATCAAGCCCCTTTCTGTAGTCTATGTACATGTATATGTACTCCTATTCAATATCGCAGCACTACTGATTACTAATTCCCTTGTCATGAAACAAAAACATTGCTCATCTTCACAAATATATTTTTCCATCTCCTAATTTCCTACAGTGTAGTAACTAAACCAACTGGTTGATAAAAAACAGATTTCTCTGCTAATATCAAATGAGTTTTTATAAGATCCTCATACTCTACTCAAAAAGGGCATCCAAGGTATAATAATAGTGTAAACTTATAGAGCGCACACACCGTCCAGGGAGGCTCATGGTGCTAGCTCAGCAACAGTTCTGTAGATGTAGATATACTAAAGAACAGAGTATGACAAACTCTACATCTACTTTCTTTTCTATTTGTGTAGATAAAGAACAAACACAGAAACACACAACCAGTAAAAGTACAAAGGCATTTAAAGACATGTACACTGTACACAGATAAAGACAAAAAACACACACACACATAAACATGCACAATGACACAGAAAATATAACAATATCAAGTAATTCTTACCCTTATCAAAGAGGGGTTCTGCAGAAGACGGAACCTTCTTGATGTGGTCAGGTTTGGGGTACAGAGGTCCACACTCCTGAGGCCAGAAAGGGCCATCCACTGAAAGAATCACTCCATTCTTATCCACATACTTTCCATCTCCAATCTTCTTGAGCATCCCTTTGCCTTTCCTCATCGCTTCCTTGAACCCTGCGCTTGTAAAGCGATGGAAGGTCTTCCGTCTAATCTCCGCAATAGTTCTATCCTCTTCCGCGTCTGTATCCCCGCCTTTGTCATCCGCGATTCTCTGCCGGTCTCTAGTCAGCGCTACACCTGCACTTCGAGTTCGAGGCCTCGCTGAATTACGAGACAATGCATCTCTCTCCTCTTGAGTCCTGTGGTTGCCGTTGACATCCAGGTACCCGGCGCTGCTTTCGCTGCCGCAGTCGTTGTATTGGTTGTTGTAGATCTGGCGTTCGAACCACGTGGGGCTGTTGGGGTCGTCATAGTAGGTGTAGGGGGAGTTGACGTCGTTCCAGGGGAATTTCTCTTTGAGAGATGGCAAGGCTTGGGCATGGCTATCACACTCCTCTAGGGACAGGGATCTGCAGAAACAAAATAGTGTTGTTGATCAGAGGGTTGTTTCACAAAACTTGTCACCAGTGACAAATGACAGTTGTTGTTATAAGCTACTGAAATCCTTGCTTCTAATTGGTTATCAGCAGATTTGTCACTGATATTTGTAATTTGTCATTGAAAAAAGGCTTTGTGAAACGGGTCCCAGAACATTTTCAGGAGATATTGAGCAAAAACTCTACTGGACACTAAAGGGATAGTTCCAGATGCAGAATTTGTGCAGTGTTGGCCTTTTCTTTGCTAATCACAAGAAAACTTTACATAAAATTGAAACAAACAAAAAAACAAAATTCCAACATAAAGCGCATGATAAATAATTGCAACTTTGAAGGGGTACATACAAAATAAATCATTTTGAAATGGATTCCAATCAAGATTTTCCCCATCCTTCCTATTTTCCCCCAAGTTTTAAGTTTTTACCCAAACTAACTGTTTGTGGGTCAATCTTTAAGCCATGATTACAATAATAAATTCTTTTTGTTTTAGCACCGTCTGTACAAGTTTGGCCAGGGGGAATTAGACCTCCCTGCAAGGTCACTGACAGGTGGTTATCTCATCAAATCAGCTCTCGTTTAAACTTGGGAAAAGGGGGAACATGGGGGAAAAACAGGCACCGATTAGGCATTGTTTGCTATAGATGGCGCAAGTAGCTATAAGCAGTGCAGTGGGACTTTAACAGAAGAATATTTATATTTTGAGCCAGCTTCCTTCAATAAGAAGGATTTGAACACAAAACAATAGATCTTACTTTTTCTCTTCTTCTTTCTTCTTCTGCTGTTGTTTTCTGAGACGAGCTTTATGTTTGTTTTTCCTCATCCTCTCCAGGGGCGGGGTCTCCAGAGCGTCTCTAACTCTCCTCTCCAACTCAATCTCAATCTGTTCCTGGATGTTCTGCTTCCATACAACTGGTTCTGAATCATAAACAAACCACCTGAAAGATTATTAATATGATCACACAGTCAAATAACAGTCACAAAATGAGGAAAACTTAAAGATAAAGACCAGTTATGGTCATGCGATTGCATTGTGAAAGAAACGTTGTGGAATCGATCAGAAAAGGTTGATCATCTAGCATATAAGTATTGGTGTGTACTGCAAGGTTCTGGAATTACAAAATGATAAGAAATTTGGCCCAGTCTTCGTAAAGTTACAAGTACTGTACACATGCAGACAGATATATATGGGACTACGGGACACGTGCGTGACACGTGCGCTATAACTATCAGGTCCAAATAGATATAATAATTAACCAAATATATCAATTAGTAGGCGGTTTCCTGGCAAAATTTGTATCATCACGTATTAGTCAAAACATATTCTTTCACATGATTGGTAATAAGAGCTTCCATTTCATTTCATATTTTTGAGAGGGGGGCGTTTCCAAAACTGGTCTTTACCTTTACTATGATGACACGGTCAAATAAAAGTCACAAAATGAGGAAAACTTCGCACAGAGTAATGTAAATCAACATCAAGCAAAATTTACTGACCATTTGTGAAGCTTTTATTAACCATTTCCTACAGGAACCAGGTTAATTGTTTGTGTAATGGGAATGACAGAATTCAGGAATAAAATGGTTAACTTTATAAGTCACCTTTGGAGGGTTAAACAATTCTAGTGTGAAATTCAACTCTTTTGAAAACAAATCAATCAATCCAAATCACAAAAGAAACCAATTTAACTTCATTCCACAGACATCAACAAAAAGGCTTGACACTTGCCTCCACAAAAGATTGACATATAAACCGGGACCTATTGCACAGACACTCTAAAAACTGCAACCTGGATCCTCTATACAAAAATATAGATGTAAAGTCCTGCAAACATCCACCTTCTGGTATTGAGACCATTCTCATTCAAATTGCAAACATAGTTTTAGTTTTGTTCATCAAACTTACTGGAAAGATCTCCTATAATGGTGACAAATTCATCCCAGGAGTGGAAGTTACTGCATGTATGGTTAGCAGCCATTCTAAACATGCATGTAACGTACCAGCTGTATCAGCTCTGCAATAACTTGATCAGAAATCTATTTGGAAGATCTCTTTTGCTCAGCAGTGAAGTCTTCAATAATGTATTCAGTCATATATCTAATGACAAAAATTAGTATCTAACAGATACAAGTTATGAAGACCCAAGGGCAATAGTTTGAAAAATAATTATTCCATCTTGTGGTACACTGTAAATATGCAATCCAGTTGATATCACAAGAAACTAAAACACCACTGACAGCATAAATCAGATGACAAGGCAAATGTATACTCTAACAATCTAGAAGGCACATCATCAAAGTTTAGAGAGGTGTTTCCTGATGATGTTGGTGGTATCGGGTCCATCAAACGTTAAAGGTCCATGTACATGTACATCCTATCAAGATATATAACAGGCCCAGCACAACAAACACATTACCCACGGGTAAAATTATTATAGTTTTTTTCATCACAAACTGCATTCCTTCGCAAAAGACTCCACTGAACTGCATATATGATCAAGTCACTCTGGATTCAAACTCAAAGCAATTAAAACAAGATTTAAAGAAGTACTTGAACAATAAGGGATTCATACAGAGTCCTCCTATAAAGGACAGGATGTCACAAAACAGATAACCACACAAGGTACATGGACGTCCAACAATGCTGAAATTGTCCACACATTCCAACAGTAACCAAAGATATCATCTTCCTTGTAGATCTTCTTCTGGCCATAACATAACTGCAACTGTTTGTTTCAAGACTCTCAACCCCCCTTCTCCATATACATGAACACTGCAAGTCAAGCCACTGTTGACATGTCTACAAGTAATGTTTACCTTCTGGATCTAGAGAATGATACAATGTTTCAGAGGAGACAGAAGCCACATTGACGGTCAGTCGAGTAAGTGTCAATATTAGAACAGGTCATGGAAAGAATAGAGGTTAAGGGAAGTAAAGAGGTTTCGATTCTTAAATTATGTGATTTGTGATTGTTTAGTGTATACACTTTGTTTGGAAAGAGATTAGCAGTAGATATAAAATGGATTCAATGTTGGATTAGGCCAGCCCTGGACCATTCCTAGACCAAGGCGGAAGAATGCGAAGGGATAGATATAATGGCTAAAGTATACACTGTCACATCCACCAACTCAAGTAGCCTGATGTTATAATTCTATTATCAAATACCGGTAAGCGTTTACTTTACTTGTACTAAAGGATCTGTTGCTGGGCTAGCGCCATGAGCGTCCCTGGACGGTGTGCGCGCTCTATAAGTTTACACTATTAATAATTATTGTTATTATTTCCAGGCCAAATGATATACATTTTCAAGGAGAATGAAACTGAGTACCTGGAGTAAATAGACAGCTACTATGCCAATTGTGCTCTCCTACATGCATAGAATGGAGCATATTCTGCACTGCAAGACTGATTTAAAGTGATTTCAGTCATATTGTAACTGAGACAATAGAAAAGATATGTTCAATTGGAAGACCTTTTATTCATCTACAAACTGAATAATGTTATATTACACAAAATTGGGAAAAGAAAGACAGAAGGGTACAACCTGTTTAAAAAAAAAGAACTGATACATGAAAATCCTGAGAGAATTCAGTAGACTCATATTTTGCAGATGGAATCAGTGAAACCCCCTCTCCCCCCCAAAAAAAATTTTTTTTTTTTTTAATTTTGTAATTGGTATACAATGATGAAAATAGACAGATATCTTAACAGCGCCATCTAGAGTTTACAATTTGCACAGGCATCAGAAGTTGATGACAACAGAAAGAAGGAATGAACAAGAATCACAATGATGTAAACAATGAAGATCATAATGATTTTTATAATACTTATTGATGACTATAATGAAAAAGATGATTATGACATCACCCAGAAATCAGAGTGTCATAACATACAAGTATCTCATCACAATAATATTGTTGAAGGTGAAAGATGATGACGACGTGCCATGGACAGAACAGTCAAATTTCCAGGGCCAAATTAGGAATCTGCTTTGAGAGGAAATACAGTAACAGACTAGGGAGAAACTATGGGAGGAGGTGCTTCCCCCCCCCCCCCCAAAAAAAAAAAAAAACAAGACATGAAGTTGATTTACCTTTATCTTTCATGAGCAACTCCTTCTTCTTGTTGGACAGTTGCTCTATTTCATCTTTCAAGGATGTTGTACTTCTGCAGGAGTAGGGTCTTTCTTTAGCTGCTCAAAACAACAGAAAATTCACACAAAAATACCAGACAATTTGTTATCATCTAATACAACTGAAATAAATTCACATACAAATTTTGTAAATTCGAGGTGTTTCCATGTCTAAGTCAGGAAATGTTAATTCTGTGTTTGTGTACATGAAGAAAATAAACTGTTATGTTTGGTAATTAGTCTAGAAAACTCTTTATATCCTATAAAACAGAAAAATCTTGTTTTATTACAAGTACAGACCTACATGACCAAAACAGTACACACTAGCTTCAATGAAAACCCAACTGTTGTAGATCTTCAATAAGAAATCATGCAATATTTTCAATGATTCTATAAAATGATTGCCAGTATAAGTGTCAAGGACCAAATAGTACTAAACGGTTAGGAAGTTTTCTGATTGAAAAGTGTAAGCACACAGGTGCATCATTTTAAGTCTCCACATTTCCACAAAGCAAAAGGAAAATAGAAAGGACTACCGGTACCTGGTTTTGAAACAGCTTCCTTTCCTCTGCTCTGTATGATCTCCCCTACTATACTGTCACTCAGCTCTTCTGTCACTCCACTGCTCATCCCACCTCCTACTTCTCCATCCCCTCCTCCTCCTCCTCCTCTCTCATCTTCCTTCATCTCAGGAAGATCATGTGCATCACTTTCTCATAATCAAATGCAATAAGTTCATCATATGTGATTTTTGTTCTCATAGCTCTTTTGCTCATATCTTATCAATCTACCATAAATACTAATAGCTGTTATTCCATGCTTTAAATTTGTTCACATTTAATTTGGTACCTTCAGATATCTCCCATGTTATAAATACTGTCCATTAAAATTTACTTTTGTAATCATTTCAAACAAAAATTAATGGGATGAAAGCTGGCCCAACTGGTGAAAATAAATTATTATAGAATTATTTGTCGTGTATTCTGTAATACATTCTTTGATAGATGAAGTTTGGTATAAAAAGTTGATCTCTGATGACATGGACAGGTTTGCATGAAAGTATTCATACAGCTGGATGACGATCCTAAAAAGAAAAAGAAGAGGAAGGGGAAGGGAAAGAAAGAGAGAGAGAGAAGAAGAAGAAGAAGATAAAACATTAGCCTGATGATTCTGTATAGATTAACCGTAAATGTACAAATCTGTAATATTTTACGGTAATTTCATCTGTATTTAAAGACCACATTGATATCAAATTGAAATCATCAAAAGGGATTGCAATATTTCATTTTTTTATCACAATCTTAACTGAATGAATCAAATATACAAAGTAAAATCTATGCATTAACTCTAACCAACAAAAAAAAATAATAAATATCTTTATCTGTACCACTATTGATAAAATTGATTTTTAATCATGAGCAGTCATCTGACTGGAAATTATTGTATTTTACTATTCATTTTTGAAACATAAAAGCTCAACTATAAAAAATTCAACTCTCCCGCCCCATATAAATAATGTTACTGTATGTACATGTATGATTCAGTGATTATCAATACAAAATCATTCAAATGTATTTACTACCACTTTAAGATCCCACACAGCTAACAAAAGATGAAGTTTTGGTTTTATTAGTACATGTTTTAAATAGTGATCAAATTCATCACAAATTAAGGGTCAGGAACTTTACATATTACATATTCTGTAGCATAACAGCCCTCTATGACTTCAAAGTTGCTCTTAAAACTCATCTCTTTCTAAACACTGATATCTAATTACGACAATTATAATTTTGGCGTAATACTTTGTGTTGTTTTAGTTAATACCTGTACCAGTACTTAGTTAAGAAAGTGATATGTTTGTGATTGTAATACATACAGCGGCATGAGCGTCAGAGCCTGGCGGATACCAGCACTATATATCCATATTATTATTTTAAAAAAGTATGTTGGCATTTTCTTTTTAATTTTGTATTTTTTAACAGTACCTTTGATTTGGCTTATAATGTGAGGGGGAGAATTCTCTGAAAATAAGAAAAATGAGAAATGCTTAGTAAGGGAAGATGTATATATGTTTACTTTCCATCAGAATTAAAGGAATTTCACTAATACACAAAGGTATGAATAACTGTCAGACCATTGATATCATCATTTAATACTACATGTACTATAAAGAAATTTCATTATGTCTCCACCCATTATTTACATAAATTCTTTTTCCGAGAACAATTTGGACTGATTTTTCAATCAACAGGTATTTCCAAAACATACACACATGTAGTACCAAGATCTGACTATTACCTTTCCAGGATAAGCTGCAGTTAATCTCTAATACAGGTTTGTTCTTGGTGGCTGGATATATACTATACATGTAGATGGTGGTTACATCTCCTCTAACGATAGGATTTGTTGATCTCCAAAATCTGTAGATTAAGATGAAAATAGAAAAGAAAAACGATAAACCAATGAAAAATAAAATACAGTACTCTCTTCTAAGAATTATTGTCCAACTTCCATGTTCATACATATAGGTGGATTGGCAATCATTGGACTGGTGGGTTTTGTCGATCAAACATTATAGGCACTTCGAAAGTTCCAATATTATTCCTTTTAAGCTAACTTCACTCAATATGAGAGCAAATTATTTTTACTGGACTGGTCTGTTCTGAGAAAATAGAGAGTTGAAGGGTTGTTAGCTTTCATAAATAGACATTGGTAAGATGAGACCTGCAGCAAGAATATCCAAAACCTTCTTGACATGTACTTAAGGAAACTGCTTTGGGAACTTCAGGAACCATTTATAGTAATTGTTTTCAATATTGGTCATGGCGTATTAGTCGTTTATTGAATTTCAATTTGAAATTCTTGATTCATTTGTCATACAACATAATGTTTTCCATTGGTCCAGGCGCGGATCCAGGGGGGGGGGGGCGCGAGTGAGCCTTTACCCTCCCCCCCCCCCCCCCCCGGCCAAAGGAGAAGAAAAAAAAGTGCTCACTACCCCCCCCCCCCCCCCAGCGAAATATCGGCCGGCACGATTTTCAAATTTCAGCTTACTAAATTTCAAATTGATTTCAAATTTGGGCCCGCCCCTAAGAAATCCTGGATTCATGCTGCAATGGTCGAACAATTATAAACAGCAGAATTAGACATAACAAAGAAGTAGTGCACAATGACAAATATACATTACACTGTATGTGATCACAAACAGATGAAAATACAAAAGAGGTTTAATGCATTTATCCTTGTACAGAAAGCTGATAAATAATACAAGAATGGTCGCAATACATCCGGAAGCAAGGCTACATTGTTTGATAAGATGATAATTCCAAGTTGGCAAATATCAGTTGGTATTTGAGGACAAAGGGGGTCGATATCGAATGTTCCACCACATGGAATACAATCTTCCAGCATTTCTAAACAACAATAAAGGCCGTCATCATGTTCCAGCTTTGAATAGGTGCTCTAAGGGCTTATAAAGCAAATCAAATTGCATGTTAATATTGAGTTATCAGAAAAACTTTTCCCCAGTGCTGAATATCCCGCTTCGCACAAGATCATGTGTACACCTAAAATAAGTGGCAGTATATTTCAAGCAATACTGTAAATCAGAACAGCAAACAGAATGTTGGAATTTAGTACATTGCATGTAAATATACATACTTGGTTGCTAAGCAACACTATGCATACATGCTTTCTCCCAACGTGCTGGCAACCAATCCTACTAGGGTGGGTGAAATGTGTAAATGCTACATGTGTGTCATACAGCACATGAAAAAACATCTTAAATATTACAATGCAATTAAAATAAAAACAAACACCACAAGTACATGTACATATTTATTGTTTGAAACCAACCATCTTGCGTCCACTTTAATACAATGTACATAACAAAGTATAGAGTGTTGATCCATGCTGATTGGACGCTAATTGGTTGCTAAGGTAGAGCAAGCCACCAGTCTTTAATGAGCGTGCTCAAATTGTACACAAGGGAATAGTTTAAGCGTTATATTACTAGAGCTAATATAATCGAAGGTTCGTTATTCAGTATACAGAGAATACAGCTCTCCAAACTTAATAAAAATCACATTTGCATAATAAATAAACACTGTACGTTTTATAATCACTATATAATGATACCCATTTTGTTCTGCAGATGCACTGTATAAACCGGCCTATTGACATTTAATTGAGACCCAAAAAATAATTTCGACAAGTAAGCTACACAATGTATGTATGTATGAAAGCATGCATGTATGCATCATTTTCAAACTCGCAATGAATAATTTGCTAGTTTTTTAGATTTATGGTCTAAAATTTGGTAATTTGATATAAATCATGTGTTTTTATTATGAAACCCCAATTTGTTGTTATCAAATCCTTCTCATGTACTGTACACTTAATTGACATGTTATCTTCAAGAATATTACTAGGTTCAGCAGATGGCATATTCCAAATGTTACCTTTACCCCCATTTGTCACTGCAATATTAAGACAAAGTGCCGCAATCTTAATGGTGGTGCAATGTACATTCTAGAGGTATTAAAAGCCATTTGAATGGCTCTGCAAAACCTTGTTTATATTCCACATTTGAATCACATGCCCCTTCAAATTCTGCACAAACATCAATTTGCATTGTAATCTGAAGAATGGCTTTAATACACGGCTGAGCAATTTAGACCTGAAGATGACAAGTGTCTGAAACAAAGTTCACAAATCATCAATTGATGAACGATAAATCAATGCCTAATGGTTAATTCCCAGTCAAAGTACATTGTCACAAACAAGGTCTTGCAATAACAAGATGTGTTTATGAACATGATTATCCAAACATTTATATTGATTAAGACTGATGTCTTATAACTGAGCAATGACAAAGAGTTCGCCAGAGACAAGAGTCTCAAACTCACGTAACATTCTTAAGAAAAAAATTAGGACAATGGGCGAAAAATCAATGGAAGGTTCATTTGTGTTAGATCTGGAGTCAACAAGCTCAATAACATCAAGGTTTAAACTTTCAACATTAATTGAAATCAACATGCCTTGAGTGTTCAGAAACCACAGCCTTGTTCAACAAACCACAAAACGAAGAAGGGTGCTGGGACTTTCAAAGCATCATTAATTTCTCGTAACCCCATTAAAGTTCAATCATCTAAATGCCACGATGATTAGATCCATTTAAATAGCTTTGTTCATGTGTAGCTTTGATGAGCGCACAGAATAAATATAAAGATTCTTTGGTGATTGGTCAAAAAAGGCAAGATAAACATAATTCATTTTGCCTTATTTCTGTCTAGAAAAGAATATTAGAGGTGGGAATAAATCAGCTGGACATTCAACTTGTCAGCTACTCATCTGTATTTCTAATTCCTTTTGTTTGTAATTCACTTCATCAAATCTTTCAATTAGATTTTGATTAATTATTTATCTATCTATTCACATCTATTTATTCATTTATTGTTTCTTTAATCTATTTACTGGGGTATTTAGTAATTTATTTCTTAATTACTTAATCAAGTGATTTTTTTATTTATTTATTCTTCATTTATTTGTACCTTTGAATCAAAAGAAAATGGTTTGAAGTATTTTGGGATTAATAATACGCGACTTAATTTACATTAAACAAAAGTAAACGACTTTACATACAGTTTGTTCATTGTTTAGAAACAAAATCTTATGGATGTAATAGGCTTACATTTAAATGGAAACTAAAGTAGAATGGGGGGGGGGGGCGTGCAGGCTTATTTAAACATGTATAAGAATCATGTGCCATCTCAGAATTATATATTTGATGTAATTTTGTGCATTGACATGTAAGCCCAGCTATGCATATGCTGGTATACAGTGCATGCAGCTCTTTTAATTCAGAAAAGAACACTATAGTATTTCCTTACGAAGAATTCATTCATCTACTTTTCATATTCTGGCACATACAATGTATTGTCATAATATCTGCCACTCTGTCCATGATCAACAATGAACTTGAAATTCTATCACATAATCCTGCTTTAATCCAGTCATCTCCTTATCACAATAAAACACACCACGCTGGTGGCATTTTGTTTGGCATCCAATCTTTTCAAGCATTTAATGACAACATTTCTTTAAAATGGGGTAAAATGTACAGTATTACCGTTGTGCTTTTGTATATCAACTATCAAGTTTAATATATATTCTATTCAATCCCCAATTTGTAGTCAATGAAGTTGGATGTACTTCCATCCACATACCATTTTTTTCTTCTCCATTTTCTTCAGGCATAATTCCCCCTTTTTAATAAAAAGGCCTACCAACATGTACTACAGATTTTCTGGCTGTTGAATAGACATAGACCCTTATTCAAGCCTTTTCTCCCGAAATGTAGACAAGAGCTGTTCTCTCTCTCTCTCTCTCTCTCTTTCTTTTCTCAGGCGTATATGGTCCTATCCGTTTCTCTCCTTTCTTTACAGCATGGAATATTAAATCAAGGTTTCCATGGCTATATCATGCCCCATAAGTGTTCTCGAAACAACATTGCATGTAAGGTGTCAATAAAAGTATGGCTTCCTAGTTCTACCAAGAATCTGGTAGTGCATTGTACTTGGGCTTGGCTAGTAGTAGTACCATTACCAAGGCAACAGCATGGCTACCAGTACTCACATGACAAGTAGACCACAGATGGACTGTATACAGTTACCATGGTAATAGGTGTCTATAAGGTCAAACCATTCAGAGTGCAATGTACAAGTAGGCCTTCAGTGTTCTAAAAGACGCATAAATCAATCAACTACCTGGTACTCTCTTTTTACTGACCTATTTAACATTTGTTTGAAGTGGTTATGTACACTGTAAACATGATATAACTTACATGTGTAGTCCTATATAGAAAGTATTATGTTTGTTTCAACAAGATGAATGCCCATTGTTTATAAATATATTCAGTCAGAGTCCAGTATAATCACTACAAAGGCCTACACAAATTCAAAATTTTACAAAGTGAGTGAGGTCTGGATTCAATAAATCAATAATGCAAAGAAGAACAAATAAATTCAGAGCAAGCAAATTCAAATACAAATTTCAAAAAATATCACTCTCTGTTATTCAATTCTGTAGTTATCCTTTGATCATAAACTGCCAAGTCATGAGATCTACTTATCTAAATACATGCAAACAACTGAACTTTTGTTAATTTCTTTATGTACATGTATACCATGCTAGAGTTGATGTCAGAGATTGATGGTTAATTCTGCAATAGCTGCATATAAGGCACTTCCACGCAATCAAACACACATCAATTGATCAAAAGAAGCATCATAAGCATCAATTCAGACTTACTGGTACTCAAAAGCTTCCCCTTCTTCGATCAATTGCAGAATACCTATCACTAATTGAATCGCACAGAAGACTGTATATACCGTAGCTTATAAGTGGTACCCGTGCTTAACATACCCACAAGTCTGTGCAAACAGATGTCTTTCAATTGTACTGTCGATTCTTCTTATTAACGACTGGAAGCGAAAAAACCAACATCCCCCTCTCTATCGCACTTAGGGCTTAGACAATCAGTAGGCACCAAGGGCAGGCTTAGGCTGTACAAATATCACGGTTTAATCCCCAATCTACCACTAGGTGAGGGAAAGTGTTGTGACTACAATGTCAATGTGTTTGAACTAGTTGAAATAGATTCTGATAAAAAAAAGTGTGCCTGTGGATAACTACATAAGTTGTATCTCTAAACAATTCCAATGGGGAATTCATTAGGAGTACTTAAATACTTGAGAAACTTAACTGACCATTGTTTTTTTTAGGGAACAAATTCAGTTTATTATTTTCTGATATACATCATGTTCATTTAATAGGTCTGCCTACATCTTCTCCATGCTAGATGAGCATTTCATGTTTAATCATGAATGCAACCAAATTTTGATCTCTCCCTGTTCGTACGTGTTGATGATGTATAAGGAGGAAAAAAAAGTCTGCCCAACTGAGATTCTATATAACTGAAAAAAGAGGTCCCCCCCCCCCCCATGCACACACACTTTATAAAAACTAAGGGTGGCAATGCATGATGCATTGATCCACATAGTAAACTATTTCTCTCTCATGTGAAATATAAATGTGAAAAGAAATTAGTACAAGTATGTTCTTGAAAGCCTCAGAGACCTAAAAAGTAGTTTAGTGCATGCATACATGTATATGGTAATTGTGAAAGCCCAGACAGTGCACAACTGATGCAGTACCTATTTACATGACAACCAATTTTCAGTGTATTACATGTGCAGTAATTGCTTTTTTAACTTCGTCATAGCAAATGTTGTAAACAATACATGATTATCTATTTGGCACTGAATATGTAACCATTCAAGAGTGATTATGATCCAAGGCTACCTAGCTGACATGCTCATTGCACTTAGGTGCTATCACACATCACTAGGCCTGTCCTCACTAGCTCGAGATTGCCAAATGTCCCGCTATTTGAACTATCCCGATCGCAAACTATCCAGATAAGTTGCGTTTTCATCAGCCCGAAGTTGCAATTAGCGGGATATTTGGTTGGGATTGTCATCTCAAGATATCTTGGGATAGTTTGCAAAATATCCCACTATTTGGCAAAATATCCAGCTATTTGTCTGGTGCGTCTTCACAAGACCGAAGACTCGCACTATGCGTGAATGCTGAGTAAAATATCTCGAGCTAATATCTTGAGCTAATTTCTCAAGGTGGAGTTTCAAGTTTCGAGGTCGAATCTCGAGCTGATGAAGACCCGATTTGTAACTTCGGGATTATTTCCCAAATCAGAAATAGCGGGCTATTCGGCAATCTCAAGATGATGAAGACGCGCCTTCTTTCAAATTTTCATTACAGAGATGCTAATCACACAGATCAAACAAGAGGGCCAAATAATAAGTCGTGCAAAGAATTCTACTTACACGATCAATATATTTGAGCAAAGAGCAGAATGTACATGTAGCAGACAATATTACTCACATTAATGATACTCAATTGTTATACTGTATATCAAGCATTAAGTCTTCTAAGCATACGTATGCACATTGCTGCATCCTAAATTTGTAAAGTACATACATGTAGGTAGCTTTGTGGAGTACAAAAATTTCCAAATGAATTCTACTCAATTCTATGTTAATTTTTTCTGTAGAGACCAGTTTTTGAAACGCCTCCATTACAAATAATGAAATGGAAGCTCTTATTACCGATCATGTGAAAGAATATGTTTTGACTAATACGTGATGAGACAAACTTTGCCGGGAAACCGCCGACTAATTGATATATTTGGTAAATAATTATATCTATCTGGACTGGATAGATATATAGGGTAGTCCCATATACAGCTTTCTGTGTACAGTGCTTGTAACTTTACCAAGACTGGGCCAAATTGCTTATCATTTTGATGATTCCAGAACCTTGCAGTACACACCAATACTTATATGCTAGATGATCAACCTTTTCTGATTGATTCAACAACGTTTCTTTCACAATGCAATTGCATTACCAGAACTAGTCTTTACCTTTAAGCTGCACTTTCAAGGCATCTCCCTAGTTCAATTGTTTGGCATCATACATTCACATGGAAATAAACTAAATCCTACTTTTGAATGAATCTTTTCACTGATCAGCACAAGGACTAGCAGGGTTACAGTCCTAATAGGATTCAAACACTCCAAAATAAATACTATAGCCACAGGCATCTACCCAGTAGTTACTACATCAATACTATTAAATCTCAAACTATAAATGGTCCACTGTGAATTAGTATAGTATTAATGACTGCTTTGAGAGAAATAGTTGTTTTTATACGCTCAAGGGAAGGTTAGAATTGTGCTATTACCCGAGGCGTGCCGAGGGGAATAGCCCAATTGTAACCTTCCCGAGAGCGTATAAAAACAACTATTTCTCGAATATTAAAGCAGTCATTAATACTTTTATATGCCGAAAAAAAATAGACTAAAAAATAAAAAATAAAAAATACTTTTTTTTTTGGTCGAAGATGAGATTCGAACTCTTGCGTACAAAAGGTGATGTATCTAAAGTCAGCGCCTCAGACCTCTCTGCCATCGCGCGCTATTAACATGCTTGGCAGTTTTGTACGATATATACATTAAAATGGATTGAAACCGGCTTCGCGTGTGATGAATGCTTCGCAAAAGCTCCATATACGGACTCTTCTTTTACTTTTGCAATGCATATTGGCACGAACTTAGATCAAGATCTATCGGCAGATGTTGTTTTTTTGTTTTTGGAAGTTTATTTTCGTCTTCATGTCAACAATGCAAGATAAAATTGTCGGTAATATCGATCGAGATTCAATTGTATTGAAATTACCGACCAATTATTCGCACACATACGGTATCCTCCATCGCTCAAACCATTTTTTAACATGTAAACCTATGGGGTAACCATGGAGACTGACCTATTTTTTTAATAACCATGGTTATTAAAAATATTAAATGTTTTAAGCATGGTTACCGGGAATTTTACAGGAACAGTTGAAGTTTATGAATGCAATTTCGACCAATCAGATGGCTGGATTACTTAAGTGAGGTATATAATGCTTTACAATACTAATGCTGCAGTTTTATAGCTGTATAGTTACTACCGGTACACGTACTGTACAAAGTACAAGTATAATTAAAACTACCAGAAATATAAAAGGGGGAAAACCTCACCTTTAATGAAACAGTCTAAATGTAATCACAAATATAATAAGAAAGGCCGGACAAAAATGTGTACAACTTAGAATTACATTTCTTTAACAATAAAAAGAAATAGAAAATGATCTCAAATAGCATTTGAATTTTGAAATCTGGAAACCTATTGATAAATTACCTGGAATTTATGAATTTGGTGTATTCTATTACCAAACTCGTATAAATGAACAATTTTGTAAAAAAGAATAAGACTAAAGACATACATGTATTATATGCCTGACATTAATCAATGAGAGAACTAAAGTATAGCTTCCGACTTCCGAGATAATGACTCTTCAAGAAGCTGGGGTAAAAGATGTACCGGTACTCGATATATGAAATACAGCCCTACACAGTTTTAGATTACATTCTGTGCGTGATTAAAGTGTCAAATTCTGTCTATGAAAAAGTTTTAACTTTTAACACAATCATTTACACTGCGCCTACTCCGACAATGCAAAAGACATGTATACACTTTCAATGCATGCGATACTGAGTTGCCAAGCTAGTGTCTGGAGCCGTGCATTTGATAAGAATGTACAGAATGATGGTAGCCGGTGGCGGAAAGACTTATAGCCGCACCAAGTGCTACAAAAGGGCTTCACCAATACACTCAAAAGGATAAAGGCGAAGAACACGGTACAGACAGTGTTAGGGGACCCGGTGAATAGAAGCTATTGATTTTTAACATCGCTGACACAAAGTAGCCGCCTTTTCTCTAAACATGGCTACTGGGTGGAATTAATGAAACATAATATTGAATTTATGTATTGCAAAAAATAGGAACAGGTGTATTTTAAGAAATGAAATCTGTTGATATCCATGTACATGTACTTTGATCTATGTTGGTAACTATATTGTTGGTAACTTTAATGATTCAAAGCAAAAAAAATAAAAGTTTTTCGCCCCTTCTGCTTCGATTTTTTCATCCCACCTCAATTTTGTTGTTATAGGGTAATTCATAATTTTGTTATTGTTAAAGATTTATTTGAATATATTAAATGAACAGTAAAGAAGAAAAAAAAATCATAATAATTATGCAATTGAAACTTGATTTGAACATCTGTAGAACATAAAAAAAAATCAAAATAATTTGAAATTTAACCCTGTGCTATTAATGTAGGGAGGAAAATATCAAATATCATGTAACATGGACAATTCTACTCCTTATTTTTGTTTTCAATTCAGACAAGAAAATAGGATTCAATTTAACCTACCAGTAGCCTTATCCTCAATAGTGTATCCAACAAAACAACAGTGTGTTCATATAGTAATACTATATGAACACACTGTTGTTATATCTATTTTTGTGAGAGATTGATTTGACCCAAAAAAAGTCAAATAACTTCCTAATGATAGGGTCTTAAATTTACAATATAGGTGATAAAAGGTGTTAGATTGAATTCCCTTCCACTAAAAACAGATCAATTCAAAAGCAATGATGCTAGCTTACTTCCTGTTACTGGCTACATCATGTATACATGTACGTCCATGTCCAATTAAATTAGTCTATTGATTGATTATTTGGTGAGGTAAGATTCATCTCAATTATGACAGCAGTGTAAATAAGCTCCATTACAGTAGGTTACACAAAGAGCAAAATATACATTGCGTTTACACGATATGAGCCTCCAGATGTAGTGTGCATTATTTATATATTTGGTTGCTATGGTAACAAAAAACTCAAGGAAACTCTGTATCATTTTTTTTTAATGAATAAAACAATAAGTAAAAGGCAGAATTGTTGAGCCGTGTTCATGATTAGGTGAGTGCTCCACGCTATAATACATGTACATGTACCGGTATGTACATTTTGTATGTCACTACTTTTTTTTCACAGGGGTCTCCATTGAAAACCTTCAGTTCTTGTCAAAACCGCACCCTGACTTAAAATATACCCACCCATTGTTTGTCGGGACAAGTTGGTTATTCCGACAGTTGATTTTAAATTGGTTATTTCAAGAAGTTTATTTGCAATATTTCTTCTTTTTTTTGGGACTTTTTATGTTATACATTATGAAAAAGGATAAATATTTATGATGATTTTTGTTTGTTAGTTTTTGTTTTTATGCATACTTTTGGTTAACTCCAAAGGAAAAAGTGACAGTATTATATTTTGTCAAGCGTTGGGAGACACAACCCCTATCATACAGCTGTTAACAAATGTGTATCAATGACCACAATAAATTTGATACTGCAAAATAATGTTCTTTTAAAGTAAATTTTACCTGGGTAAGAGCATTACATGAAGTAACAGATTCATGACAGTTTGAGAATATTATTATTAAAAAACAAGATTAATTACTCTAAGTGTAATATATCATATGTCTGTTTTTTAGCGTTTTTAAACATTTAACAAAAGAATTACTATCGACACTCTCCTCCAAGACATTCCATGAAGTCGGATGTAGTCGCAGCGCGCGGAACATACTCCCAAATGAAAAAGACTGATTTTTCAATATATTCAAATTATATTTGGCAAATTTGTTACTTAATATTTCCCATACAAGTTGTGACACATGCAGTCAGAAACATCTCTGTTGTATTGTTCACATTAATGAAATACCAAGTACATTGTCTCAAAAGGGCTGTCTTATTATCTGAACAATTCATAGTTATGAATATGGTCAACTATTCAGTATTCCAACAGCATAGTGGTCGACCTGCTCATAACTTGTCTGAATTAATTAGCAAACACATTCATCATTTTTGTTGTCTTATAAATATTAACAATTCAAAGTTATAATCAACTATTCAATATTCTATCAGCATCATAGTGGTTGAACTGCACATAACTTGTCTTAAAATATTAGCAAACACACTCATCAATTATTTGTTTTAATTGGCAATTGTCTGAACTTAAAGAAGTCTGAAGACTCCGACAGTCCGAGTCCGACAATACATTTGCTCCTTTAAACAACATTGTAATTTTGTTACTTTGTAAACTGTAGAAGAAATTTATTTCCCTTTGCCCTTTGGTGTCATCTATACAATCTTCCTACCATACACATTTCGAACTAATTAATTTGTACCACATGATTAAAACAAAATAGTTTAACGGACTGGAGTACATACCCTGTCAAATCAGCCCAGGCCAGGCAAGGCGCTAGGCCAGGCTAGGTTGCACCGCTCCGTCGGTCAGCTGTTGGGTCGCTAGGCACTGAGGAACGCCGCGCCGGTGCAAAAGTCACCTACCCAAATCCAAACTGCATAAAACTAAAAATGACGATCACGATGGAATTTATCTGACGTCGAGTCAGGCAGAGTTAGATATTATTACTCATTCTCTATTCTCGATTCCAACCCGGCATTACATAAACACTTAAGCACAAATCTCTTGTATCCTTCCTTCGAATAAATACACCGGTCACTTCTAATAAAGAAATTTATAATGAATTTTAGACCTCTCAATGTTTAGGTCGATCTCTTCATTCGACATCTAATCTCTCAGCAGACGCTAGATGGCGCGTGCAGTTAATCTAGCTAGCTTAGAGTCATAGAGATATTAGCCTTTAGTCAAGGCACTCGTGCTGTATTTCCCTAAACGCGCCTGAATACATAGACTAATCGCGCGACGACTGTGATCTGTGGGACGAGGTGCGTCAGCATCTCGGCCTTTACTAACCTGAGTGGTTGTTGTAGTTTATTTCTTTTGTTTTGTATTATATTTCCGCTCCCGAATCAGGAGATAATTAGATGCAAAGCATCTTACCCAGAAAGCCGGCCAAACCGCCCCTTCCAATCCGACGCACCAATCAGAGTAGACGATTCGAGAAAACTTCATGCATATTCATTATCAACATATATAATCATAAATACATTTTTGAGCGGTTACAGAACATGGCGAGCGACGAAGGAGATCTCTTATCAAAGAGCCTTGAATATGCGGTCGAAAGGTTGAAATTATCATCTTTTAAGGAGTTACAATCAAAAGCTATAAAATCAGCAGTGAAAGGGGAAGATGTATTTGTTAATCTTCCAACGGATTATGGCAAATCTGCGATTTTTCAAGCCATTTCACTGTGCAAGGACTTCTTTGTGCGGACGACCACAGTCGCTGCCAGCACACCATCCCCATCGGCGTCTACTCCCGAAGCTGCCCAGAGTTCGGGGGCCTACTCACACCGCACTGCACTGTCCATTGAAGTTATCGTTTCACCTCTTATTTCTTTAATGAAAGAATGTGAACCAAACTTGTCACACACAATAAAATGATATGTTCAGTTAAGTTCAGTATAAGAAATAGCTAGGAAAACTCTTGCACAGGAACCATGCAGAATGTACTGCATAGTAGATATCTACCCTTTTTTGCACATCTATTACATTATAGACCTAAGCAGAATTACCAGAATTTGATGTCCTTTTCATTATTTTAATTCACTTGCATGCAGCTAGCTCAGCTAGCCCTGCAAATTCAAAGCTCCATGAACGCATCGTTTTCACACGTACACAGATATTCACGTGTTGTACAATAACAATTCCGACCAGCTGATCGTGCGAACCACTAGAGTCTATGCGTAGGTTAAAATGAAAAACAAGGGAACAAAATTTTACTATGAATCTACTAAAGTAGCAAAATAATAAATACCCTAGTCAATAAGTAGAATATTGTTTTTGATAAATTCATATTTTATTCGAAATTGAACTAGATATTATTTTATTTTTTTAGTACATTTGAATACCGATTCCCCCACAATTTCATGGACGAAGCCATTTTAAACACCGCGCGGTTAAAACAATTAGGATTGGCCACGATCATCGCTAGCTGCTGTATATGTAAGACCCTCATGCATATGCACATAATGATGAGCTCCGCAATTTAGCAAAGGCCAAGCCGCTGAAGCGGCTCGGTCCAGCGATCACTGCTGTAAAGCCACACTGCGTTAGTCTATTTTCAGACCCTGCTCGGCAGACAAGCAGCGCGCGAGGCCTTGTCCAAAGGCTATAGAGATATATACTTAGTAGTATATATCTCTATGCTTAGAGTACATTTAGCTAGTTAGCTCGCGAGCTATTTCCATGTGTCGGCGATGGTGAGGAGGGGAGGGGGGGGGGGGGGGGAGGGAGGCTATGGTGGGGATCAGGAAAGACTCTCCAATCGGCGAATTCGACATTCAAATTTTTTTGTTTTGAGTTTTGCGTTTGTTGTTTTAGAAAGAGAGCGTCAGAATTTTTGCTCGCTCACTTAATTGCTAAAAATATATAGATCTATGAAAATCGCTGATATAGATCTAGTTGGGCAAAAGGGATATACAGCCCCCGGGCTCGCGTCTCCTCTCTCCATCGCCATACCACGCGCCCTGCCATGTCGAGGCACCCCCCCCCCCCCCCACCAAATCCCATTGCAGCCAGTCACATCGTTTACCATTTGCCATCGAAGATCTTGATGGGTACAATGAGGGGCTTTGACCTTTCATAGTTTAATGAAACTATTAGAGAAAAAAGATGATTCGTGGTACCATTCTCGACCCTTTTTCCTTGTCTGAATCTGCATGCCCTCCCCCCTCCCTCCCGCGCGAAGCGCGGAAGCTTTGACTTTCATAGTTTAATGAAATTTTTAGAGAAAGAAGATGATTTGTTGTACCATTCTCGGCTATTAATCCTTGTCTGAATTCAGTTTTTCCCCGCCCGCGCGAAGCGCGGAAGCTTTGAACTTTCAATAATTATGAGAGAAAGAAGACGATTTGTTGTATCATTTTCGACTCTTTTTCCTTGTCTGAATCTGTCCCCCCCCCCTTCCCGTGCGAAGCGCGGAAGCTTTGACCTTTCATAGTTTCATGAAATTATTAGAGAAAGAAGATGATTCGTTGTTCCGGTCTCGACTCTTAATCCTTGTCTGAATCTGTTCCCCCCCCCCCCCCCTCCTGCGCAAAGCGCGTAAGCTTGGAACTTTCATAGTTCAATGAAATTTTTAGAGAAAGAAGATGATTTGTTGTACCATTCTCGACTATTAATCCTTGTCTGAATTCAGTTTTTCCCCGCCCGCGCGAAGCGCGGAAGCTTTGAACTTTCAATAATTATGAGAGAAAGAAGACGATTTGTTATATCATTTTCGACTCTTTTTCCTTGTCTGAATCTGTTTCCCCCCCCTACCGTGCGAAGCGCGGAAGCTTTGACCTTTCATAGTTTAATGAAATTATTAGAGAAAGAAGATGATTCGTTGTTCCGGTCTCGACTCTTAATCCTTGTCTGAATCTGTTCTCCCCCCCTCCCTCCTGCGCAAAGCGCGTAAGCTTTGAGCTTTCATAGTTCAATGAAATTATTAGAGAAAGAAGACGATTCGTGGTACCATTCTCGACTATTAATCCTTGTGTGAATTCAGTTTTCACCCGCCCGCGCAAAGCGCGGAAGCTTTGACCTTTCATTAATTATTAGAGAAAAAAAACACGATTTGTTGTATCATTCTCGACTCTCATTCCTTGTCTGAATTCAGTCCCCCCCACTTATACTAAATTTCCTGGGGGACGTGTCCCCCTATCGGGCCTAGGATCGCCGCCCCTGTCCAAGATTACTACTAACATGAGCTCAAATACAAGCTCAAGCGAGTTGGTATTAGCTGAAGCCAAATGAAGGGCAAAATAAGAGTTGTAAAGCGGACCCTCCGTTAAATAAAAATTTGACCTTTTAACGTTTGAACGTTTAACTTTGAATTTCGTGGCTCGAAATTTTTATGCGGCCGGCCCCCTCTATTCAATAAAGTTTCCCAAGCCTTCTAGAATGACCCCAAATCTCCCGATTACAGTTTTCCCTTAATCGTCGTTATTGTCACTAAGCGCCCTTTCCTTGTCTTTCCACCTTTCTCACCCGAACCCCCCCCCCCCCCCTGCTCAGTGTTATCTAGGGTACGCGTATACATGTTCCCTCTCTTTGAAAGCACCCCTCTATCTCCGGTGTGTAAAGTCAGTACAGGCCGGATTTTTGTGTATTACGGGCCGGACTTTGTTGCGTGAAAAGTACTCCTCATTTTACCGGAGCTTTTGGGAACACGAATTCGGTCCCTCCGACCCCGAAATGGGAGGGGGCTTTTTTTTTTCTCTCTCTCTCTCTCTCTGTTTCTTTTCTCTTCTCTTTTCTTTTCTCCTTTTTTTTTCTATTCTCCTTTCTTTTTTCTTTTCTTTTCTTCCTCTTTTTTTTTTTTTTTTGGGGGGGGGGGCACGGTGCCCCTACCCTTTTTTCGAATACCCCAAATGTGCCACTTCTGTGTAGACAAGTGCCCCGTAGTGTCCCTATAATCTGATAGGTGTCCCTTTTACTCCGACAAGCGCCCTCTTTCCCTTCTTATAAGCGCCCCTTTTCTGTGCGAGAGCTTCCCAATGTTACCTCAGATAAGTGCCCTTTTTCCTTTGTAAAAAATTCCATTTTCATCTCTGAAAGGTGCCCTGACAGGTGCCCGCTCCCACTTATAAATGCCCGTTTTCACCTCTGATAATTACCCCTATCCAAATCTGATACGTGTCCCTTTTACTTTGACAAGTGCGCCTTTTCCTTTGTAGTACGTGCATTGTATCTCTTCTAAGAAGTGCCCATTTTCATCTCTGACGGTTGCTTCTTTTTCAACTCTGATAAGTGCCCCTTACAAATATTTTAAATTCTATCTTGTTGCTTTTGATGTAACTGCCCCTTTGATAAGTGCTCCTTTTACCTATATTTCCCACTGTATGACGCTTATATTGTGCCCGTTTGTGGGCATAAAGATATAAAGAGCCATAATTATCTAGTTTCAAAGAATCAAAACAGTTTTGTGTAGTAACATTATATTTTCGTACGGAATAAAATGGGCTATCAAAATGTCCCTTCCTGTATAAGGAGTGTTAAGTGTGCCATTGTGCCCTTTGTAGAGTAAAACGCTTGTCCCTTTAAACTACCATGGCATAATTAAACTGGTAAAAGACGCATTGTCCCAACCGTCATCCTTTAAACCTAATGCTCTTTTGAACTTCACAGAATGCCATAGTAATCAAATGCTCTTTTTAGCCAGGAATAGAAAAGTTTAGACAATGTAGGAGTCTTCAAACTAAAAGGCAACTGCAATTACATTACCAAATTTCATTCATGTTAAACAAATTAAAACAACCGATTTAAGAATAATACGCGTATGCATGTTCCCTCACTTTTACAATCCGGTGACGACGATGTGTAAAGTCAATACGTGCCGATTTTTTGTGTATTACGAGCCGGACTTTGTTCCGTGAAAAGTATCCCTCCAGTACTGGAGATTTGGGGAACATGAATGCAGTCCCTCCATCCCCGGAGTGGGGGGGGGGGGCATTTTTCATGTTCTTTTGCGATAGCTGTAGAAACTGGGGCCCGTGACCGTCACAAGTCTAACTTCTGGACTATCCCATTGACACATGTTACATTGGGATAGTCAAGAAGTTAGACTTATACCGGTTTCGTGAAACGGGCCGCGTTATTTTTTTATTCGGCACAGATTGGGGCATGGCGCGTGTTGAGCCTATGGGAAGTTTAAGTACGTTCTTTCCCTTCTGAATAGTGTTAGTCCACTGCCTGGACTGTTCTCTACATGATCCGTGCGCGCTCACATATTACTAGTACACCATAATATGCACGTACGGAAACAGAGCCTGAGTTCGGGGAAGGTGAATTCGTGGGGAGTACGCATATCATACACGCGCGCGCATTCGGGAAAGGGCAACAGATTAAAACGACCATAAGCTCATAGAGATATATACTACTAACACTAGAGGGCGTACTCGCTCAAATTGCTGTTCGGACCTGGAGCGGTGGCCGCCATTACTAAGGAGGGCAGAAAAACGAACGACCCAACAAGATACTGTGCACAACATACGTGGAAAAAATTGGAGAAGCCAGGTTCGTGCGTTGCATTGGGATGTTCGAACCGAAGAAAGAAAGGGAACTGCATAATATTTCACAAGTAAGTTCTTCTTAATGTTATGTTGATTAATAAGGAGATTTTAGAGCTAAAAATGTAGTTTATGCAGTGACTGTAGTCTGTACCCGGGTTGTCTCATGACAAGCCACCGCAGCTCCTGCAGCAGCGGAGCGCGCCAGTCCACGCCAGCCGGGCTGGGGCAGGCATGGGTTAAGGTTCTGGGGATGGTGATGGGAAAATTCTGCTGCGCTGGAGTCGCTCGCAACTCCAAGAGCCAGAGAGTCCAACTCGGAAATATAACTCCATGAGCTTGATTCTATTAAAGAAAAGTCTAGAATAAAATGATATAATTAATTTTATCTTATCTAATTTCGAGATAAAAATCAAATGTCAACTTCTTTATATTTTACCTAGTAGAATAGACTCTAGATCTAAGATCTAGACTCTAGACTCTAGATCTAAACTCTAGTCTCTAATTTCTAAAGCCCGAAAGGCAAAGCCAGGTTAGACAGAAATAACCGTCTGATATGGGTCATTTCTTTAATAAAACTGACATTTGTTGACATTCCCCATAATATAATCAGAGGTCTAGTGGAGCCAGACGCAGTCTCAGTAGAACAACCGACGAAATAGAGAGACTGAAGCTTTTGGTCTAAGCCAGGCTAGCCTGCCATATTTCACATCACAGGAGTTATCCAACTAGGCTAGGCTAGCCTAAAAATCCCACCGCACACTACACTATTTCTATCAAATTTGCTTATGACTTGCTGACATCATTATTATTTTATTTATTTGGCTGGAAGCTGCTTTCAGTTTCAGTCTTAAAAATCACATGAAATAGCATGAATAGTAGAACAATTTTATTGTCATGTTATGAGAAAAAACTCATTGTTTCCTTTTGCTTTTATTGTAATGCAGGAATACACTCAAGAGAGGTAGAGCTGTGCCTACTGTCTTTCCTGGACATCCTCCCTATAAACAGACCCATGGCTCAAGACTCCCAGCAAAACCATGTACAACATCCGAAAGTGTTCCCGTGCCTCCAAAGAAACCCTATGACATTACAAAAGAACATGACTATTCTTTTTCTGTCTGAGTTGATTAGAAACTGAATATAACCAGACAGCAAGTGCAGGATGCCAAGAAACAGCTTAAAGTGGTGAAACAAGCTAAACAGGAGAGATGGAAAAGCCAGGACTCTCTTGCAGGAAGTCCACGAAAGCAAGCTCATTAGCCAGGATCAGCTTGACCTACTTCAACACAACTTTGGAGAGAACGCATTTTCAGGAAAAACAAAACAAAACATATAGAACTTCATTCGTACAAACTACAAAGACAGATCAGTCTTTTATATTTTGCCTCTTGTCTGCATAGCTTATCCACTGGATGATTGACTGTGAAGCCATTTAAAACTGGAGAGAGCTTTCAATAATCTTTTAAAAAAACAGAACAATCTGAGACTTTTGTTCTGTGTAATGAAATAACATTTTTGGGACACATTGTGACAGTTGCACAACCTAACCATAATTTTCTGTTTGTTAACTTTACACGAAGGCAAACTAAAGTGGAACTTAGAAGAGTTGATTACATTAGGGGTTAAACAAAATGTACTTGAATTTTGAGTTGTTGTGAGGTACACTGTATTTGAATATTTACTCTATAAGCTTCATGATTGTACCTGCTGTATCTGATTCAGTTGCTATAATTTTTGCAAATTATTTGCACTCTACATGTGCTTTGATTCTGCAGGTACAGTATGGATAACCTGAGATAAACATGTAGACCTTTTTTATAACATTGTCTGGATTGCTCTCAACCAAGTGATTTACATCATTAAAGATGAAAAGCAAGAAATTCACATCAAGTGAGCCCATTTTCAATAAACGAGAAGAATTCACAGATGTGTGGCAATTGAAAAGCCTGTGTAATGCACACCATATACACACCCATAGATCGTTTTGTACATAGGTTTGAATTTTGTTCCAAAATGGAAAACTGCTTTTGAAGAGATTTGATAACAGAAAAATTATATGGAATAATGTCACTAGATGTAAACCCATAAGATTGTGCACTCTTTGGCTTGTTGTATCTACTGTGTACATTTGAGGGTAATCAGTTTCAAATTTATTATTATACCTGATGAATAATGATGTCAAAAGACCATGTTACTATGAGGTTTCACTGAATAGTGTAGTGCAGTATCCTGAGATGTAAGTCTCTTCAATTATAGTTCTTCATAGCAATACAGGTGACTTGGAGTATATATGCTCAATTACTATTTCTGGTTTGCATTTATTACTCGATGAAATGTCTTTGTATTATTAGTAAATGTGACACGCCTGCGTGCGCTTGGAGCCAAGACTAGTTAATAAAGTGTTCGTTATCACTGACATCTTGACACATAGACATTAGCCTCCTGACATTTATGTTTTGGGAGTTATTGTGCCGGTTTTGGGATGTGTAATGCTTGTCTTTGGTGGCGAATCAATTTGTTGTGGTTGTGTTGCCTATGATCCGTGACAGTAAATTTGGGGCTAAAATCTGAGGTGTTGTTTTTGCAATGTCTGTCCTTTCAATTGTGATGTATTATTGCAGTATTATGTCCGATAAAATGTCAAAACTTAAATGCCTATGCTGTAGAATATCAACACACGTGTGCCGTGTGGTAATAAAAGGTTCATTTATTCATTTTTTTCTTCAAATTTAATTATAAGTTTATTTTCTAAAACTGGTTGATGAAGAAAATAAGAAATACACTGTATCAAGGAGAATATTATTTATGGAGAAAAAAAGTGGTGTGAATAAATAATTATTACATCAATGATCAGCTGTTTTTAAAGAATATTCATATATATTTATAGTGAACTGTAAAAAATTGAATTATTCTTTCAGACAAAAACAGAGATTTTATAGAGATAAGAAATGGGTGAAAAGAATGGGTGAAAGACATAAGGTGTGAATTTGATATAAAATGAGTGAGAGAAGAAGAAAAAGAATGTTTAGATGGATGGATGAATGATTGGATGAGTAAATAACATAATTTTTTTTCAATAAATGTGTATAATTCTTTCCTTCCCCCTCTTCCTATCTTCAGTATCGTCCTTTATCTGCATTTCCATTATCTACCTATCCTTCTATATTATATCTATCTATCCATCTATTTATGTGTCTAGCTATCTACATACCCATCTCTATCCCACATCTATAAGTATCAATCTGTTTATAATAGCCATAAACATAAAATGAATATATTACCTTTAAAGCGTTTTAAATCAATAAACCCTGGCTCTCATAATAACTGAATTAGAAAGACATTAGCCCCCGGCATTGGCTCTGTAGCATACAAATTTGTTTAATATCATGACATAAATATCAAATACAAGTCCCAAATGCTTGATTCTGATTGGTTGAAAGCCAAGTAATATTTGATGTCATAATATCGCAGTTTTATATTGACAAAGAGGAAGAAAAATTGAAGATATACTGAAATATAAATAGCTTTTTGTGTCCCTTTTACCTCACCATAACACCCGTAATTAATCTTGACCTACACCAGATACCATGACTGAGGCATGAGTAGGGTTCATGCATTATGCAAAATACCACAATTATAACGTTTCATACTCGAAAACCGATAAATCAACCCGAAAAATGAAGCTTCACATTGCATATCAGTAGCACAGTTGCGAAGGGAACATCCGGGTATTTCTCGAAGTTGTGCCCTCCTTAGTAATGGCGGACCGCGCTCCGTGCGCGCACAGAGCTTTGAACGGGCGCGTATGACGAGTCCGCACTCTAGCCTTATTGTTAAACAAATTAAAACAACCGATTTAAGAATAATACGCGTATGCATGTTCCCTCACTTTTACAATCCGGTGACGACGATGTGTAAAGTCAATACGTGCCGATTTTTTGTGTATTACGAGCCGGACTTTGTTCCGTGAAAAGTATCCCTCCAGTACTGGAGATTTGGGGAACATGAATGCAGTCCCTCCATCCCCGGAGTGGGGGGGGGGGGCATTTTTCATGTTCTTTTGCGATAGCTGTAGAAACTGGGGCCCGTGACCGTCACAAGTCTAACTTCTGGACTATCCCATTGACACATGTTACATTGGGATAGTCAAGAAGTTAGACTTATACCGGTTTCGTGAAACGGGCCGCGTTATTTTTTTATTCGGCACAGATTGGGGCATGGCGCGTGTTGAGCCTATGGGAAGTTTAAGTACGTTCTTTCCCTTCTGAATAGTGTTAGTCCACTGCCTGGACTGTTCTCTACATGATCCGTGCGCGCTCACATATTACTAGTACACCATAATATGCACGTACGGAAACAGAGCCTGAGTTCGGGGAAGGTGAATTCGTGGGGAGTACGCATATCATACACGCGCGCGCATTCGGGAAAGGGCAACAGATTAAAACGACCATAAGCTGGTCTAGAATAGTGTCTGCACGTACGTGAGACTAGATCTAGTCATGTTCGCTAGCGCATTAGCGCTGCGAAGAAGTTTGAATATCCATCCCGAACCATGTGTTTAGATAACATTCCTCTTCGTTTAAGTTAGTTAAGTTTTATTGACTAATTTTATGTTCTCCTTATTCGGACGTGCTGCCTCCTCTTCAGATTTCCAATTTCATTTTAATTGTTGATGTAATGATTTTCCATACGGTAGTGGATTACATGTAACTCTATTAAAAACATACCTCGACTACTTATACTGTCTAGTACGCACACGACGACTATTAGTGTGTAAATCAAGACCCCTTTTTAAAAAAAGCCCCAATCTGTGCCGCATAAAAAAAATAACGCAAACGGTCCCCTTGCCCCCTATTTTCCACGAGCTATACGAGCGACCTAAAAATAACCGCACATTCAGATCGTACGTACGTACCGAACGCGCGTGCGTGTCGAACCCACGCCAGGCATTTCTAGGTTTAGTTAAAGATAAATTACCCAAAATATTCTTTTTACATAAATTATATGAGTAAGCGCACATTTTTAAATTTTGAAGCAGTAAAATATATTTTAAAAAGATTTGATTATGATAAATATATTTGTATCCTTAATTTTATTTTTAAAGTCTTTTAAGCATTACCAAATTAGCAAATTGTTCTCATCTTATTTTTACTTCCTTGTAATTTCCCATCCACTTGTCGTTGATATCTGTTTGGCTTGTTCACTTTTACCGTTGAAAAACATCGTAAGTAATGTATTTAAAGCTTTTTTCATACTGCATGAGAATTGAATGAAGTGTACTGGTCATTTTAAGTGAGACTTAAGGTATAAAAATGTTGCAGAACAAGCTGTAAAATTAAATATTTTAAGTTGTTGCGAGTGTCTGAAAGACAACATATGTTGGTTGGGTGGCGTGCACAGGTACTAGGTGCATGCATGAATAGCTTGCCTGACTCGCGTGTACTGTGTATGTGTGGTCTCTGTACATTTGTATGTTCCTGTGCATGTGGCTCCTAGCTAGGTAGTGATACTATTGTACTGCATGCTGTAAACTAAAATTTTAACAATAATAGTAAAGTGTGGTTGATGGCTTTATGTGCAGTAGGGAGGTGCTGGTCTGAGAATGAGGATCGTCATAAACGAGGATATCCTCACAAACGTGGACAAAGTGCGTTCTTAAAGGACCGCGATCGTCAGCATTTTCTTGGATGTTTTTTTTTCATCAGCGCCCTGCAGGTTTCTGGTTACCGAACCGCCCGCTAGCGTTGCAAAAAATGGATTCTCCTTGGCAAAATAATCATAGTTAGGCAAATTCATGCAAAAATATATATTCAAAAAATTGACTTGAAAACACATCAGACAATTAGTCTGAACCGAGTCAGGAGCAAATTTGAAGAAATTATATTTTTAAATGTTGTAAAACCAAAGATATAAGAAGAAAACTGACCAAGTATCTGTACTAAAAATCGTACATGTAAAATTGGTCGTATACATTCGACAGCTGAAAATGACGCGCACGGTTGCATTACGTGCGTTCTCGAATCCAAAATCATACCTCACACACACACTCTCGCCATACCGCGAATGGTCCGTCGTGGGGAGCTAGCCGGCTGAGAGTTTGCAGCGATACCAACGCAGCTTCGGAGCTCCGCAGAGCGCCATTTTAGCGGGACTCGGAAAGGTTCGCGGGGAAAGGCAGCGGCCTAGCTTTTTGCCCAAACAACGCTAGATCGGCTGCTGGCAAAATGAAAATAACTACGATCGAGAACATCGTCGGTTTCTTAACTTTTCAGTGAGATAATTCTGAATTCTAATTGAGACTATATAATAAATTGAATCGACAAAGAAACCTCGGTAGAACTCATAACTATACAAAAGCTTGTATATTTCTTCATTTGACATTTTGTTTTCGACCATTTTTTCGTGCGCGAGTCAATGCAAACTATGTATTACCAAACTTTCAACACGCAAGGAACGGGGAACACTCGCGGACCTCCTATCAAATTCCTTGCAAAAAAAAAATTCAAGGGTGATTTTAAGCAGTGAAGAATATTGGCGCTGCAATGCGCAGAAATATACTTGAAAGAAACTTAACAAATCATACCTGAATTTTCAGAAAATCGTATTTGTATTAGTGTACCTAGATGTGAATTGTTTATAACTCAGATTTTATGAAGATTTGTCGGGAAAAAATGTCAATTTTTTCCGTTTGGTGGTCATTTCTAGGCTAATATTTAAAAAGTTACTTCAGTAATGGTCCCGATGTTTCTCTTATCATACTCGCATGTTATTTCTACATAGATTAAACATAGGATGGTTAAGGGTAAGACCGGATAACATTATAAAAAATATATATCCATCCACCCTCCCATATCCAAGTTTTGGGCTGATTATTGCCGACCCACCGCAGCAAGGCCATTCAGATTTTCGTACGGGCGCAAAGCGCCCTCTAGTGCCCCATGAATGTGCCTATCATAGTCCTCACAAACGTGGACAAAATGCGTCCTCGTACATAAGGATCTCGATCGTCTGCATTTTTGCGGACGTTTTTTTCATCAGCGTACTGCAGGTTTCAGGTTACCGAATTGCCCGCTGAAAATCATTGCAGAATCAGTTTTTCGCATTGCCAATGTGCCGATCAAAAATATGAAACGTCGGCGCTTGTTCAGTAAGGTATCCAAAATTTGGCAATCCTATACTTTTAATGTTTTATTATTTTGGGTTTCTAACGTCAGTTTAACCCTAACCCTAACCCTAAACCTAAACCTAAACCTAACCCTAACCCTAACCCTACCCTAACCCTAACCCTAACCCTATGATATGCACGTAGAAGTTAGAAACCCAAAATAATAAAACACACTAAAGTATAGGATTGCCAAATTTTGGATACCTTACTGAACAAGCGCCGAAACGTCTGCGAAAATGAGGATGCATCTGTCCGCGTTTATAAAGACGATCCTTATTCTTGGACCAGCGCCCCTACTGATGTGGGAACGTAATAATTACGTCTAAGTAATGGACAGTACGGTCAGCTCACTAGGGGCGCTGATCCAAGAATACGGATGGTACGCATAAAAATGGATCGTCTCCATAAATGGGAACAGACGCATTCACAAAAATAAGGATCGTACACATTTTTGCGGCCGATTCTTATTTCCGATCTGCTCGTTGGCAATGCGAAAAAAGGATTCTGCGATGATGCTCCTTGATTCAGTTCACATCTCCATAGCCAGAGCCATTTGCTTGGCCACTGCAAATACTATGTACATACTTGCGCGCCCACGTTCATTAAAGGTAAAGACCAGTATTGGAAATGCCCCAATTTCAAAAAACGAAATGGAAGCTCTTATTACCAATCATGTGAAAGAATATGTTTTGACTAATACATGATGATAACAAATTTGCCGGGAAAACGCCTACTTATTGATATATTTGGTAAATTAGTTTATCTATTGGTGTGTGAGAGATAAACGCATGTGTCGCGCACATGTGCATAGTCCCATATACATCTTTCTGTGTATAGTGCTTGTAACTTTACGAAGACTGGGCCAAATTTCTTATCATTTTGATGATTCCAGAACCTTGCAGTACACACCAATACGCTAGATGATCAACCTTTTCTGATCGATTCCACAACGTTTCTTTCACAATGCAATCACATGACCATAACTGGTCTTTATCTTTAAGCATTCTTTACACAGCATGCGCATATTGTTTAGCAGGTGGGATTCCACATTTGGCGACAGCAAGGGGGGAAGTTCTCATATTTCAAAAGTCTTTTACTCTTTTGTAACCCCAAGTCGATGTCAACAATCAGAATATGTGCTTGGTATTTAATCACCATGCATTACACTCGCACCTGTCTTAAAATCAATCAGCCTTCTTACTCTATGCTGGGACAGTAGGCCTACTCCACTGTATGTGGTGCGATGAGCTGCTCAAACTTGTGTGTGTATTTACGTGTATTGAGTCTGTGTGTGTACAGTATGTGTTGGCGTGACAGAGTTTGTGAATACGTCATGCCCATTCATTAATTCTGCTGTCTGCTATTCGCGAAAAGCAGCGACTCACAAAATGTCTCTTAGACTGTCATTCGCAAAAACATCTGTACGCAAAAAATATCAGCTTATACAGAATTTGAAAAATTTGAAATTTAAATTGAGTGTCCTTGATGAATAATATGACTTGGGCTGCATTATTTCCAGTCTTGGCGCAAATGAAATTATTAAGCCTAAGTTGCCTACCCCGAGGCTAAGGTGTTTCTTCATATTCTTAATTTTATTCCTGTGATTAATTTTTTCCCTATAATTATTTTCATGTCACATGTAGAAAGTTTGAGCGTCTGCATCAGCTGATCAGTTGTATTTGAAGTCAACCAAAATGTCTGAAGACCAAGACTATGGGGGTGGAGAAGGAGGAAAGCGGTCAGCAGAAGATCAGAGGCAAAACCAAAATAAGCGTCCAAGAGGAGACTACAACCAGATCATATTCCGCTTGATGATCAGGAGCATCAATGCTGGAGGGGTGATTGGAAAAGGCGGTGAGAACATCAAGCGCCTCAGGGTTGATTATGATGCCAAGGTGTCCATTCCAGATTGCAATGGGCCAGAGCGAATCATCAAGATAGTTACCAAAAATGTGGACAATGCTATTGACTGTATCAAGGATATCATTCCAAGTGTCGGTGAGAAGAAGCATTCACAAGATCAGCAGAACAACTCCTTCATCAGGATCATGGTACATCAGAGTCATGCTGGGGCCATCATTGGAAGGGCAGGTTTTAAGATCAAAGAACTCAGGGAGAAAACCGGTGCTCATTTCAAGGTATACACAGAAACCTGCCCCAAGTCCACCGACCGTGTTGTCCAACTCACCGGTAACCCAGATGTAATCGCCAAGGCTGCTCGTGAGGTCTACGAGATCTGTACTGAGACCGCAGTCAAGGGCCCTGTGCAGGACTATGACCCATTTTGCCATGATCTAGATTTTTACCACCAATACGGGGGATACCTGTTTGATCCAGCAGAAGAGGGTCATGGAGGAGGTGAACGTGGCGGCTTTGGAGGTGAACGCGGCGGTGGCCAGTGGAACAGAGGTCCACCAATGGGTCGCAGAGGAGGTCGTGGAGGTTATGATCGAGGTATGAGTGGTGGGAATGATAACTTTGGTGGTTTTGGCCGCAGCCCATACGGTGGTGGTGGTGGCGGCGGTGGCGGACACCTGGGTGGAGGGGGAGGAGGAGGTGGAGGAATGCGAGGAGACAGAGGTGGCCGTGGACGGGGACGAGGAGGACGGGACGGTGGCGGCATGGGAGGAAGACCCCGCTTTGATAGAGACCAGCAATTCAGCGCCCAGGGCTTTGAGTTTGGTGGGGATGCTGGTGGACGTGGCCAATCCAGCTTCGGGAGTGGAGGAGGTGGTGGTGCTGGTGCTGGCGGCTTTGAGGGCGGTCCTGGCGCTGGTGCTGGCGGGGAAGCATCCCAGTCACAACAGGTCACGATTCCCAATGACCTTGCTGGCTCCATCATCGGCAGAGGAGGTCAGCGTATCAAGCGTATCCGTATGCAGTCTGGAGCGCAGATCAAGATTGACGACCCTCTTTCAGGCGCCAAGGATAGAATCATCACCATAACAGGTACGCAACATGACATTGCTCATGCCAAGTTCTTGTTACAAAATAGTGTTAAGGAGTATCAAAATAGTGGAGGAGCACTTCAGTAATCAGAAAATTAATAATTAGAAAAAGGCTTTCCTCAGAGGATCTCTATGGTCCAAACTGTAAATATCTGTGGAGGTGATGGTGAAATCACATTTATTTTTATGCCACAAATTGCTCTGGGGAACCTAGCTAATATCTACCCTTTTTTTACCTGTGGGATTCTTATTGCTTTCTAGCATTTTAGTTTTGTGCATAAGACTTGAAAATTGACAAGGACTTTCTTTCCTTTTATAAACCATGTGCCTATTAAATTTTTTAATAATTTAATTTGTTCATCAATATTTTAGTTAGATATTAACACTTTTGAATTAAAAGTAATGCACATTTTTGTAGTTATTTTATGCTGTTGTAAATAATCAATAATTCAACTGTTTCCACGCAGACAGGCGTGGTGTTTCCTTAAATCAAATTAGAATTCATAATTTTTGAGGTTTTCAAAACTAAATTGCAAAAGTCTTTTAAAAAATGGGGCTCCCCCCTCCCCCAACAAATTGGAATGGTAAAAGCGTTTTTTTTTACAGAACAAAATGGTACAGACTGATGAATGTACATGTAGAGATGAGGATTTCTTATTTGGTGTCATCTCTGATTTGAAGAAAAAATCTTTTTAAAGCAGAAACTTAATATTCTTTGAGCTGGAGAGAAGAAACACAACACATGTATGGCCTTTTGGGATAATTGGAAATCCATCCTTGATTTCAAGTTGATTTCAAGTTGCTTTGAAGGAAAGCAAAAAGAAAGAAAAAATGAATAAAAAATCAAAGAACAAGATTGGTTGCATTCTGAACAAAATCTGATTAAAAAAAATAAAGTTTCAAATATCAAAATTCAGATCACGGACTTTGGGATTACAAATTTGGTAATATCTATCTCGAGCATTGTTGGGTAGTTCTACTTTATCTTTCAATAGAATATAATATAATTTTTCAAAACTGCATCACCAAGCAGGAGCAGGAATTTCTATAAGTATTTAATTGGTGGACATAAGAATGTGCCATCCACAATATATCTTGGAGAGAGTTTAACTCCAAGAGAAAAGATAATTAGAGGACAAGGAGTGGTGAAAATTGAAGATAGCTTAATGCTGGAGCTGTCCCAGTTACATGTCTGTCCTATAACAAACTTTCAGATTCAGATTCTCATTATATGATCAGTTCACACTTCCAAAGTTCCAATACATTACTTACATGTACCCTTTTCAGATTTTGTTCAGACACTGTACTTGTACCAACCTGTTTCTCTCATTTTTCTGCTTTCTCAAAATTGATGTGTTAGTGTTACAAAGGTTAGATTGCCAATTCCTTTTAGAGGGCAGGTGTCGTGCCTGACTAAAGGGGAAATCAACAGTACTGTGCATTTATCTTTAACATCCGTGGCTCTGTGCTCTCATTAGCTTGTCATATACATGTACTTTATTCTTTTACAAAAAATAGTAATTCCAAGAAATATTTCCTTACATTACTAAACATTATTCTGACATCTCAAAACTGTAATTGTTAGAAATCTAGGTTTTTGACGTTAGTGTGTTATGCAATCAGTAAAACGTAGAAGGAAGCTAGGAATTGGAATTTAGAAGTATGCTAAATCCAGTTTCATGAAATTCTACATTAACAGTTTTAAAAACATAAGTAGCTAAAAATCTGTGTTTAGATAACTTTAGATATATATGAGAAGGAATCCTGAAACACAGTTGGGGAAAAAAAGGAAAAATATTGAAATATTTTCTGCAGATGTCAGCAAGTTTATTTCCTTCTGAATTCTCTATGATGGTGTAAATTAGTCTTGTGGTTGTAATTGGTGTTGAATATCTTGCTTAAAAAATGGGTTACATGTTTTAAATTGTTGAGTCCAATTGTAAGGTAGACATGGGCAGTTGTTTGCTACCTGTGACATACATGTAGTTATTGTGACATTATTGTGAATATGAGTAAATCCCACTTAAACCTTTAAATTAATTGTTCGATGGGAATGATCGGCTGGCAGAAGTACAGGCTTATCTAAATGAAGCCCTGACATAAGGAAACAAACATCTACGATTCCAGAATTCCAGTACCTAAATGTCAAAGACTTTGTCAGCAGTTTTAACTACAAATTTGCCCTTTAAATGCTGACAGTCCCTCATCTTGTATAACCATATCCATTTTATCCCAATGTGTTTTGTTTTTGTTGCTGTTTTGTATTGAAACATTTGAATCCAATAAATATCCATTTGCTTTAACAAGCTATACCCTTCCGGCTTCCCTCTCTGTGCCATTCCACTCTCGAGTCCACTGTATTAAAGGGGGAAAACATTGTGTTGGGTAAGAAAATCCTTTCAATTTTTTTTTGGAGACATACACATGTAAGGCCAAATTATCATTTTATCCTTTATGATAATGAAGTTATAATCCTGCTGGTTTAATTCACGTACAGGATGCGTAATTTCACTTCATCACTTTATGTGTTGTCAAAGGCCCATTATCATCATCCCTTTAGATGAAATCATGGACTAAACAGTAACACAAGTTTCATCAACACCTTTCTGTAAGAGGAATTTCCCACTTCTGCTATCGGGTTTAAAGATATTATGCTGTAGTCTGTCGCCTAACCACTTCAGTGCAGCTAAGCTGAACTTTTTACCTGAAACAGAAACATCCCAACCTCATTGTGAGGGTTATTTAATTCCCATGGGGTATATTCTATTATTTTATACCCAATTGAACTCTTATGGACTAAGCACTGCGAGTCAAAATGTAAAGAATACCCAGAATTCTTGAAGTTCATTCTTGCCAATTCTTCAACTGCTTGGGGTTACATATTCCTTGGCCTTTGTGATGTGACCTACAGTACTGCCCGACTGATTGTGTGGTGAAGGAGTTCTTTGTGATGTACATGCATTGGTGTGTTATGTGAGCCTACAGTACATCAAATTAGAATAACTACATGTACATGTACCCCCCTAAAGAAGGGATCTTTAATTAGTCAGATACATATATTTGTATTGATACCCTGCAAAACTTTCAAATAGCTTTAGAGCTCCTGCTTGTCATTAATTTCTTTCTGGACGAATTCTTCCAACCATAATCTGACACCCACTTGCACCTTAGCTTAGGGGGGTGGATGATATGATAGATATTGAAATGGGGGTTGGGGTAGAGGCAGCATGATGTACGATTGAATGTGTGAATGCATGTGAGTTGTCCAAGGTTGCTAGAGGGTGAGGTGGGGATGGTTGGGAGGTTCTCTTTCCCCTAGATCCAGAGTCACCTGAAGCATTGGTGGTCCAGGTAGTTCACCACTACCGACTTCCTACCAAACGTTCGTCCCAAGACTACATGTACCATAGTATAGGCCGAGAGAGACCCATTCGACCTTCCAACCAGAGTCCAGAACTTTGCTACTGTAGCTACGCCGTCCATTCTGACCTTGGTGAAGCCGATGAAAAGTTCTTTGACCCTGTTCCATGCTTCCAAAGGCCATTGATTCCTCTACCCAATATCTAAAATCGAGACATGGATATTTGGTCCAGAACAGCCCAAGGGTCTTTGTAATTATGAGGAACTTTACTAACTGTCCACTTGAGTTCCTTTTACATGATACCAAACATCTTAGAGCTCTATGGTTGTCCGAAAGGTTCCTTTGACAAACTACCAGTTAATGGGACTCTTGTCATCACTGAACCGTCCAACCTTACCGTGATCTTCTTGTCCAACAAACCATGCTCTACCACTTCCAGTCCGTCCATTCACAGACCACTCACTCCAAGCCGAGTGGTCTGAGAAGTTCCGCTACCACAGAGGGGGCCCAAGTCTGATCTGACCATCCATCTACATAATCTACCCATTCGCCTGTCAGTCCATGCGTCCGTCCTTCCCATGGATTACCATTTGGTTCAGGTCCATGCCCTTCATTCTCTGCATGTGGACCTGTCCATGCCATTTGGGACCTTGTCCGATTCCAACCCGATCCAGTCCAGTCCACTCCAGTCCGGTCCAATGAGCCCATTCCAAAAATTGGCCCATCTGCACATGCCGTGCCCTGGTTGCGTATGTATGCCCTATACTTTGTTCCAAATAGACTTTAAATCCACTGCAATGTCATCTTCTTGGGTTCCTTTTTGTTCATAAATATTTCAACCATCAAAAGTTTAGCATATTATTTCCAACAGGATTAGATTTCAAGTTGTCCTCAACAAAAGGTCTGAGACGATGATCCTCAGTAATACTTGACTTGACCAAGCCAAAGAATAATCCTTAACAAGATAATTGATCCTTCTGGGAAGAAAATACAATTTTCTTCTCCCCTACGAGTCCCATCTACATTTGACCAGCAACCCTATCAAAGTCATCCCCTACTCTTTTCACCCTTTTCAGAAGTAGTTATCAAGGGGCGATATTTTGCCTGCCTCTTCCCAAATTGATTATTTCTTCGGATTACCCCATATTCCAGATTGCATTGCACATGTATGTTCTTTTAGTGGATGAATTCGGGCACTTGAGATATAATTTACATTTTTTAATTTCTTTTTATAGATTTTCATGAAAAATTTATTTCTCCAGTAACAGTATTCCATGAGATGTGCATTTTGCCTGTTCCTACAGTTTAGTGAGTTATTCTCAGTCTCTCACTCGCCATTTAATGTTCTATCTGCCATTTCTTTACCTCACCAATCCAAATTTGGTCATTACTTATTCAACTCGACAGTTTTCTGGTAGATGCTACATGACACTAATCCTTTTTCTTTCTGTATATTTCTCATCCTTCCTAATATACGATGACCCATTTCTACAGCAGATTTGACATTGGCATTCTGGAGCCTTCTACAGCTTTCTGTCCAACACAGTCGCTATGCACTGCCGAGTAGCCTCGTAGCAACTTGAGTTAATGAGGATGAGATGACTGGAAAACAGTAGCATCAAGATGTCATCACAGAACAGAAGAAGGCTAAGGAATATTCACCTTCCTGGATAGAAAAGGTACAAAGAAATCCTCTTAAAATGAATTTAGTTTCACCTATTCCCAACCCTGGGTCTAAAGCTACCGGTACATTTAACAAAAGGTGTTCTTAGACATCAGTCATCAGACTTATCTTCCTTTGTTAAACCCGATTTTGGACAAAGGCCTAAATCCAGCGTAGCATTCAAAGTTTAGTAGAATACGGTCCATAGTCTCCTGGCTGAAACCTACTCTTATAAAAAAAAAAAAAAATTATTCAGGATTGACCTAAATGAAGATTATTAATAGCTTAACATAGAACAGGGTTCAAATTTTTATTTCAAAAAATCACAGATTGAAATCATGATCTTTTTTCTCTCCTTTATCCTTTTTTGTTTGTTTACATTGTGTCACTTTCCAGGTGTACTTTCTACCAGCTGAACCTGATGTACAGGGTGGGCTCTACGGGCATACCACTGGAAGAGCACTATATGCACCAAGAAGCAAGCTGGTACCCGCAGTCAGCCGAGAGCTCTGTGGGTATGCCACTGGGAAGGCACCATATGTACCAAGAAGCAAGATGGTATGGTAGACGGCCTTCACTTTACCTAGTGAGCACCATGACTACTGGGCAAGCACAGTGTGCACCGGTCTCACTACAAAACAACACTCTAAATCTCTCAAACAACAATGTCACTATTAAGATCTCATAGTGAAGAAGCATCTCTTACAACTGTATCTACAAGAAAATAGACAATCATTGGACTACCATGGAAGCTGTCTAAATGACAATCAGGGTCCGTGGTAATGCAGAAATGGTGTTAAAATCAACTTCTGTGAAAACTTTTTAGATCGAGTACCGCTTACTGAATTATTGTTTTGATATTGGGTTTGTTTCTGTTTTTTCTCACCAAAGCTCCCTATCAAGTTTTCATTTTATTATTATTTATTTCCACGTCAAAATAAAAACAATACTGTATACTCTTCTAAAAACAAACATATAAAATAAGATATCTGAAGTGGGAGGATTATGAAAAGCACATAAATAGCTTGTTAAAAATGATGTATATTTTTGTAATCACTCCAGAAAGTTTAGGAAAGAGTAGACCCACATTTTGGCTAATGTCCCTCAGCTTTAGTATTCAGGCTATTCAGTCTTACATGAACTACTGGCTTGAATAAATAGACAGGGCTGTGTTGCTCCAATTGAAAAGTTGAGATAGATAATAATATCAGGATTCACCAGTGTGTTACTCAAATGATCCTAAAAAACAGATGGTGAGATTACTTTTGTCTTCTGTTATCTATTTATCCATCTAAACTCATCTCTCTCCCTCTCGCTCTCTCTTTCTATTTCACCCCAATCTAGCTTCTCTTTCTGTACCTCTCTCATCTCACTCTCCCTTATCAATGCGGTCTGCATGTATTTCCCTTCTCTCTTTTATCCGTCTGTAGCTACCAGTATCTCTATGTAACCTATGTTTTTAACATATGGTTTTGGTTGACTCTCATAATGACAGTCTACCATCTTGTACATGTACATCTCCCACTTGCCAGAGAAGTATACAGTGGAATAATAAAACAACACAATGCATTTCAATCATTGCCTGATTTATCTCTTGTTGGAGTGCTATAAAACTGGTATAACATGGTTGCAAACACTTGCATGGTATCAATACTAAAAAGGTGAGGCAATTTCAACGTATTGTATTGCCTAAAGAAATATGAATTTGGTCCCAGGTTCATTGAAGTACAATGTTTTTGTATTTTTCAATAGGCAATTGACAAAGATGTTGTACCTTGTAAGATTTTGTAAATGTTTGCAACCATGAAATTGTTGGTGTGTATAGGTAGTGAATCGAGAAGATGGACATGCTGTTTGTGGTGTACATCTTGGTGGTGATGAAATTGATATGATGATGGTGATGATGGTAGTAGACATGGTGATAATAGGGACTTTTAGATTTGCACGACGGAGAACGTGGACTGCCCTTTTAAGGCAATGTGACGTCCTTTTAAGGCACTGGCAGTGACGTCACATTGCCTTAAAAGGGCAGTCCACGTTCTCCGACGTGCAAATCTTAAAGTCCCTATTGGAGGTTATGTAAAGCTGAAGATGGATATGGTTGATCATGATGATGGGGGTGGCATTGATGATAGACGTGATGAAGATGGAGATGATGATTATAGTCGTGATGAAAATAGATATGATGGTGATGGGTGGATATATGTACATGCACGTAATGGTGATTAGGACGGAAATGACGTTGATGGGATGGATATGATGAAGATGAGGAGGAGAAAGAAGATGGTGATTATGATGGTGTCGATGAGTATGATGATGATTGTGATAAAGATGTGCCAGTTACAATTCTTGCAACGATAAAACATGCACACAAAAAAGAGCACCATAGGCCAATTAATGTCTGTTGTCACGATAATGATAATGGTTTCTATATGTCTTGTATTATTTTTCATCTTGGTCACTGGTAATTAAAAGTTAACCATTCTGCTATTTCTTGGCGATAATGATGATGACGAGGATGATAGTAGTCGTAGTGATGTTGGTGATGATGATAATAATAATTCTACATTTATATTGCGCACAACTCTGCCGAAATATAGGCACCCTTGGCACACAGATCAACAAATCAAACTGAAGAATATGGTCATTAATCAAAATTCAACAGAACCAAGATATTACAAAATAAAAAGGCGGCAAATGGTCAACATAACTACAGATATACTACTAATAACCACAAGTAATACAAAATATTCTAACTCAGATAATAATCCTAACATTAACAGTACGCCCTATTCATCAACAAGGTCTTCAATTTTTGTTGAAAGGTTCCAATTAATGAGCTCTTTTGATGACTGCTTTTGTGGTGATAAGGATGAATGCAATTGTCGTGGCGATTATGATAATTGATTGATGCATGGTGATGTGGATGGTGATGATTATGATGATGATTAAGATCATCATGATTGCTTTGGTTTGGGAGGAGACAACAATGAAGATGATGGGGACTATAAGTGATGATGATGGTGCTGCTCATGACGACGATAATTGAGATGAAATCACCTGATGACTGCAGACCAACAATTTGCGAATGCCATCAAGATAATGAAAATGGTTCCCCCCCCCCCCCGATTTTTCTGTTATCTTGACGTCAAGCATGAGTTGTTCCGCTAATTTTCCAAGCCGTTGTAATCATCACGATCAGAGCTCAAAACATTTACAAAATGACTTATTCACCGACAAGGCACAAACACAATGATGATCGTTATTATGTTATTGATGACTTTTTTCGATCCCATAAAGAAGTACCGCACATCAGGCGCGGATCCAGGATTTCTTAGGGGGGGGGGGGGGCCCACTTTTTTTTTTTTTGGTCCGAAAAAAAATCGTAACGACTCAGCCAGCCGCTAAATAAGCGGGGGGATGAGGACACTTTTTTTTTTGGTCTCGAAATTTGAAAATTTGACATTTTGTTCCGTTGGGGGGGGGGGGGGGTGAGGTCACCTTTTTTAGGTCAGCAATTGGCATTTTTTTTTTTTTTTTTTAATTTAAAAAAAAAAAAAAAAAATCACAGAAATGGGGGGGGGGGGGGGGGTTGCTCCAAAATACACACATAAACAACCGAAGGGGGGAGGGTCAACCCCCTAACCCCCTCCCCCCCTTCCGTACGTGCCTACTCGTCTGAAAATAGTTTTTCCCCTCCCGCGCGAAGCGCGGAAGCTTTTACGTTTCATTAAATCATTAGAAAAAGAAGACGATTCGTTGTACAGTTTTTTACTCTTAATCCTCGTCTTAATTCATCCCCCTCTCCCGCGCAAAGCTCGGAAGCTTGTACATTTCATTAAATCATTAGAGAAAGAAGACGATTCGTTGTACCGTTCTCGAAAATAATCCTCGTCTGAATACAGCTTTTACGTTTCATTTAATCATTAGCGAAATAAGACGATTCGTTGTACCGTTATGACTTTTAATCCTTGTCTAAATTCAGTTTCCGCCCTCCCACGTGAAGCGCGGAAGCTTTTACGTTTCATTAAATCATTAAAGAAAGAAGACGATTCGTTGTACCGTTCTCGACTCTTAATCCTTGTCTAAATTCAGTTTTCCCCTCGCTTCGACGTTTCATTAAATTTTTAGAGAATGAAGACGATTCGTTGTTCCGCTCTCGAAAAAAATTTACTTTCCCCCACCCGCGCGAAGCGCGGAAGCTTTTACTTTTCATTAAATCATTAGAGAAAGAGGAAGATTCGTCGTACCGTTCTCGACTCTTAATTCTTGTCTAAATCAATTTCCCCCCCCTTCCGCGCGAAGCGCGGAAGCTTCGACGTTTAGTTAAATTATTATAGAAAGAAGACGATTCGTTGTACCGTTCCCGAAAATTATCCTTGTCTGAATTAAGTTCCCCCTGCCCTCCTCCGCGCATAGCGCGGAAGCTTTGACGTTTCATTAATTCATTAGAGAAAGAAGACGGTTCGTTGTACCCTTCTCGACTCTTAACCCTAATAAGGCCGGGCTATTTGAAGTCTTACTACGGCCGCGGGGGGGGGGGGGGGGCATTATGCCCCCCCCCCTAAGAACTCGGCCGTGAAACGGCCGATCTCCGCGAAAATTTGCACGCATGTCAAGTGAAGTGTATGGAACAATATGATAATTTCAATTTTTTGAAAAAAATCACTCATTTGCATAATTATGGTAATTTATGCAAATAACGTCATAAAATCACATTTTTACCCATAAATCATATATTATTCATATTTAAGCATTCTTTTTCACTACATATATTCATTAGACCATTTGGAACAATAATACGACAAAAAAAATTGGAAGGGCCAGCTTATTCCTTATGTTATCTCTTGTTTTGATAATTTCTTATGTATTTCATTGTTTTTTTAACTTATTTATGTTATTGTTTTTTTTTTTTTTTTTCATTTCTTCCTACAATTCAACTATTTTGACTCCCAAAACAACCACCTAAACTTTAAACAAGACCCAATAACCAATGTTTTATTTTTTTTTAGGAAAAATGACATTTCCATATGTTTTGTACACAAATCACAAAAATGAGCGATTTTCGGGCTGACATGCAAAGACAAAAGGTCACGTGACCTTGTAACTATAGGTCCGATTTTTTTTTTTTTTTTTTTTAAAGATGCGCAAGACTCTAAAGAAAAAAGTCAGCGAGCGGCGAGGCGCCATCCATATGCGTTCTCGAACAATCAGAAAAATCGTGGAGGGGGGGGGGCCATAATGCCCCCCCCGGCCTTATTAGGGTTAATCCTTGTCTGAATTTCAAATATGTTCTTTGTCTATTCCCTTTTCTTCCTACGTCCTCTTCCTTTACACTCCTCTCTTTTTTGGCCTGTGTTTATTGGGGGACCACCCCAAGGCCCCTGGCTACGCGCCTGCTGTCAAATGAACATATGTTGATACCTTGTCCGCCCCGGAAGCTCAGGGATTTAAGGTTTTAATTTACGGTCAGATAAGCATTCAGGGGTCCGCCTTAGCGCCCTAGACGGGGTCCAGGGGGCAGAGCCCCGGAAGTTCAGGAGTTTAGGCATTTAATTACGGTCAGATGAGCATTATTTTGATACCTAATTGTTACAATGGCAGGTCACTAATTTGCTTGGGGTTCAGGGGGCGGAGCCCCGAAATCTCAAGGGTTTTAGGCACTTAATTACGGTCAGATGAGTATCGAGGGGCCCGCCTAAGGGCTCTTGGTTGGGTCCAGGGAGCAGATCCCCCAGAAGCTCAGGGGTTTCAGGCGTTTAATTACGGTCAGATGAGCATTTTTGATACCTTATTATTTGTGACACTAGCAGGACACTATTTGGCGTGGGGTCCAGGGGGCAGAGCCCCCAGAAATCAGGGGTTTTAGGCATAAATTACCGTCATATGAGCATCTAAGGGCCCGCCTTAGGGCCCTAGGTGGAATCCAGGGGGCAGAGCCCTTAGGATTTTAGGCATTAATTTTAATCATGGTCAGATGAGCATATTTTGACACCCCATTATAATGTGACACTGGCACTTAACATTTTTTTTCTTTCTCGCTCTCTTTCTTTCTATTTCTCTTTAATATACTTTTTCAAAAAAAGTGTGGGGGAGGGGCTCGAGGCCGCCGTTCCGCGGGCCCTGATAAATATGTAGGCATCTCAAGAAGCATTTTCTTGCCTGGCTGTAAATTTAGGAACTTGTCATTTTCCAACAAACGCATGAAGTGAGGAAAATTATCTCATTTCAGCATTATTTGTTAACCACCGTTATGGAATTATAAACAAACCACGTTTGAATTCTGTTTCTCCAACCCCCCCCCCTCCCCTATCAGTATGCCAGTGCCCCCCCCCCCCCCTCCGATCTACACCTTGTTGGCGGGAAAATTGCAACTGATATCCCCCTTCTTTTCTTTTCTTCTTCCTATTTTGTCCTTCCCTTTATCTCCTCTTTATCTTTTTTCTTTCCCTTTCCTTCCTTCTCTTTTATTTTTTTTATTGGTGGGGGGGGGGGGAGGAGGGAGGCAAGTCCCCTCCCCCGATCTCCTTCTTCCCTCTTTTCTTTTCTTCTTCCTCTTCTTTTTTTCTCTTTCTCTCCTCTTTCCCTTCTTTTCCTTCTCTCTCTCTCCTTTTTTTTTTTTTTTTGCGGGGGGGGGGGGGGGGGGGGCCAAGGCACGCTCGGCCCCCCCTGGATCCGCGCCTGCCGCACATAACGGATCCATCAGAAGATGAAAAGATACTAGGTTATATAGATTTATGGTTACCCTGCCCATTATGACGTCAAATCGTATTGGGAAAATGAGGTATAATTTAAAGGTATCGCTAGTGCAAGTAAAATGCTAAAAATGAATAAAATAACATTTTTTGTTTTGGTTATGTAAGTTGAAACGGCATTTGCCTCGGATTTTCCTTAACGCCCGTGAAAGTACTTTGTTAGTTACATGTATGAATAACACGATCGCGAGAAGAAAAAAAGGTAGTCCGTGAGCCCGGCCCCCCCCCCCCCTACCCCCCCCCCCCCCCCCCCCACTCAGAGGTCGGAATGACCGCATGCGTGTTGCCAAAATGTCCGGTAAAGGGGTACTTTCGTGCGACAAAGTCCGGCCCGAGAATTGTAAAAAAAGGGGTGTATTTGACTTTTCACCCGGAGATTTCTTTAAAAAGGGGGTGTTTTTCCTTTTTTCCTCTCATCTCTATGGACTCCTGAGAAATTATTCCGAATTTAGGGGGGTACATAGAGCATTTTTCCTGACTTAGGGGGGTCTCCAAGGCAGGAAAAGCCCGCGAAAGGGGGGGGGGGGGTTCGAAAATGTTGGCAGTCCTCAGAAGTCAGAAAGGGGGTGCTTTTAAAAAGAGGGAACAAGCATATGCGTACCCTAAATAACACTGAGTGGGGGGGGGGGGGGGGGGGTCCATGAGGCACATGTACAAAATAATACGTGGAGTGATTTTTAGATGTAGCCCCCTGTATTCAGGGTATGTCTTTGTAACATATATCGCATACATTACAAAATGCTGGTATCACGTACGATGCCCCTGAAAATTGTTTGGAGGGGGTGGGTAGGATGTGCAATGTGACATAATCCACATTCAAAATGTGTGTCCCAAAATATCAAATGGTTATCTACGTTGGAACCTACACTCTGTATATCGTCAAATGTGCTTTACTCGGGAATCTATCTTTTTTTTCTGGACAGCAATCGTAAAAATCTGGGAGCCCCGCTTTATTGCTTTTGTTCCATATATTACCTGTTTCATTCAAAATTTTGCTAGATCAGGATGTTGTTTTTCTGTATATAGCTACATAAGCCTCATTATACTATGATAGTATGAATTTCCTGTTTTCGTTTCTTTGCCTTCCCATTATGAATATAATAACTAGCCTGCTATACTCGACCGAACAACGACGCAATCATCATTATCAGCACCATAATCACTTTGCCACTTGTGCAGAACCGAAGGTAATGATGGTGGGGGCATGGCAAGGGCATTATAGTAGACAGGGCGGGGTGGGGGTTGGTCGGGTATATTTATCCCCGCCTCCATTTTTCTCGGTTATTTTATGTGGAATGACATAATCATTAAATATTTCCCTAATATATGCATGTGGTAGAAGTGCAATGATCTGATAAGGAAGTAGTTGTACATACAGACATGTATTCGCACGAACTATATTTAACTGAATTGCAATTGTGTGGTGGTAAAACATGATTTGATTGTTCCTTTTTTGTGTGTAAAATTAAAAATGAAGCAGATAGCCCTACAGACGTAGTTAGGAGAGGAAATACAGATCCTCTGTTTATTTGTAAGTGTAAGTATTAGTTAGTTTTATTACAGGGTTAAAATCTGTAATCCTAAATTGCATTCGGGGGGGGGGGCATTGGATTATACTGGATACTATAGATGGGGTCATGGGGCATTCCGACTGAGACCTTTAATTTGACCTCTTATTCACCCTAGCCTGACTGACCTCAGCTGGTGTAAGCTATAGCTCGCACGCGACTAGAGTTCGTTTAAGGTCACAGAACTGATGTTTGTCTTCAGATTACGCAACGCTGTTTGGATGATGGCGGAAGGAGTGAGCTAAACTTACTAGTCTCCAAGAATACATGAGACTCCTATTTGACACAAATGCGTTCTCGACTCCTGATAGTCAATTCTACAAGGCTTCTGTGGAATATAGACTGTGGAGGGTAATTGTCATGATGATTGTCCGGGGATGATTGTTTGAGTGTACAGTTGTGTCCGGGTCAAGATAGTCAAATGTCAAATCTAGTCAGATGCATCCAAAAGACAAGCCGGGATCGAGAGGTCCATCCTTCCCAGGGGCCCAACTCACAAGCATAGCTTTTTGGAGTTCCAATTTGGATTATGTTTGTTCTTCATGATTGCTTTGTCTGGTGTTTTTTTTTAATAACCCGAACTGAAACTGAATCTAGAGGGGGTGTATGAAAAATCCCCCTTTCCTCTACCCTGATACGGAGCCTAATGATCCATTATTGTGGTATGGCGCAGGCGATAAGTCCGTTGCCTGGCAACCCGCGCCATTATCATCAATCATCGCTTGGCAAGGCAATCGTCGTTAAGCCTCGGCATAGTCATCATCATCAGCATCGTCATTATCGAATTAAAGGCACACGTATACGGGAAACCAAGTACAAACTGCGCACTGTTGACTGCCACGTATTCTAGGTATATACAGGTCTACATGTACACATCAGCTATATAGTATTCGTGTCTTTCTGTACATGATCATATAGAAAGAACGTTCAGTAATTTCCCCACCCCCTTGTCAGTTTTCCCCCTCCTTTTTGTTGATTTTTTTAAAATATTTGATATGAAACAAAGGTCAATTAATCTACGATTTAACAAAAATCATCGTTGACAAATGTTTTTAAAAGGTTTTGTAGGCATGGGCAAATAGAATTTCATCTAAACATTATTTTGTATTGATCGAAATGTATTGACCTCATCATCAGCTTGGTGAATGTGGGGTCAATCACAACTATCAAAATGACATGTTTACACCCATCCACCTCGTTTACGAGAACCTACGATTGAATTTTACTTGTCCTTCCCGTGTTGCTTACATTATAATGCTGACCGAAAGGACTTTGACATATACATTTAAAATGAGTATGCCTAACTCTCAAGTTCATACTGGACAGAGTTTTTATAAACATATATTTTGGGTGAATACTTGAGTAGTTGTGTTTGTATATGAGGGGGGGGGGGGTGGGCTCTATGGAAATGATTAGATCTAGATAAAATGTCCGTTATTAAAATCTGCGCTGTATATCATGGCATACATAGAGATATGAGAGAGAGAGAGAGAGACATATCGTGAGAGAGAGAAGAGGAAAAGGGAAAGGGTGACAGATCCGTGTACCAGCGGACATAACACCTCCCGAAGGAAATATACACAAAATATCTAAGGCAGATCTATATTTCGATGCTGATCAGTATAACAGGGAAATAATTCTTTCTTATAGAGAACAGATAAGCCTAGAGTCTAGAAATGAAGTTTTCCTGTGAAAAAACTAATGCCGGTAATCAACACTATATATCAACCGTTTCGTACGTCATATTGATAATGATGATAATCAATGTACATTTTTTTAAATCTATATAATTATACACACCTTGGTTATATTTTAACAAACCAATCCACCGACATCATCCTACCCTTATCCTTTAACTTTTCCCTCTTTACCACCCGGCCTCGCTTCCCGCATTCGCCGCCGCCAAGCGGGCGCCTACTATTCCGTGACTCACAGCCATTATCATCATCATCATCATTATCATCGCTATCATCAAGCTTGCTATTTATAGCCCACACCGTCGTTAAAATCATTTGAAGCAAGGCCAAGCTGCGTGGAACACACGGCTCATAACGCAAACTGCATGCATATGGCGGTGTACATGGCAGTAGTCAGCTTGTATCATTCTCCCCACAGTATTTCCATGTGTCTTTGTCATCGCGAACACACAACATCGTCATTATTATCATCGTTGTTCTCTATTCGAGTACACGCGCTATGATTTTGTTCCCGCCAGCTAGAGGAGTATCTTCGTTCTGTTTCACACAGCGAGTAATAAGCCGACCATTTCATACCCAAGTCTCTTCAAACTATTTCCTTCTCCTTGAATAACGTATCGTGATTTCAGAAGAACACCAATTTTCGAAAGAGAAGTTTACTTCACGGTGATCGCAGGTGTTGTATATAAAATAATATATTATTTGATGAAGAGCAAGCCATGATTTAGCGACTCCGCGCACTTTTCCTGTTACATCATACTCAGTCGATGGTGAATGCACGTTTTGTACTTCAGACCCATTATCATCAGGTAAGTACTTTCAAAATGACCCGCATTATATTCTGATGTTTGCATGGTATGATTTTGCTGCCTCGTCATGATTAGTGTCTGATATTTTTTTTCGAAATAATTTATTTGCCATAATTGTAATATTGTCAGTATTTGCAGCCAAAAGGTTATAAGTAGAGTTAGTAGACGAAATATATATTTATAGGTTATATCCTGTTAGAAAAAAAATAGTATTCGGAGATTTTGAGTTGGAGGGTGGATACCGGTGGGGGGGGGGGGTAGCGCGGATCTAAATCATCAAGGGAAGGAGGGGGAGGGGTAGGGAAATCAACATCACGAGTGTAAAAAAAAAAAAACCTTTCTTATTTCCCAAAATATGATTAAAAATAGTCGTTGGCCGTCCCTGATACATCAAGCGATGTGTTTTTAATTGTGGGGTGGTGGTGATGGTGGTGGGGTGGTGGTGGTGTGTGGGTGTGTGTGCGTGTGTGTGTGTGTGTGGGGGGGGGGGGGTTCCTCCCATGCATCATATGACGATTTATTTGTTTGTTTGTTTGTTTTATTTAATCACCATGTAAAATAACTGTTTACAGATAATAATATACAGTGGGTTACATTGAGATATAATACATAGTAGGAACAATTAATGCATAAACAAAAAATGTTTGAAGCGCAACGTCCCTAAGATAAAATAGTTGATACTTATTAGGTAAAGATAGAACATGGCTTAAAAAAGGACATTCTGTCGTTACAAAATAAAACAAAATACTAAAATCATGTATTTGAATAACAAGCAAAAACAAGCAAAAATGTTGCTATATATTCTAGGCCATTCGCGATCAGTATTGGTACTGGCTGTGTGATTGAGTTCTTCCGATTGAGATGACTTGTTTCCGATACTATCGGCAATTCAGTTATGCTTGCATACAGTCTATACAAATTACACAACCTTTATACTTTTTTCTAGTTTTTGTTTCTTTCGGGGGGGGGGGGTGCACTTGATATTGACACCAAAGATCCACATGTTAAGATGACTATTTCTTATTAAATCGCCAATGCCACCATTATCTTGAGGCGGATATAATAAGTTGAGGATGGGGCCAGGAGGGTCCTGTTTTAAAATTCACAAAATTCGGGCAGCATCGCTATCTTCGTCGTTCGGAGTTGCTAATTTACAACGAAGTCGTAAGCATCATCAATCTTGCCATTGCATATTGTTACTGAAAAAGAAAAGAGAAAAGATTTGCATTTTCCCTCATTTGTTCCAAGCCATCAAATCGTGTTACAGGAGCAAAATTATGAAAGAGGTGTGAAGAGCAACTTTTCGTGAGCTAGATTATTGGAAATGAGAAAATTGATAGGGCGAGAGCTATTTACACCCATCTCTCTGCGTTTGACAATAATCGTCCTATTCATCATCATTATAATTACATCATCATATAGCCACCACCATTATCATCACCACCATCTCAATCATCAGTATCGTAACGATCATCATCACATTATTAACATACAGTAACCATCATCATCATCTTCTTCATCATCATCAACAGATTTATCATCATCATCGCTACCATCTTAATCATCACTACCATCATAATCGTCATCACCATATTAATCACCATTATCAATATCATCATTGGCATCATCAGCATCATCACAACCATTATGATCACGTCATTGCATGTAGTCACCATCATTATTGTCGTCTTTATCATCATCATTATCACGACTGTCATCAGCATCATCTCTACCATCTCATTCACCATCAAAATATAATCATCATCATCACCCTCATCTTAATCGTCATCATCTTGACCACTTCCACTATGACTATCATCAACATCATCATCATAATCGCCACCATCTAATACAAGGCGATAAACATTATCATGCAATAGGAGGGGGTGTGGCTGGGGATGGTCTTCTTTTTTTAACTTCACCATTAATTATTTTGAGATTCGAACACAATTTAGATTTTTGATTGCCGTCATTATTATTAGGTTTACAGCAAAAATGTGCTATACAGGTATAGTGTTTTGTTTTTGCATTGTTTTAATGAGTATTTTTCCAGGGGTATAATAATATGTCCGGGATTCATGCAGGATAGTAATATTGACGTCGTTTTAAGTATGTCTTTACGGATGCATTGTACCAGGTTAGTAGTTTTGGGGGTAGTTTTCGGGGATAATTGTCTTTGTGGCAATTTTCCGAAGGTATGTCATCATGGTCATCGAGAGGTGGTTTTCCGGGAGCAGTTTTTTCGGGAGTAATTATGCTTGGGATAGTTGCCAAGTGGTAATAATCTTTTGAGGTAGTAGTCCGGGGTTGTTTGGCCTAGAGGGTGGTAGTTTTCCGGGAGTAATTAATTTTCGGGGGGGGGGGAATAGCTGCTCGAAAGGAGTCGTTAAACAATATTGGCAAGACAAGCGTGAAAGAACCGCTATTCTATTATTTGTTGTATTTCTCGCAATGTTTCGGCTGACAACGAACTATGTCTCTCATTTTCTTTACCAGATACTTCAATATCGTTCGCATAGGTTCAACTCTAAATCAGTAGGAGACACATAACGTATAGCCAGCATGGACGACGGGCGCGACGTTAAGGGATGTGTTGGAGCTTCTGGAGACAGCGAAACACCCGAGAACCAATCAAGGGTTGAAGTGGAATCTCGGGAGTTTTTCTCAAACACCGCGGATATCCCATTTAGCGACTTGGACCAAAGCGACAGAGGTACGGGTGGAGCAGAGGCGTCAACAAGTGAGGCTTCTTCAGCGGAAATCCCCAGTTCCTTCCAAGTCGGTGATGCGTCTGATTCTTTCCCCTTGAACCAAGGATGTTCTGACGACACCAGTGACGCTACTCGTGCTTCTAGGGTATTTTGCTACCAAACCAAGAGAGAGGGCCAAGAAAGCGAGGGGTATTATCCTCAGCCGCCAGAGCAGAAACAGCCAACAGCGGAAGAGAATTGTTGCTGCGTCGAGTGTGGTGTGACCTTTGCCAACATTGATCTTCTCCTGAAGCATGTTCAGCAACACGAGGCCGAGCAGTACGGATCCGATGACATCTATCAAGGATCTGATGACATGGAAACAGTGGGGGATAGCCCACCAGGAGTGAATCCTAGTCAGACACCAAGTGTGGCTAGAAACCTAGGCAATGTATCCTGTATGGAGTGCGGTGATGTCTTTGACAACGTGGATGCCCTTGTACGCCATGTCGAGGTACACGAAACCCTGATGCGACAGAGACAAAGTGCACAGATGAGCGGAGATCACGAGTGTCAGGTATGCCACCAGTCCTTCATAAACGAAAGACTTCTCCAAGAGCATGTCAAAAGACATAATTCACGGGGTGGGATGAACTCATCAGATGGTCAGTCGTCATCTATTGGTCCCAAGGCAGATTTCAATGTCCATTCCTATGTACGACGTCCTCCAACACAGAAAGGAGGCGCGGCCGGATGTAGGACCGCTCATTTATGTTTGATCTGCGGGGATGTCTTTCGCCAGCTATCCAGTTTGGATAAACACTATCAGACGCACAACAGCAACCTGCAGGTCCTTGACCATAAGTGTAGCCTTTGTGGCAAAGTGTTCTCAAAACTCAACAACTTACATGTTCATATGCGTCTTCACAACCAAGACAGACCTTATGCGTGTACGATCTGCGCAAAACGTTTCACGCAAAGCAGCCATCTGAGACAACACGAACTCATCCACACCCAGGTGCGTCCATTCTCGTGTCGCTTCTGCCCGAAGACATTCCGCCAGAGTAGCCACCTACACATGCATGAGCGCATACACACGGGGATGCGACCCTATAAGTGTCATCTCTGTGACAAGGCATTCATGCAGAGTAGCCATCTGCGCATTCATGAGCGCACACATTCCCGAGTACGCCCGTACACCTGTAGGTTCTGCAACGCGACGTTCATTCAGAGCGCGCATATGCGCCTCCACGAAAAGAGGCATTTGAACGAGGCTACCGGAAATGCTGAATCGCCAACACAAAATGGATCGACGCCAGCTTCTCCTCAAATGGCTACTTCTTAGATTTCTTTGAAAAAAACTATACAGGTTACAAGATCTTACTTCGGTACTATGTTACTTGTAATTCAATGAAGACCGTGTGACTGGGTCATCCGCCGGACTGCTTCAGGTACGACCCAGTTGTATAATTATGTGTCAACCGACAGTGTTCTTGTTTGGGGCAACTCAATTATCCGCAAGTTCAATTTTGTTATTTATATTAGCATTTTGAGCAAACTGAAATCTCTCACGATTTTGTCTTAATTTGGTCACCGTCGGATTGCGTTGACTCTACAATATCATGCTATACTGAAATTATAATACACCTAACGTTAGTAGATATCTCCGGCTACACCAAGCACACCATTGGTAGTGTACATTCTACCGTGATTTAACAAATTAAATGTAACGGAAAGCAACTTTTGTACATATTTACAAAAAAAATCACATTACAACCAGACTTCAGAAACTACATGTATGTTCTTGTTTTTATTTAGATTTTGTGTGTAGTAAATTATCTTTTTATCGCTTTATTAGCAATCTAATAACTAGACCGGTTTTCATTTCAAGTCTAATTCTAGAGCTGTTGTTGCGACATCAACGACGACAACTTCTACTTCTACATACACCACTACTTAGTTCTCCTTTCTTCTTCTTAATTGTATTTGTAACATTACAGTTTAGTTTCCACAAAACTGTGCATGTGCATTCAGTTTGGAAACATTAGAAGTATACATTAAATATTGTGAGTAATAAACAGTTTCTTTGTGCATTTCTTTTTCTTCCTGCTCAAAATGATATTTATGTACAAGGTAGGCCTACTTTAAAATATAAAATATCGTTTTTTATTTTCATGAATGAGAAGCAAAGGATGACAAAATAAATGTCATAACGTATATACGTTACTGCAATATCTACAGCTATGATACGAGTTTGCTTTTAACATCGTCTCTATTACAGTAATGCAAACTCCATGATGCTATTATGACGTCACAATAAAAATTGGGGGGAATCCCCGAGTACCTGCGTCGCGCAGATACGCGCATTGGTGTATCAGTATGTGCGCGCAAGAGGTTGTGCATCATGTGGGGGAATCCCCATGCTATGGGGCCACGTGGTTCGCATGTTAGTTATGAATAGACTGCATTCTAGATGTTACCCATTTCTTCGTTGATATTTTAATCCCCCAAACCAATTCCAAAGTAAAATGTGCATATTTGTTCATTTAGGTTACATGAAACGAACAATCATTCAGTAATTATTAACCTGCTCTCATTCTTTTTCCCTCTAAAGGATCTCGTTCATATAAAAGCGGTGGTCATCAGCCGTAAAGTTTTTCATGTGGGAATGAAGAAAACAAAATTGAAGTTAAGTATACGCTTAAAGTATTCTTTAAAAGCCCCCGCGGTTTACTGTGTTTACACTTTACTTGCTCTATCCCCTCCATCTTTCTTTATATCTTAATGTATGTGCTCTTTCTTGTAGTAAAATCAATCACACAAAATTACGTACTCTTCTCTTTCTCCTCCTCTCTGCCTTACCCCCTCTCTCTCTCAACTCTTGCCCCCTCTTATGTCCCACCACTTCACCACTTAAATGTGTGTTTTGACTTTTGACCACATCAATTGATTCATCTTCAGAAGATGATTCTGTGTTTCATAAAGTTTACACAAGTAAGATATTAATTTACGCACATATCAGTGAATCAATCATGTGCCTGCACACAAATATGATATCAAACACTATCAAATGTGTTCCAAAATGCCCAGAGTTAGTCTATAAACAATTACCAAAGTGGTTCAACCCATTCCTCCGATCAAATTATCTTAAATACCTGTACTTCTCTACAAATGCAAAGACTGGCTACACATATTTGATATTTGTAAGTGAATCTGGTTTTATTTACACAGATAATGTTTTTTTCCAAACTTTCTCATAAATGTACATCAATGGGCAAGAAATAAAAATGTGGTAACTGTAATTCAAAACTATTATTTACAGAATTTGAACATTATTTATACATATAGAAATAAAGAGATTGTAGAAGAGAGAGAGAGAGAGACGGAGAGAGAGGGGGGGGGGGGAGGAGGGGAGGGAGGGAGAGAGAGAGAGAGGGGGGGGGGGTGAAACAAATGTTCATCAATAAATCTTTCACGAAACACATTGGAATGTGGTAATATATATATACAATATCAAACTCTGTCATGCCTTAAAAAGTGTAGGTCCATGGTTTCATACATCATTCAAAAATTCAGATACCAGTAGCTTCTAACACATTTTTATCTCACAGCATATTTTTCTAAAGCCTAGTATCAATTTCATTCTTTATATTATGCAAAATGATAATAATAATAATATCAATAATAATAATAATAGTAATGAAAATAATAATAACTAAAAATGTTAATAACAACAATAATAAGGTTTGCATTGTCCAATCATCCCAATGGAATTAATTTCTTGTAAATTGAATACCTGTATAAGAGAATAATCTTGATACAATACATATTTAATGATATTCAAATGAGAAAATAAACATTATTTGAACAACCCAAGAAGCCTTCAAATATGCACATGGCAGAATCTAAGTTCATGGAAGACAAAGTTATAATTCATAATAAATGTGCATAGGGCACCACGCCTAGTGACCACACTTGTTAGCTTATATATAACTATAAGCACAGAAATAAACTTGTTTGTCGTCATCTTGTCCGATGTGTATTATAAGATCCATCAGCCATATAGAATTCACAGGCATTACTAAGCTTCCTCATAAAAATCTTGAGGAATCTGTTGTACCTAAATGTGTTCTTGATCCTCTCATATTGCAAATAATTAATTTATACTTAATCTAAATAAAACGATGGAAAACATGCATAAATATGAATATAAAAAGGAAACAATAGCATAGATATTTCAGAATACTGATAAATATAAACAAACAACTATTTCAAGCCACACATAAAATACCTTAGCATCTATTTTCTTTGTCTGAGGTCCTAAATAAACATGCTAGCTACAATATGTGTTGATGATCCTGGAAAAAACCCAAAGGAAAGGTAGTTTACACTTTGCAGAGAAAAACTAATATTTCAGAGTTGTAACCAATTACAACACAGTTCAATTCATAAATACCAAGCTCTTAACTTTCTAATTGCCCATCTGATTTTGTTCAAACTGTCAACATTTTGTTCCTACTATTTTATTCTGCTTTCTTTTGCTATCAAGGTTAGGGCGCACTTTCTGCACATCAAACATTTAAATCACTTGCATTTGTTTTATTCTCATTCGAAAATACATATACATCATGTTTGTATAAAACAACATTTAAAAGATCTCTCAACTTCCACTCACAGAGGCCCGAATTCACAAAGGAGGTTTGTCGACAAAGCAGGTTTTACAAACCTCCTTTGTGAATTCTGGCCTACACAGTCTGACACATATTAAAGCATTAAAAAACCCATTCTCTTCGGGTTTGTCTTATGATTGCCATTTGGAGACATGTGTAAGGCATATAAATGAAAAGGAATTTTTCACAGATCTACTCATGAGACCTTTGTTTTTGATCTAATCACTAATCACTATCATATCAACATCATCATTCATCATCACTGCTTTCCTCTTTATCTTATTCTCTTTGATCTCCTTCTCTTTCCTGGGTTGCTTCTAGATTTCTGTAAAATTTCATCATAATCATCATCACTATTATCATCTTCATTACTACTTTCAATCTTTGATCTCCTTCTCTTTCCTGTGGCACTTTTAGATTTCTGGATAATCTCATCATCACCACCATCATCATCTTTATTACTACTTTCAATCTTTGACCTCCTTCTCCTTCTAGTGGCGCCTTTAGATTTCTTGATAATTTCATCATCACCATCATCTTCATCACTACTTTCAATCTTTGATTCCCTTCTCTTTCCTGGGGTACTTTTAGATTTCTGGATAATTTCATCATCATCATCATCACTATTATCATCTTCATTACTACTTTCAATCTTTGATCTCCTTCTCTTTCCTGTGGTACTTTTAGATTTCTGGATAATCTCATCATCACCACCATCATCATCTTTATTACTACTTTCAATCTTTGACCTCCTTCTCCTTCTAGTGGCGCCTTTAGATTTCTTGATAATTTCATCATCACTGCTATCATCTTCATCACTACTTTCAATCTTCGATTCCCTTCTCTTTCCTGGGGTACTTTTTGATTTCTGAATAATTTCATCATCATCATCACTGCTATCATCCTCATTACTACTTTCAATCGTTGATCTCCTTCTCTTTCCTGGGGTACTTTTAAATTTCTGAATAATTTCATCATCATCATCATCACTGCTATCATCTTCATTACTACTTTCAATCTTTGATCTCCTTCTCTTTCCTGGGGTACTTTTAGATTTCTGAATATTTTCATCATCATCATCACTGCTATCATCTTCATTACTACTTTCAATCTTTGATCTCCTTCTCTTTCCTGGGGTACTTTTAGATTTCTGAATAATTTCATCATCATCATCACTGCTATCATCTTCATTACTACTTTCAATCTTTGATCTCCTTCTCTTTCCTGGGGTACTTCTAGATTTCTGGATCATTCCATCATCATCATCATCATCACTGTTATCGTCTTCATTACTACTTTCTATCTTTGATCTCCTTCTTATTCCTGGGGTACTTCTGGATTTCTGAATCATATCATCATCATCATCTTTTTCTTCTCCTTCTTCTTCTTCACTACTATCAATGGTTAATCTCCTTCTCCTCTTAAGCTGGCTACTTTGAACCGGCTGATCTTCTTCATCACTCTCATTTTCATTACCACTATCCTTATCTTTTATCTGCTTACTTTTCTTCACTTTTCTTTGGTATCTCGTTCTTTCAGGTTGTTGTTGTGTTTTGGTCAGCTTTGATCTCCTCTGTGAGTCATTTCTGCTATTTCCTTTTTCATTTGATGTGATATTTCCATCCTGTCTTGCTTTTCTTTTGATGCTTGCTGTCCTTCTCTCAGATTTTGATGACTTTAAATCCTCTATGTTATCATCATCATTATCACTATCACCATTATTGCTGTCATCTTCCTCATCATCACAACTTTCTAATGATTCTGATTCAGAATCATCTTCCTCTTCCTCCTCTTCTTTCTCGTCATCAGCAATGAAATCTGACATAGCATCATCATCATCCCAGAGAGAAATTGGGTCAGTATTGTTGTATTTATTATGGCTGCAATAGATGGGGGAAATAGTACAAGAAACAAAAGTTTGAATTCCTTTACAATTCGTCCTTGTTTTCACGAAGTGACGGTAGTGAGGAAAATCGTAACGCAAAGTGAATGCAATTTTTTTTCACTACCGTCACTTCATGAAAACAGCGACGAATTGTACTGTAGAAACGTCATTCTAAAATCCCAAATCAACTTTACAATATGACTGCAATATAAAGCTTTTTGAAATTTCTAATATCGATTAATGTTACATTGCTTGCATGGTTTGTTTGGTAACTTCAGATTGACATTGTTGCAAACTGCATCATACTGGATATCCAATTTCCTTATTATGCTGTTTTAATATTGTCAATACTTTTCTCATCATCATTGAATAGGATGAATAAAATCGCCAGCCTCTGTTTTCAGTAAAGTGTTATCATCACCATTCCTCATATATGAGTAGGAAATTGGCACAGTATGTTACAATGATAAAACTGAAGATATTCCCTGATCTAACCCATATATGCAGAGCTCCTCTGACTTTGACCAACAATGTGCATTACATGCTCACATAAATGATGTACATACAGCTGAAAGCTAGTGGGCAGTGGGATAGAAATATGCCACCGATATCGTTAAAATACGCTCACATATCAGCAATGTCTCACGGTGAACACATGAGAACGCTAGACCTTATACTCTTTCAAACATTGATCTGAAGTTACCTCTGTTTTCAAAACCTCATGTATTTTCTCTTTTAAAAAGATAGTTAATGAGTTCCATTTTCTCTCTCACTTTGAGATGTCATTACTTATACTATTAGGAAAAGGATTACCGGTATACATCATTTAGTGACTTTCAAACTGATTTTCTAAAATGTTCCCTTCAACATGATAAATTTCAACATCATTCCATCGGAAACTTACCCCTTCACAAAATTAGAGATCAGTTTTCGAGGCCTGAGGTGTTGGAAGCTCTTTTGAGGTGTCTTGTCCACTTGGATCTTTCCCAGGACATCTTCTCTGCTTGGCATTTCAAAGGCCTTTCTGGCTTTGAGTCTAGAGGACGTCCTACTCGGCGAGCAGAGGTCATCCTCCTCGTCAGACATGCTGAAAAATGATCAAGGAGTCTTGGTGAAGATGTCTAGATATCAGATGACATTCTGTTTGAGCATTCAAATACAAAAGACAAAGAAATAAGCCAGACAGTCCCTATAATGCATGTTGCATGTTAAAATTCTGGGATATGCAGCATTAGCGTATTAAAGCAGAAGGGAACAAGACAGTATTCATTTATGTAGGGTGATTGGTCGACTAAGGCCTTGTTCAGACATGAAGCAGCAAAACTGCAGCGGTTTGATTATGTCGTCATGTGTAATACGTGTAACATTTCAATATCTGTTAAGAAAAATCTCAGTCAATATGCTCAGGACCTTTTTTTTAATGCCCAGTTGCCATTCAAGTATTCAACTACACTTTAACAAAAATATGGCAGGTTTTTTTTGCAACAGTTTACTTCGTCATATCTGAGCGAGCCTTACTGTAAAAATTAGACCTTAGACCGAGACCTAAAATAAATTTGACGGTAAACATGAAAAGTCTTTGCCAGTTAAAACGACAGAGTCCCTCAATTAGTGGCCAATCTTTGTGCCGATCATAAAAAAATCTACAATTACGTGTAGACTACCAGCTTCCAGATTTTTTACAACTACAAGGATACTCCACAGGAAAGTAGAGATAGTTAGGATGAATCAAACATTGATCTAGTCTACAAAGTACAATAATTTTATGTGGAGCAAGTAGATTTCTATCCCTTGCATATTCATATCACAAACCCAGTCCATGACCATAGAAAATGTTAAATAAATATACAAGAACATCACTAGTATCAACTAAAACTCCTACAATGCATGAGGTCTAAAGGGGCTTTCACATCGGGCCTTGCGTAGAGTTGCGTAGTGTTGCGTACCGACTGTGCCGATCGTACGCAACTGTACACTGACAGACACAAATGGGTACGCGAGATGGATTAAACATGTTTAATTTTTTTCGCGTACCTTCGGCGTAGATCTAGACACTATACGCAAAAAGTATGAAATTTGTATGCAACTCTACCCAATACTACGCTACTATATCCAAGTCTACGCAACAGTACGCTACCATACGCCAGTCCGACGAAGCAGTAAAAGCTTGCTCACACAGTAAGCAACCGTATGCAACTGTTAGCAAAACTGTACGCCAGGCCTACGTAAACGTACGCAACCCTACGCCAAAGCAACATTTTTAGGTACGCGGTGCCTATGCACAGGGAACGTAACCATAGGCCATCGTATGCCATGAATACGCAGCCCAATTTTGGCGTAGTCGGTACGCCACACTACGCAAGTCTACGCAGATCCGGTGTGAAAGGGGCTTAACTGTAAACCATGTTTATCTAGATTGCATTTCTTTAAAAAAAATGAAAATGGGAACCAGTTAATAATAATGTTCCAACTGACTAAGTTACCCATTAATTATCCTACAATAAAAACAAAACTAGTCTACAACATGGAATCCAATACATGGGGCAATGTACTACTGCATAGTTAATGTTTGGACATATTTTACATGAATGAATATTCATCATTGCTACATGATTACAAAATACAAATCCGTCAAAAACACTTGATACGTGGGCAGTGTACGTAGCATGCAAAAGAGGCCTGACTTACTGAAAATGCCGAGGCAGATTATGATTTAGAAGAAGAAGAAGAAGAATCCGAACGCTCGGTCGCCTGATTACAGAAGCGAAGTTTATAAGCTTGGCGGGAGAATTAAGAGCTACGAAGTTCAAGTGCTTTCTCGCGATCTCGATATAACGCCATCATAATAATAGTTAATACATTCATGCCGGTATTTGAATAAATTTGTCGTCTCTCTTATCATGGACCTAGTCTACATGCTCTTATATTGCAAGGTAATTGAAGGTATTATGATTTCTATAACCCTATGTAATTATCATCTCTCGTTCCACGTACATCTAATCCGGGCATCGAATATCGTTTCCCTATCAGCTCTTTACAAAATAATATAGTCTCTCGAAGTCTCGATCGCCGGCGCGGCCGCTCATTTCACTTTTCACTTTTCACATTTCATTTTATTCTCCCTCTCTGCATCTGTTCTCTCTCTTTCCATCTCTTCTATATCCCTAAATCTGTTCTCAGTCTCCCTCCATATCTTCTGTCGATCCTTCCACCTCCTCTTTCTATACTTCCATCCGTTCTCTTCTCTTTTCCGTCAATCTCTTCCCCCTCTCCTCTCCACCGTTCTCTCTCCCTCGACCTCTTCTCTCTACCTCCACCTCTTCTTTCTACTTCCATCTCTTCTCTCTACTTCCATCTCTTCTCAGAGTCTCCTCTCTTCTCTCTTTCTTTCCATCTCTTTTCCGAGTCTCCACCTCTACTTCCATCTATTTTGTCTCCCCCACCTCTTCTCTCTCTCTCTCTCCATCTCTTCTCTCTACTTCCCTCTCTCACTTTTTATATCTCTTCTGTCTCCCCCTTCATCTCTTCTCACTTTCTACTTGTATCTCTTCTTTCTAATTCCATGTCGTCTCTTTCCCTTAATCCCTAAAATACTCTTGTATATTTGATCTCATTCATAATCTGATTTATTCATGGCAGTCTGCCTCAACAAATACATAATTATTCCACAAAACATATGACATGTCCTTCTGAAACAGACAATTTATAAAACATTGCCAAGAGATAAAAAATACATCTATAAATCACATGAGAAATTACCAAACCTTCCCCAAGAACCAGATAAAATAGGAATAATACAAAACATATCTACAAGAACAATGTGGTAGAAAAAATAGTCACTAAAATACAGTGTTTCATTTTTTCATTAATAAAATATCCATTAAATACCTTACAGGTCAAATGGGATAGACATGTAACAGTAGGTAGAAAGTGTAAAAACATAAAGAATATAATTTTAAGTTACATAAAAAAGGAAGATTTAAAAAGTATAACATACAAATATTTTGTTTAAAAAGTAATATCCTATACAATTACAGTAACAGCATTAGTATGACAGCACACACAAGTTTTTATATAACTAGTCTTTTAAAATGTGAAAGATGGATGTAGATGTAACTTCTTAAATATACAAATTGTATTTAGATTTTTTTGTTACTATCGAACCTATATAACATAGCCCCGAGTTCTTTCTAAAAAAAAATTGTGCATGCATTTGCTGGAGTGGTATAAAATTACTCTGTGTCGGATCTCACACACACTCTACAAGTACAAGAAAATCATTGGAATTGAGAAAGTTTAGCACAAAATGAATAATCTTAATATACAAGTATAATGTAAAAAGAATGAAGAAAGTATATGATTAAAATTCTACAAGAAAAGCACACTGAGGATTGCATAATCTTATTCTAGAATTATTTAAAAAATCTCCATTGAAAGACAAATAGCATCATAACATTTCCAGTAATCTGCAACTAGAAAGCTGAAATAATTCATAATGGTTTTAAGCACCTTGAAGTTGTGCTAAATGATCTGCATAAGCTTTGTTTCGACATTTCACATACAAAGGATGAAAGACATGAAATTCAACTGAAAGGCTGAGTACTGTGAAGACCATTGCATGAAAGCTATTTCTCGAGCTAAATGCCCTTCTAAATGAACCCTTTTCCATATAGACAACAACTGGCATAAACAATTGAACATTTTACATTGATATACTGGGGTGATTAGATTCTCTCTAAACTTCAAAATGCTGCCTTGTTATCACTATCGTAGTGAACACAGATTATTCAGCAGGGCCTTTCCATTTCATTAGCTCATGTATGATCTATTTAATAAATTTCTAGCCCCAAATGTGAATACTGTTTGTCAGTGTTATTTTTCACCAAGATAACGGTGTGTTGTATAGAAATTTGATTTTCCAAATGACTGCATGGTATAAATGTACATGAAGCAACCCCAACAAAATGTATTTTAACTCTTAGAAATAGAAACAATATTTACAATAAGAAGCAATGAAAGCGAGAAAGTGTGAGAGAGAAAGTGAGACAGTGAGAGAGAGAGAGAGAGAGAGAGAGATAAAGCTAGAGAAGGAGGGAGGGAGAGGGAGGGAGGGAGCTGATCTGTTTCTATTCCCTTGAGTTGTATACCCGGTTATGCCTGAAATATCAGTTTTGCAGTCAAAAGAATCCAATTTGTCCTCTTTTGTATTTAATGCAAAGATATTTACATTTGAAGTACAGATGTAATTCAAATTATCACATTTTTTTTAGATACATGTACAAGAATAAGATATCTACATTCATCACGAATAGCACTTTTTTGTTGCACATTTCAAATTCAATTCAATTCATTAATATGGAAGCTCTTTGGTATAACATGGAATTGTACAATCTATCAGACATTGCATTGATGAAACATTTTAACTTTATTACAAATATAGATATAAAATATGCATTACAAATGTATAGATATTATTAATAAAGGTACTGTCCGTTATAGCAATCCATATTTTTTTTAAATGGCAGGAGTATGACGTTCTTCCTAGAGAGATGCATATCATTCGCTGTCCATGTGAAAACATCAGCTGCACTAAATGACTGGTCATTTGAATAAATCTCCTTTTACACTAGATAGAAGCTCCTTTATGAGATGCTGTAATCTGAAAAGAACATGGGAGAAACAGGAAAGAAAAGTATGTGAATGTATAAGAAAAGCCTATCGCTTCGAAAATTCAACACATTCAATTCAAGACATCATGTAAAATGCAGCTATGAGATTAAAAACTGATCTACAATTGACTTTTGAGTATTTATATTTCATATGACCAGAGGAGAATTCCGCATTTGCAGTAGATTTAATATTGCCAAATCTTATTGTGTTATTGTTTGTTTGGCTACAACATGGATGGATATGGAAGTACTAACCTGAAACATAATCATTTTTTTCTTTCTTAAATCTAAATTGGATTCCAAGATCAAATATTTCATGGGATTGGGGTTCGTTGTTTATCAAGTATATTTAATAAATATGACAACCTACATTTTGACCTATGTTCTTACCTTCTGTGCTCAAAAGTATCCAGGCTCATTTTCTACATTCCGATGGCCATAGACCTGAAAAAACAAACAATGAAGCAAAAATAAAATGAACACGTACGCACAAGAGAGCACGTAATTTCTAAAGTATTCGCTAATACACACTTTAACAATTGTAGTACTTTCACAGTTTGATAGTCCTGGGCCCTGTCTTACAAAGAGTTGCAATCGATCCAAATCAATTGCAAGTCCTCAAATCAATCGCAAGTTTGCATTCTCCCATCTCTTATGTACATAGTTGCGATTGATATCAACTCTTTGTAAGACAGGGCCCTGAGTTATGAGATGGCTTGTTTAATAAAAACTTTACATAACGATTTTATAACACAGCATGCTCTTGCAATAATTTGAAACCTACAATCCTGGACTCTATACCTAACCGTAATCCTAATCCTAAACCTAAAATAAAACCTGATGGCAACATTTAACCCCAACATAAACCTAAATCACTGCTGAAAGAAAGCCAGAGCCCAATATCAACTTGAAAGAAACATTGTCAGATAAACACTTGAACATATGGCTTTCAAAGGGCAAGATAATGAATAATGATTCATAACAATGCCAAGATACAGTAATATTCCAGTTATCTTTCAGATAATATAACTGAATAACACGAGGTCCAATGTTTGAGAGGAAATGCAAAATGCAAAAACTACTGCAAAGCAATGTCAAGTTGCATTGGGGCTTTAGAAAACGGTGAAAATAACATAACAATAGCACATAAATGTACAATGCTAGTCATTTAAACAATCCCTTACAGATAGAATATACCAATATATATCGAAGGAAAACAAATAGATATGATGACTCAGTTATATAATCAGACATATGTTATATACCGGTCCACTACCACCCCACTTATATTTGTAAACATAGACTTGTTAGAACTCATACTGGAATCCCTGATAAGAAAGGGTGGGAGGGGGGAGTGTACAAGTTAATGTGCTGTTCCATCAACACACTACAAACTAGCCTCATGATATTCTCCCTATCGCACATTGTCAATATTAACTGATGTTGAGGCCACATCACGGAGGTGCTGGGACACGCCGATTGGTCCCGCTTTTATTACCTTCATACGCACGATTGCTTTGCTGAGTTTTGACATCAAATTGACAAATTCAACAACAAAAATTTCATTAGATTTTAAACCTGTATATATCATACTCATGAAAAACTTGAAAGAATGTCCGTGTTGCATTTTAATGAATTTCTTTTTGCTAGGATGAATGCATCTATCAAACTATTTTCAATGATCGATACCCATAGGTGTGCATGTACCCTTCCCAGCAAATTGGCTGATGTGCATTCCCCAAAACAGAGCAAAACGAGTAGGTAAGGGGTTCTGCTATATGCCACAGGGAGAATATATTCTTCCTTCATGATAGAGGTTTGAAATGAAATTATTTACCGTAGCTGCCTCCTGTCCTGTGGCTATATAAGGCTGCTGGTTTGATGTAGCAGTTGGTGCTGCATCCATCTATATCGACACAACAGAACCACCGGGTTAGTTTACACTTGAATATACATTCTGACTAAGTTACATTCTTGATTATATCTTCCAAAGCCCTGTTCAGATATGACATGGTAAACTGCTAAAAACAGCCAGAGCAAAAAAATATAAAAAATTGATCAAAAAGAGAAAAATCATCCATGTTTTAAAGGCATGCTGTACTAGTTCAGCCAGAAGGGATTAAACCGCATAGCGAGGTCACTGACATGTGGCTATCTCTATTACATAAGAAAAAGAGGATCATGGGGGACCAACGGGCACTGATTGGGGAAGTTTTCTATACAGAGGGAGTAGTACAGTGTGGCTTCAATGAATGGTAAACAAGTAATATTTATAGGGTTAAAGACATGGGACAGTTTCTTGAAACAAATGGCCCACTAGCTATGTGTATATGCTCACTGATCTGTGTGATTTATTAGATAGAATATGCAGTGCAGTGTGTTCATTTCGTATCATTTTGCAGCCACAGTATTGTTTCGTAAGTGGTTTTATGACCCTATATGTCTGAATGAACTTTTAGGCAGTTTTCAATATTTATACAGCTGGATGGTGACGATTTTAGAATGCTGTTAGCAGTTCATGTTCAAATCACAACGGTTACTTGTATGAGATTTAATGCTTCCATGTACACATACAGTAGTCAAATCAAATCAAATTTCTTGCTCATGTTTTGATGCAGACAGAGATTATAAACAGTGAATCATTATTGTTAGAGATATTAAAAGCAAACACAAATTAATGAAATTTAAGTCAAGCTGAAGAGAGAAACTTAGTTGAGATCTGACATTATTTTTTCAAAAATATGAATGCAAGTTGGTAGAATTTCCCATACCGGTAAACTGAATGCCAAATCTTTACCTGCCTAACTTCAAGAGCAAAAATTAGACAGGTGTCTTTGGCCGGGTATGATATTACAAATCCAGAGAAGGCCAGTCTCAGAGTCATGACATTAATTTAAAGCCCAAATAAGAATCGTTCCAACTAATAGGCAACATTGACAGTTATGCAAATTGTTTGTGAGAAAGCATTACCATTGACTCTTGCGCATCAACGGCGTTATATGGTGGAGTTGTATCATTGCTACTTTCATGGTCCTCGGGCTATATTGTAAATGAAAGTGTTAGAGATGAAGATTAATCACATTAATGACCCAAGAAGATCGAGAGAGGGTACAGGGAAGAATGAGTTAAAGAAGGTCCATAACCATACTGTAACTCCAGAAGCTTTGGCGCAATGAAGTGTCCACAAAATTAATGTGTGGTTAATTTAAGACACATGACATTAAAAGGAACCGCACCTGACACAACACTGAATTTTTGCAACCACAGAGTTTCTTGCTGTGAAAAAATCACTGTCATTATTTCAACTTGCATGAGACTCTGTCTCTGATCTTACAGTATTCAAAGAATATTATTAGTAACTTCATGAAATCTAAAATGAAATCATGAATTCAATGAAAGCAAGAGAAAAAAAACACACAACAACACTGCACAAGTAATGGAATGGAAACATTAATGACACTTCCACCTAAAACACGAGGAATCGTAAGCATATAAATAATAGAAAGAGTCAACAAAATTCTCACAAATTAGTATACTCTATCTGGTAGTAAATGCCCAGAACCTTGGTTTATTACATTTACATGAATATGGTAACAAAATTAGCTAATGAAAACAAACTAGAAAACTACGACACGATATCATTCGTCACGTAAAGCAAACATATATATGTACAAGCCAAACTTACAATTAATTGAGGTTCCATGCCTGGTCTCTCGGCGTAGAGTTGATGAATGCCCATGTCATTATGCTGTAGGGAAACAATCAAGAATATAATAGGTGAAATGTCAAGCTTTGCTTATTATTGCGGTCTCCTGCACTTTTCCAACATTATAGTTTGGATAATACTTTAAATTTATGATAATATGTTACGGAAATATTAAGTTTCGTTATTATATGAACATATATTATGTAAAAAAACATATGTTGTATTATACCTTACATTTAAATGTTCTTTGTTATTCAGTTATATTAAATTTGGAAAAATGCAGAAATAAAAAAATAAAAAAAATCAAATGTAACCAATTGAGTGGATCTTTTTTTAATATACCGGTAGCTAAAATCATAGGATGACAATTAAAGGACTTGTACTTAATATCTGAACTCTTGAAATATCTGCCAGATTCTTTATCAAGCAAACTACTGTACCTGTAGTTCTGTAAGAAGATGAAACTTCTTGGAATTATTTTGTTTATTAATTTAGATAAATTTAGTTGTGGCAATTAATTCTTATAACAATGAAGATAAGAATGACCTTAGGTGCTCTATAAATAGGTGGACCAAGTCGACCCACTTGATCGACGTCTTAACCTAGCCCAAACTTGGTCCAATTTATGAATATGAGCTGATATATATCTGTAGCACTTTGAGAGGGCCTTCGGTTCTGAAAAGCGCTATATAAAAACTAGCTATTATTATTATTATTATTATTAAGAGAGTTAATCTTACCCTAGATGCGGTAGTCGCATTGGTGACGAGTGGCCGAGATAGCTCCCTGGCCTCTCTACCCACTACCACCACCCCAGTCCCATTGTACGATGGAGGTGGGGTATCATGATAGAACCGCTCCCCTTTCTGCTTCCTCCTACCACTACGACCAGACGCATGCCGGTGCCCAGCATCCTCCCTGGTCGTCCTCAACTCCGACCTGTCCGGGTTGCCGGGACGATTGGCCACGTGACCGGCGTTGGCGTTAGCCCTGTTTAGTGGACCACGCATGTGAATCATGTTGTCACGGGTGTGTCCAAACGTGAAGTTCTCTTGCCCGCCCTCCACGCTGTAGATGAAGTTGCCGGAGTCCTTGTTGTTGGACGTCCTCATGATGAAGAAGCAGAGGCCGAGGAGGACGAGGACGATGATGACGAGGAGACCTGCTGCTACGATCAGGACTATGATGTAGGTGGGGATGCCGCTCAGGTTGATCTCGCACTGGTCGCCTTCAAAGTTGTCCTCACAGCTGAAAATACAAAATTAGAACATGGCAAGCGTTTAAAAATACTCTACGAACAACGTCTCCCTAGAAATATGATAGATTTAAAGAGCTGGATATAAACCCATAATTCAATTACTATACAGAATGAGCGTTTCATGTCTAACACCATACTGGACATGCAACCATATGAAAATCATTGTGTATAAAAACGAACCAACTTTCTTTACATGAACTCCCAATGGCATGCATGGCCATGGATAGCTAATTTAGTACATGTTTTTAGCTCTGTACAGTCAACATACCTGCAGTGCAAATAAAGATTGTTATAGGAATAGAAAAAAGCAGTGCTACTTTGGCAGAAAAATAACAAGTAAATAATGCTTTTTAATAGCAAAAGGTCTTCCTAAGGCACAAGTGGTTTACTACAGGTTCCCTCGTTATTGTAGATAGGAAGAATATACTTACATGCACTGTCTTTGAAGTCCTACTGTTATGACACAGATACCATCATTCTCACAGTAGTCTACTGGGCAAAGTTCTGGTGAGAGAAAGGAATTCAAATTAAAGAAATTATAAAGGCCATGTTCATATCATATACATTGAGGTAAACCAACTGAAAAAAGGTAAATAAAAAAAAATTATAAAAAATATGATGAGATGAGCAAAGGAGCCTTTGTTGCACACTGCTACCATTTTATCATCCCAACTTGCACATGAAATGGCTTTAATAATTTAGCTGCAGTGGATTTTGATGCAGTTTAAAACCTTTTGGCTGACCTATAATCACCCATAGGCCCAAGGCAATGTGGCACTCTGTCATGTATAGATCATTCACTGCTGCACTAGCTAGTACAGAGAAACATCAACATTAAAGGTAAAGACCAGTATTGGAAACGCCCCAATTTCAAAAAATGAAATGGAAGCTCTCATTACCAATCATGTGAAAGAATATGTTTTGACTAATACATGATGATAAAAAATTTGCCGGGGAAACCGCCTACTAATTCATATATTTGGTAAATTTGTTTCTCTCATGGTCGTGTGAGAGATATAGGGTAGTCCCATATACATCTTTCTGTGTATAGTGCTTGTAACTTTACGAAGAATTGGCCAAATTTCTTATCATTTTGATGATTCCAGAACCTTGCAGATGCTAGATGCTAGATGATCAACCTTTTCTGATCGATTCCACAACGTTTCTTTCACAATGCAATCGCATGACCATTACTGGTCTTTACCTTTAAAGTAGAAATAAATTTACTGTCAGATGATTTGATTCATTGACTCCTCAATTATACTCTGCTACAAATTTGGGGTTTCCAAGATGAAAATGAAATGGAGTCTATTTAAATAATGATTCCCCCATTCCTCTAGCACGATCTACCCTGACCAATAGCACACAATACCTTTTGTAGGAAATCTCACACAAATACCGGTACATCTGCATGCAGCTGTCCATATATATAATAATTATAATTTATATAGCGCCTTTTCCAAAGGTTACAAGGCCCTGCTCTCTTAGACTTTCAACAATTTAAGAGGAGTTGTACAGGTAAGATTTCAGTTGTTTTTTGAAGAAATCTAGTGAAGTACTGTTTCTTAAGAAAGAGGCCTCCTAGGACACCATGGACAAATGTTGTAGATCTGTATGTAACCAGCTCACCTTGCACTGTTATGACGGAGGATGCCTTGATGATGATAGCGGTCTGACTGAGCTCACCCGTCGACTCACTGATACTCTTGTTGATCATGCTTTCCACGCTCGTGCTATCCACTGGGGTCTCAAAAAGGAGTTCATATTCTACCTTGATACTACCACTGGAGAAAGAAATCACCTTCGACATCAGGAATCCAGTGGTGTTAACGTAGACCTCATCAATCTAGTAAGGATAAAGCATAATGGTCTTAAAGAGCATGTTCCCTTGTGTTTAATGCTTGTGTGATAACTGCATTGTTCATATACCCCTGGTAAATTTGATGTTTTTTGTGTATTTCGTAACTCGACAATAAAAGGTGGATTGGTTGAATTATAGGGCCTTTGTTTAATTATTCAGAAACATAAATTCGGACAAATCAATTTTTCACATACTGAAACAAATGACAAAACTTGGTTAGGGTATGAATAATATAGCTGTTAACTGTACATGCTTTCGTGTGTTCACTATCCTACACTAATCCAATTACTAACTTCATCTTGGAACAAACACTATTCTTAACCTGAACCCTAAACCTAATCAAAAATCGCAACCCTACCCCCAAACCCTCTAACTTCGATGGAACTATGCCTGGAGCATTTGGCAACGCCGTATCGCTATTTTAATGAGTGAATCTAAGTATCAAAATCTGCATCATTTCTCTTCCCATGCTTCCAAGGTTTGCACCAAGCAGGCTTCTTCCTCAACTGAAATCATCATCACCAGCAGAACAGATATTGGGGGTATATATACCTATATCCTTCACCCAAGCCCAAGGGAATCATTCAACTCACATTGTCACTTTTCCAAGGTGGTCCACAAACAAAAAATTGAAACATATAAAATTGGAATGGAGAAGGAGTATGGGCTGACCACCCGGTATGTGAAACACAAAGTACCTTGTAGCCGGGTTCCAGGGCTTCCTTAAAGGTTGTAAAGTTCTTAAATGCACTCTGGTGCAGTCTGATCCATATTTGGAAGCAATTTCAAACTAATTTTATGACTACTATTTCATAAATAATGTTGGTTGAGAATGAAAATTAAGCTGAAGCTAATTTTCAAACCTGTACAATAAAAATCAAAACCTGTCACCTGTTAGCTACCCTGGTGTGTTACGTAACATGCACAGATCATTACTCTCTTGCTTGGAACTGCATGCTTCAACAAAAAAGAGGGAAAGTGAGAGAATGACTTACTGCAGAAGTGACTCTGGATTCAAGTGCTGTGTAAGCAGACGAGGTCTCATCGTTCAGGTCAGAGCTAAAGATAGCCGTCCGTCCATCAAGCATCTCAATGTCAAAGGCACCACCAAAGGAAGTCGCCACTGATAGGAAAAATGAGAAAAATGCAAATTCACTTTGAATGTTATTAAAGCTTTGATGACCCCATGCCATAAATGCAGTTGAAATCGCTTTTTACTTGCCATAGCCCAATATAAATATATCTACACATAATTATTTTTGTATTTTTAGAATGGTAGTAGAGAACAGGAATGTATCCATTCAAAATCAATTAATACATAATATACAAAATAAATATTTTGTACACATTGCCAGGCAGGACAAAGGGTTTCGAGTTATCTGTGATCACAATGATACATCCAAGGACAAATATAATTTCTTCATTGTATAAAGAAGAATGGATTAAAAGTGACAGAATACAAGGTAGAGAGAGAGAGAGAGATAGAGAGAGTATAAAATGCTGGGTCCTACCCAAGTAGATGCATATTCTAAAGGAACTGGTAAAAATTTAAACATTGCAGGACAAATATCAAGTGATCACACAAAAGAAAAGAATAAAAAGACGATTTTACCTTTAATGCAAGCATCATTGACATTGGCAAAACCAGAAAAACACTGGCAGGTGAAACCTCCGAGGGTGTTCAAACAGAACTGGTTCTCCCCACATGGCGAACTGCTTGAACATTCATTCACATCTGTTCAGGAGGAGGCACAATAGAAAAGATGTAGAAGAGGAAAGAAAGGTTAGCATAAACAGAGACAATCGAGCATCTGCTATCTGGCTGTGTTGATCTAGTCTGCAAGCACAAACCCTGGTCAGTTGTAAAAGTGAGTCTGCACTATAAGACTACCACAGGCCATGTACTGTAACTGCTCCTGACACAACCAATAGGTAGCTGGGCTAGGCTTTTCTCAAGGCACAATGATATTTTGATAAAGTGTCAAATTAGGGTCTGTGCTTGCAGACTATTGTCGATCTGCTACGACTTGATAAAAGCATTCTGGATTTAAATTTTACAGATTCTCTGAGAGAAACCACCGAAAAGTTGTGGATCACGTAATTGAAACAGAATGCCAATACACAGTATATCTTAGGTTTATAGGCACCCGAATGCCTCAGTCACATTTGCCGCTGCGGCCGTGGGGTCTAAATTATCTACGGCCAATAGCATATGTAGGACCGGTCGGCGCAGCATTCCCACGGTCACATATATGTTAAGGTAGCCGCACAGCGTATTTTGAATTCGTGGAGACAGAAAAACTGCATCTGCCCAGCCATATCCTAGCCGTAGAGCAAATGTGACCAAGGCATAAATGACAACACATTAAAACCTCATACAACGAAGTGCAACGACATGCAAGCACAAACACAGACTCAATTGATCCCATCTTTACTTGCTAATCACACAAAGTTTTACCATTGAAAGACAACATTTCTGTGCAATTTATAACACAGTGTATACCCATTGAATACCGAGTTCTCCCATTCCCATATGCTTCATACAGAAGCCATCTGGGGCCTGTTTCATAAAACTTGTTATCTATGACAACTGCTAAATTTCTATGACAAATTTGCTCTCGGCCAATCAGATGCCATGAACAGTAGCTTGTAACCTGTTATTGATATCAAGTTTTATGAAACAGGAACCTGGTTCCTATGGTCTATGGGCTAATGATATACAGAATACATTTCATTGACTCATTTGCGAAGGACCTCAACAGGGAGTGAACTGCTTACCTATAGTACAGACTGTACCCATCCAGGCCGATGTGCATGCGCATTCAAAGCTGACCCTGTCTAAAGCCGTACAAGTACCAGAGTTCTGGCATGGTGTTGATGAACAAGGGCCTGGAGCTAAAAGGAAAGGAATGGTCGATTGTTAAATCCACGGTTAGTACAACACTGACCTCTAGAGATGACAAGTTTACGAATTTCACAAATAAATGAAAAATTCAAATTATTTTGCATAGTAACTGAAACTTCCTTAAAATCTTGTCCAGCTTTCAGAATGTAACAAACACATTGAGCTTGGCTGCTGATTAAGACCCGCCCCCTTTGAAAATTTAGCCATCAAAATAAGAGATAAAATACACATGGCTAGCAGCTGGAGAAAAGTCTAATGAAAGTTAGGAGTTTAAAATGTTGATTATTTCATTTATCATCATCATCAGAAACTGAAGTTACTTGAGTACATGCACTGCTTATATATATTTCCAATTCATTCAATCAAATGCGTAACAATTAACATCCCAAAGATACTAAAAACAGAAACAAACTTTTGCTAGAATTCCAAGACTACTCTTAAAGTGACTCTTCTTTTATACCAAGTGCTGAAAAACTATCCTACAAATGTATTTTCATGACAATTAATCTGTATTAAATAAAAAAATTGCTGATAGGTAAGATTCCTTACTGATGTAGAACTCCAAAGACTGGGGCACCTCGTTGTTGACGTCGAACTTGTTATTGGTGAGAGATGCATCAAAAGCGCTCTGGATTTCTTCATTGGTGACAGCTGGTGTGGATTCTTTGAAGGACAGGGCGAGTTCGAAGATTGCAGACAGATCAGAGGAGGGATCTACAAAAGCTGATGAAATCTGAACCCCTGCAAAGTAGGTGCTGACAGAGCTCTGACGGAACAGATTTTCGAACTGTTGTATGGGCAGAATTTAAGAAAAAATGTTCAGTTTAGCCATAGCAAAACATGCAAATTCAAACAATATCACACAAAGATCTGGGGAGACGAAATCTAAGGCAGCTAAAAGACAAATTAAACACATGAAACAATTGTAAACATAGAGTATAAGAGTACTAGAACAACAGCACAAGTAATATCTCACAAATGTGGTATGTTCTAGAAGAAAATATAGTATGAACAGGGTGTCAAATCCGCACGCAAATTGTATGGGATTAACATTCACTACCGTCACTTCGTGAAAATAGGGACGAATTGAGTAGCACGTTTTTATATTCTCAGAAATGAACAGCCATAGCCTAGCTGAGCTCAGTGTCGAATAATACAATAAATTAGCTCATATTTCAGATGTATGGGGTGAAATTAAAAAGAAAATAAACTAGTAGTCATAATAATAGTAATAGTGATCATGATCCAAGTATGATTTGATAGATATTAATGACTTGTCCCTAGTTGAACATATATATTCACTCATTGAGTGACCATTTACTAGCCATTCTGTGCTTGAATTTGAATAAACTTTTTTTCCAATCACATTGACTATTGATTTGTCTCCTCACTTCATGCATGACCCACCTGATTGCATATTTGCATACGATATTGTACGCAGGTTCATTTTACACGTTTGGCGGGAGTTTTTTCATAAACCGGGAGATTGCGGGACGGCGGGAGAATGAGCGTGGTGGCGTGAGACTCCCTCCAGCCCTGTTTATATTTTTAAAAAAACTACTCACATCTTCTTGTAACTTGACTAGAGAGGAATCAATGACATCTTGCGTGTACGGACCAACCTGGTCCCGAATCCTGTTCAGCTTCAACCTGGCTACATATTGACTAAAGCCTGCAAATGAAAAGAAAAAATGCATAACATGCTTTATGTCATCTATTAGAGGACCGACTGTATCTTGACCCCTTCTGCACTGAGCTTAAAATATATTGGGGAGAAGAGGGGGGGGGGGGGGAAGGGTGTACTATCACACTGAGGCAACCCCTCTCTCTTTTTAGAGACACACAAAGCTATTTTTATTCCAAAGGACTTGCTCTCAAGAACTTCAGTTTTCATTGAGACCATTCCCAAGTTTGGCATTACAGTGTGTATTTCTTCTGTAGCACAACCAGAGCAGTGTGCATTTCCTAATCTTTGCTGGCTTTGGTCGACTGATTGAAGAATGGACTGCGCCACACACTTGAAATATGTCACATGTACAATGCTTATGGAACACTGTATTTCAAATACCGGTAATGTGGTATGTACGGTTTTAAATGACAACAATTAAGCTACACAATTATGACAGACGGAGCATTAAAGCTTATCTGAATTAGTTTATGGGAGGGATTAGACCATTCTGCAAGGTCACTGGACAAATGGTTATCTCATCAACTCAGCTCTCAAATGACATAAGAAAAAGAGGATCATGGGAGACCAATGGTCACTGATTAGGCATTGTTTGTTATATAGAGGGCGTAAGTAGCTACAAGTAGTGCAGTGGAGCATGAATACTTACTAGTAGCAACTTGTACGATGACAACAAAGCTACAGGTATCTACGTTCTGGGAGGAATCCGTGGCCGAGTAGAGCACCGTAATGCTTCCATTGCTGAAGCGGGTTCCAGATGCCATGTTGGAGTTTGGTATGATGGACTCTCCAGAGTTGTCAGTCACTGATGGCTCAGCCCATGTGACGCTGGCCGATGCAACTGAGTTGGTCACATATACTGTGATGTCCGAAGGACAGTTCACTAGGGCTGGTTTCTCTTCATCTGATTGAGGAGGAGATCAGGAACGGATGTGTGGTGTTAGAATTAAACTATAGACGGATAGTGGATATGCACACAGGATCTACATGTACAGTCAAACCTATCTACAAAGACCAGCTGTCTACAAGGACCACATTTTTTGTTTCCCTTGAAAATGGTTCCTCATTGAAACATGTACTTAAGGAACCTGTCTACAAAGACCACCTGTCTACAAAGGCCATTTTTTGTGTTCCCTTGGGCGGTCGCTATAAACAGGTTTGACTGTATATGTATGCCTTGTTATAAGCTCCAAGACTGGACCATAATTTGATAAGAATCAATTTTTTTAAAATCTTACTATTGTTCATATAAAGATTTGAAATGTGAAACTTTGGTAGTGAGATTTCCTTAATGTTGAAATCCTGTGCACAGTTAAATCAGTTGGAGATGAGGATGGGACTGAATGTACATATCCTGGTAGACACACAAGATGTCATTCCTTAATTGTGACAATGTTTTCTCTTCATAAAAATGATATTGGCTTCTTCTACAGTGCTTATACATGTATCTAACATGTCTTGGCCATCAAGCATGGCTACCATTACAAAAGCTCACAATATTTAAGGAAGTCCTTTCTACCAAGTACCCTTTCACTACACCGGGTAAAAAGAGACAACAGTACACACAAAATGTGTAAGGATACAAACCCCACTTTTGGTTCAAAAGTCAAGTTAACGACCCACGATGCTACAACCGCTGAATCAACATAATGATACACATACCATTAACTGTCACATCGAAGGTACAAGTTGACGAAGAACCAGCCGTGTCAGTGGCTGTAATCATAACAGGTGTTGAGCCGATAGTGAAACTGTCTCCTGATTGGTAGTCTGATGTCAGATTAACAGCGCCGTTATCATCGATGGCTGTGGCACTGCTCCAGGTCACTGAGGTGTAGCCTACTCCAGCATCGGTGGGTGTGTTGATTGCACTTGGGCAGAATGTGAAAGTAGGTGGCTGATCAACTGGAAAAGTATAAATAGAACAAATGCTGAAAATATAAATATAACTCCTCTACATTAAAAGCAAGATCATGAAAACTGATATCCCAGATTTGAAAATTATGAATTATACTAATTGGTTGAATAATATTCATCTTCAAACCCTAGCTTTGCTCAAAAGACGAGGGAAACCGCCTCAAGTTAGAGCTGCAGCAAAATTAAACAGGAGCATAGTGCATCTACGATGTGTGCATCTTACCTGTACGACACACACGGATAATATAGTGCTTAGAGAGGTCTCTGTCCACAGCAGGTAAAAGAAGACACCTCCATTTGCTACTTATAATGTACCTAAAAAGTGTTTCCACGATGCCCCGGTAGTTATTTGAGACCATCTACCATGTCCTGTTGAACAAGGATTCAATCCATCGAGACACTAACCTGTGACAATGACACTGAACATGCAGACATCTGAATTGCCGTAGTCATCGGTAGCCGTGTAGCTGATTTCATGGGTGCCCTCTGGGAAAGACGAGCCAGACTCGATGTTGACGTCCATAGAGACGTTGCCCGTGTTGTCGGTAGCCGTTGGTGCCGTCCAGCTGACAGTCACCGGCAACTGAGATGCGGGCAGCAGTTCATTAATATTGGTAGGACAGCCGGAGAATACTGGATCCTCTTGGTCTAATGATGGCAAGAAGGAAAAAAAAAGAGAAATAGAAGGCAAAATCACAGAAAAAGTGATTGCTGGATATATGCTTTAGAGAAGAAGCAACAAAATTTGGCACCTTGCCATTTGCAAGACTCTTCATCATTTAGTTATGAAAATTGCTAAGTTATTTTGGTAAAGGCTTATGAAGAACCATTATGGAAATCTATTACATTGGCTTTCATAACAAATGAGGTAAACAAAGAAAGAAAAAAAGAAAAAATGTGAATGCATCTCCGTTGAACACTTACCCTGAACTGTCACTGAGTACGAGCATGTACTGGTCAGATTAATGGAATCGGTGAAGGTGTACGTCACCGCAGTCGTTCCCAGTGGGTACTGCGTAGAGGATGGAGAGATAGAGACTGTAACGTTGCCTGTGTCATCAGTGGCTGTCGGCTCTGTCCAGGAGACACTGGCGTAGTTCTGGCCAGCATCTGTGCTAACAGACTGGTCGCTGGGGCAGTCACTAACGACAGGAGCTTGGTCCTCTGTGGAGATAGGGGGGATTCAAGATGTTGGATGAGAGTTACGGTTCAAAATTATAAGGATCAAGATGAACAATTTGTGAATGTCATTTTTATATCATTGAATCGATCTATGAGACATGTTATTATGAGATATATTACATAATGATAGGTTACTAGGTCGAGCAAAAATCAATACCGAAAGAAATTGGAAACTTGCTAATCATTACATCAGCTGGTGCAGGTCAAGAAGCATCCTTCTCGCCAAGCATTATAACTCACCCGAGACTGTAATCACAAAGTTGCAGATGGCGCGATTGCCCGATTCATCAATGGCGATGTAGATGACGACCTCAAAACCTGTGCCCAGCAGGACACCAGGCATAAGGTTTGGAGTCACGATCACAGAGCCAGAGTTGTCAGTAGCAGTGGGAGGTGTCCAAGACACTGCAGTGGTCGCAGCGTCGGGGGCGATGGTGGCTGATACTGCAGTTGGGCAGTTCATCAATACTGGATCCTCTCGGTCTAGTTAAGGGAGATATACCAATAGTATCAATTAATTTCTGAACAAATTTAAAAGTCTTGTCTAGCACATTCCATGAGTTTTAAGTTTAAGACACATAAACAAACAAAACAAACAAACGAAATGGGTCAATTGGTTGAATGGTTTGGAAGACTTACCCCTGATGACCACATCAAAGGTGCAGGTGGTGGTCTGGCTGGCAGAGTCGATTGCAGTGTAGGTGACCGGGGTGGTGCCTATACCGAATGCTGAACCAGAGGCAACGTCCGAGGTCATGTTAGGGGTTCCCAGGTCATCTGTTTCCACTGGCTCGGACCACGTGACCACAGCCATGGCACTGTTAACGTCCGTGTTCTGCTCAATGTTGGAGGGGCAACCAGTTATGGTAGGTGGCATGTCCTCTGTGCGGGGTATATCAAGATTCAACCATTTGTAAAATTGCAATAATTACTCTGTCCAATTAATAACTTTCAAATTCTAAATTGCACTAATTATCTTCTTTTTCTTCAATCAGAAGAGCTTGCCTTCCTTCACGAAATTCACAACCAGTTCATCATTTATCAAGATGAACGATAAAAATGTCTCTGAATTTTTTGGGAAGATAAATGTTTGTAAACGGAAAAGGTGAATGATTTTCCTTGATAGGAACATGCTCCATATTTTGGGCAGGTCAAAGGTACACGCATATCCAATACATTACCAAATGTTAATGTATTGTGTTAAGGAATTGTGAACACAAATTGACATGTTGACAAATTGACAAAAATGTTTTGTCTGATTCAAGCTCTTGTAGGACTTTCAGCTAGATATAAACTCAAACTACCGTATAAAAAAAAGTCCTGAAATCTAAGTTTGAGTGTTGATATATCTCTTGTTACTATACTATCATATTTGACGTTGATATCATTGAAAAGCCTGTTGATTCCATTTTACAATGATGCCCTATTTGTAATGATTATTTAATCATGGAATGTGCAGTAAAACTGAATATGGGGCAAAACAGGTTGAACTTGCTCAATTACAAAGCCATGTAACTTCTTTGCTGCACACAGAAACTAAATTCGATAAACATCTCACCTAAGATTGTGATTTGGAAGGTACAAGTAGCGGAGTTGGCTGAATCATCCACAGCAGTGTAGATGACATCGGATACTCCCACTCCCAGTGGTGTTCCAGGCTGTATGTTGGTCATCAGGCTTGCCAGGTTATCGTTGTCGGTGGCTGTAGGTTCTGTCCACGTCACCGACACGGTGGTGGAGGTCGGAGTGTAGTCTGTGATTGCCGAGGGGCAGTTTAAGATTACGGGATCCTCCTCATCTATGTCAACAATGAAGTTACATGTAAACATCGTCACAGTCATTACCAAAGATTTGAACAGAACTGAATTGAAATGGTAATCTTTGAAAATCTAACTTGCTGAGAAGGGCTGAATTACATGGAATGTATAAGGTGAATATAGAACAGGATTGAATACACATTAGTAATTTGTTTAAATCATACACAAATATCGAGTAGAGAGAGAGAGAGAGAGGGGGGGGGGGGGAGGGAGGGTAGGAGTGTTTTCAGGTAATAAACACAGGATGTTAATCTCTTCTATATCATGGCTGCCAAATCCCAACCGAGAATTTAGTGCTGAATAAAGTGTTTTGAATAATGTCTACATTTTTCTTTCTGAAACACAAATGGGACGTATTATCAGTATGAAGTTTATAGCCATGAAAGATTATCTTATGTCCAATATTCCAATTAAATCAAATATTATATTGAAGTCAAACTGTCATTCCAAAATGGCTTCATTAAGCAAACCCACTAACCTTCATGGCCAAAATCAAGAATCTCCTAATCTAAAATTAGTAATATGGTGTATTTTACATGTTTTTATAAAGATGTAATAACAACAAGGGAAACGCTCTCGGCGGTCTCGCCTGCATAACGCAATTCAATATGATAAACCAGAACGTCAATTACGTAGCACTCATCCGCACCTCGCAACAACAAATATCGTAAATTTTATGTGGTACACTTTTGAACTGGTCAAAAAATAAAAGTTTGATGCCCTGGAACGGACATAATTTCATTTCATTTGCATAAAGTACCATAATTAATTAATGGAGAACAATTTCAAAATTCTGTGTAGAAGTTTAGTGTACCAAAGCTAGCTCGACGATATAAAGCAAACCAAATCAAAATCGGTCGAGAAATGAAGGAGAAGAAGCCTTTTTTATGATTTCGAATAAATTTGCATAAATTAGCATAGATAATGAATTTCATGATTCTGTGAAGATTTTAAATCCCCCTCCTAGCCCTATCATATGAAACAATCAGAATCAAAATCGGTTGAAAAATAACGAAGAAGAAGCATTTTGAAAATCTTGATGTTGATGCCACAACAAAGTTTAAATTTGTTGACCTTAAATGACCTTTGACCTTAACTTAGTGACCTGAAATTCTACTCACATGATTGGGGAGACTTGATAACCCTATAGTCCAAGTTTCATTGACTAAGAACTTATACTTTCAAAAATATATCAAAAATTCAAAAACTTAACCTTAGGTTAAGTTTTTGATGTTGACGCCGTCGCCGTCGCCGTCGCCGCCGCCATCACCGGAAAAGCGGCGCCTATGTCTCGCTTTTTGCTACGCAGGCGAGACAAAAATGAAAGGAATTAGGGCACAAAACACTAGTAGAAAAATAAGAATCATTCCTCCAGAATAAGAATGGTTTACAGCTACACGTATGCTACTGACCACAGCTGAACAGAAGAGGTTAATGTTTTATAGTCCTACCCTGTACAATAACAGTGAATGAGCAGGTAGCAGTGTTGCCCCCGATATCCGTGGCGCTGTACATGACCGTGGTAGACCCCAGAGGGAAGGTGTCACCGGAGGAGAAGTTGGGGGCCGAGAGGGTGGCGTTAACCCGGTCATCGGTCACAGAGGGCTCGGTCCAGCTCACCGTGGCATCGTTGACCCCAGCGTCGGTGGGCTGGGTGATGTCACTAGGACAGCCCACAATGGTCGGTGATTGATCCTCTGCGGGTATGCGGATAAATAGACAAGATATCCAGAGAATAAAATAGATAATCTGAATAATACATGTTCATGTGTAATGCTACGGTCACAAAATTTCGTACGAATCTCCGTTTTTCCATTGTCTTCCCGAATTTCCTTTGTCTGAAAATCGTTCTAACGGTGTTCGTGGCAGTTCATAATGGCATTTGTGACCGAGGCTTTACTTGCAAATCCATATTTTGGTATAATAATAAGGTGATACAATATTTATTGACTCAACATGTACCTACCTTACTTAAATATTACACTATTATCCTTCACAACTGCATTATTCGATGTTTAAATTATAAAAAAACCACAGGATTTCGAAAGGCGCAACATATTGATTCCCATTGTGCTGGTACACGTATACTCACCAATGACTTCGACTGTAAATGAGCACAATTCCTCATTGCCAGCAGCATCTGAGGCACGGTAGACCACCGAGTAGGATCCAACATTATAGGTACCCTGCGAGGAGGTAGTGAGTAGACTGACCACATTCACGTTGTCTTCGGCGACAGGTACGGTCCAGGTCACGTTGCCAGACGTAGCGTTGTCTTGGACGTAGACAGTGACGTCGGATGGACAGAACGTGAAGGTTGGTCTTTCATTGTCTGTACCGGAAAGAGGCATTATATATTCATGATAGGGCTTTGCATGAATATTGGAGTTCGGGTCAACAAGATTCATGCTCAACTTGTACTCCTGTCATCACTATATATACCAAACAATATATTTAACTGTTTACTAAACAAACTGGCAGTATTCTGACCACATAACCAGCCAGCAAAGTTACCATAATAATTTGACAACCGAACATTAGAAAAGAGTAAGGGAGATTGCAAAAGACTTCACACAACATTCAGTTGGAAATAAAAAGCACACAGATCTGTCTATCTTATGTAGCTATCAACCTATCCATCTACATGTTTGTCTATCTGTCTATTTCTCTGTCTATATATGTGTCTGTATATCTATCTATTTTTATTTTGTCTGTCTGTATATCCATCCATCTGCCTATCTATCTACCTATCTATCTATCTACCAGTACCTATCTCTTTTTTTCTTTGATATATACCCTACATCAAAGCACATTTTTGATTGCATCACACAGATTAGGACATTTTTTCTATGTAGTACCAGCACATTACCTGAAATGGTGACTCTAAAAGAGCAGTTGGCTGCATTGCTGGTGCGGTCAGTCACCTCATAGGTTACCACTGTGGTACCCACTGGAAAGACGCTCCCTGGGGAGTAGTTAGAACTGGTGGTTACTGCACCATTAGCATCGCTACCCACTGGTTCCATCCAGGTCACGGTGGCATTGGGAGCACCAGGTTCTGTGTCTTGGGCGATGTCAGAAGAGCAGTTTTCAATCACTGGTGCAAAGTCCTCTGAGAAATAAAAAATGAGTGAGAAAAAAAGTTGGTACATGACAGATGATGAGCTAGTCAAGGAACTTGCAAACAACATACAAGTGCAAATTGTATAAATGTTTTCACCATATTTAAGCTCTAATGTACAATACAGCTTGTTAGGAGCAAATTCAAACTATTGAATGAACATTGTATGCTAATATGTAAGCCGACTGCCTTTTAAGAATTGTTGTTCTTTGTCCGGGGAAAATTAAGGAAGACATTTGTATGATCTGGCAGAATCTCAAAGAATATTCAGAACAATTGGCTCCTGGTGATAGGGCCAAGTTAGATGTTAGGACTTTTCTGCTATTCAGTTGTACTGTATTCAATTATATATAACACCCTGTAGCAAAGGAAATAATCAACAGATAAATATCAACTGGTAAAAAAACACAACATGCCACCGTACCTATGAGCTCAATTGTGAAATTGCAGCTGGCCGTGTTATTGAAAGTATCCGTGGCAATGACTTGGACAGTCAAGTTGCCAATGCTGTAGGTTTCTCCACTGGCGTAGTTTGAGGTGAGAGTAACAGGCAGGCCGGTGGCGTCGGAAGCGTACGGCCCGGCCCAAAAGATTGTGCGATTGGTGCTGCCTACTTCCGTGTAAACAGGGAAGTCGATCGGACAGAAGTCAAAGACAGGTGGCACATTGTCCCGCAGCACTGAAAGAATCAGACAAATCTTACAGATGTTAGAAATGCCAGCCGTCATTTGGCAAAATGATGAAAGTTCGTTAGACACCCTCCCTCCCAGCACAAATACATGAATAAAAAATGTCTTCAATGCAAACACCTAATTTCATTTTATCTTTTTAAGTATACAAATCTAGACAAATATTAAAATCTGCAAACTACAGAAATCATAACCCCTCCCCTAAAAAAAAACAGGCAAACAAAATAGGTTGCAGAGACCAATAATCTAAAACCTGTTTTTGAATCATTCACGGTCCATCTATCCTCAATTCTACCTGTTTTTGTTTCCCGTTTTATCTGTATTATTCTATACCATTCTATAGGTGAAATATGCAGCTATTGCTGTATTCACATTACTACAACAAATATGCTTTTATTACTAAGGATTCTATCACTTTCATGATTTCTTCTTCAGAAAAAAACTTTATATTATGAAATACTCACGTATGACTGTGACATCAAATACACAAGAGGTCGACCTTCCGGTAGTGTCTGTGAAGAGGTACGTCACTTCAGTCACTCCAATGGGGAAGGAGTCTCCTGGGTAATGTGACTGGTTCGTGTTGACAGTATCGGAGTCATTCACAGATGGTTCTGTCCAGGTCACGTTGGCGTTGAACGTGGCTACTGACGAGTTGACGGTTACATCCGATGGGCAGCCAGACACCTCAGGGCTGCCGGTGGCTGTAAGGTGAAAGTCAGAAGTTTTCTAATAAACTCATCACAATCAGAAGATGGAGTAACCCTGGTTACCGAAATCCTGGTTGCTTACATCCAACTTGCCTACCCTTGCTCAAGTGTAAAAACAAATTATCAAAAATGAACAAATCAGTGCACTAATGTCCTTAGGAAAAATATTGTTTGTATAACATGACTAAGTTCTTGCTTTGGACCACCAGCTTTAAAGATCTAGTCGCTCATCAACCCGTCGCTTATGTTTGCATCCCCACAAAATGAACTGGTCCCAAGCAAAAATAATAAGAAAAGAAAAAATTTGTGAACAACAAGTCAAAGACAATTATGTTGCCCTACCGTCAACGGTGCCCTGATTGCCATACTGACCAGTGGCAATATACCAAACCAGAATGGTACCATGGTTATTTCTCTTGATTAGGGAGGAAAAAACAGCGTGATTATCCCCTGGTTGCGTATCTAACTTACTTACTATCTTACAAGTATACATACCGGTACATGTAGGTACTTGCTTTTTATGGCATGCCTAAGAGAATAAATGCTTCCAAAAGCTTTTAAAAAAAGGTGTGAAAAAAAAGACAATTTCATAGCCCCTACCATCATCGGTGACAGGGAACCGGCAGGTGCCAAGGTTACCAAACTGGTCAGTGGCATCGTAGAAGACCATGGTGGTGCCATGATAACTTCTAAATTACCAAATGAGTGATAAGGACCAAACAACCGTTATTATCCCCTTGTTGCTCATCTAAAAATCTACAAATGTACCCGATTTTATGTTACCCAAAAGAAATATATAAAAACTGTTTGAAAAACTAGACAATTTTATTGCCCCTACCATCAACGGTGACAGAGAACTGGCACGTGCCCAGGTTGCCATACTGGTCAGTGGCATTGTAGCTGACAACGGTTGTTCCCGAGGAGAAAACGCCAGGCTCATGAGAGAAGACAGAGGTTGCGACAACCCCTGTGTTATCTGTAGGCACCGGGATGGTCCAGCTGGCCACGTTGGTGGTGTTCAGGAGGAGGTCTCCTGGGCATGGAGTGTAGGTTGGTCCTTCTTTGTCTGCCCAACAAAATATATAAGACGTTGTATTTTAATATGAGCCATTGAATCCTAGGTATAAAATTTGGCTCCCCAAACAGAACAATATTTGTGTTCCTGTTACCGCGTTGGAACTTGTAAACAGGATCCAATTTCACATTGTTTAGAAGTCTCTGTGTCCCTCTCATTGGGGAGATCCTTGTCCTTGCTCCTGGTCCCCCCTCCTAAGCTTCAAAATTATTTGAGATTCCGAACATAATACAACATTTGCAGATGTTTGTTAAGTACAGGTTATCCTTGACAAGTTTATGTTGCAAAAGAGTCTAGTTTTATAGTATCACGATGAATATTAAAACAGACAATTTGCTTATACAACAAATGCTCCATTGTTGATTACATACACTGACCAAATTCTAAACTTGGCCAAATGCTGGACGTATCCCAAACCCTCAACCTAACCTAAAACAGAGCTCCCCCCCTGACCCTACCCTACAAAATAAAGCCTGGAGCAATTATCACCGGAGCAATTAAATGCCAGATCCACTACTATTCACCTGAAACAGTGATGTTGAATTGACACATCGCCAGGTTTCCAGAGCCATCTGTGGCGGTCACTGTGACCATAGTCACTCCCACACCGGCCTCGTCCCCTGGCAGGTTGGAGGTCAACACTGGAGTTCCTGCATTGTCCGTAGCACTGACCGATGCAGAGATGTTGGAGGCAGTGGCTTGACCAACATCAGTGGTCAGCGAGATGCTCGATGAGCAGTTCAAGAGTGGGTTCACTTGGTCTGAGAGAAGACAAGTCAAAGTAGATTGAATGTACATTGTACAGGGTAATTTCGCTTCTAATTGTGCTGAACATTCAATGGACTTTGTGTGGAACAAAGTTGCAAAGGTTTGTTCTCACAAGCCATTATTGAACATACAAGAAAGACGTTAAATTGGATTCCTAAAAAAGACATACTGCTTTCTTCAATGATCAATGCCCAGTGTATTGTTTGCATAGAGAAAAAAATTAGCGGGACTTCACAAGAGGCTTTAGGAACAATGGCTGTTCATTAAGGAAAATAAAATTAAGGAGTGTTTTTTTAAGGGAATACTGAGCCTCAGATATTTTATTATTTAGAAGCTATGTTAGGAAGATGATGTTTGTTCACATTTCTCATCTTATACACATGCCATTTCTTCACAAATTTGGATCGGGTAAGTAAATATTGAAGATTTACTGTCAGGAACGGCAATGTCACCATCAAAATTGACTCACCAAGAACAGTTACAACGATTAAGCATGTATCCATATTCCCTGATCCATCTGTGGCGGTGTATGTCACATTGGTATTTCCAATTGAGAAGATGCTGTAGGGGGAGTGGGAGGTCGCCAGGCCGACATTGTTGCTGTTGTCGGTGGCTGTCGGCTCGGTCCAAGAAACATTGAAGGTCGATTCAGTGGCTTCGACCGAGACGGTGATGTCGCTTGGGCAACCGGAAATCACAGGCGTCTCAACGTCTGTAATCAAAACAAAACACAAACGCATTGATGCACAATTCAATTCATAGAATGAATGCCATTTCAGCTGCTGTACAGTTCCACTTAAAAAAAAACCAAATGCGCTCTGAACATGACTTGTCAATTAGCTTCATTTACAACAACAATGGGTTATATCCAACAACAATTGCTCCACTGTCAAATTTCTACACAATCCAAATTCTGAATTTCAACCCTAATCTAACCACAAACTCCAGCTCTAACCCAAGCCCTAACCAAACTGCAACCCTAAACCCAACTAAAGCATAGGATAAGGGTTAGGTCACACATGACTAAATTGTACAAGATAACATTTCATCAATTACAAGAATGAACATCTTGTATCCGATTATACTGATTTACAAAAATTGTAAAAACATATACCAATGCTATTTTCTTTTGTGCTTACATTTGAATAGAAAATATGACTACCGGTAATGATCTACATTACCGGTAATTGTTCTCACCTATAATGGTGACATTGAAACTGCATGTTGATGTCAGACCAGCAGTATCTCGAGCAGTGTAGGTGACTGTTGTTACTCCAATAGAGAAAGCTGCTGGAGGTTGCTGGGACGACACGACCTCCGCAACGACACCATTATCTGATGCAGTGGGAGCGGTCCACATCACATTGGCTGTTGAGGTGCCGCTGGCTAACACTAGACTAACATCTACAGGGCAGTTCGACAAGCTTGGTGGGATGGTGTCTGCAAAGTGAAAATACAATGAATGACTTGTGTTGTGTATGCTACCATTTCATATAAGTGAAAAAAGTAGACAATAACTATCTGTCGCAAACACTCCAATATGATTCAAAATTTGCAAAATACACATACTTACGTTCAAAATGTGTATTGTGTAAATGTGTATTAATTTCTATTTAACATCTTAACCAAAGCATGGAAATAAATTTGACTATGAATCAAATCATTTCATACAAAATGAGTCAAATTTCCTTGCCACATGAAATTTCCACTTATCACAGCACAAAACATCCAGAGTATTCAAAAAATGTAAAGTTAATCAAAGAACTACATAAACAACAGTTCCATTCAACTCTTTACCAAGTGATGTGGGTTGCAGAAGACCTGGATTTCCCAAACATTGAACCACCTTTTTCCACCTATGGATGGAATTAATGAAGCGTTTGAAATGACCTACCCTCAATGGTGATAACAAAACTGCACACGGCCTGGTTGCCCGAGGGATCTCGAGTCGTGTAAGTGATTGTGTGGTTTCCGAGACCTAGCGAACTGACACTGCCGTTGGATGAATCGATAGTGACATTGCCGGAATTGTCAGAGAAAGTTGGCTCCATCCAGCTGACTGGTATAGCGTTTGATCCATTGCTGTTGAATTCCAGTGTCTGAGCACTGGGGCAGAAGTCCACTACAGGGTTCTCATTATCTGTATGTGTGTAGGTGGGTGGGGGAGGGTGGGCAAAAGTGGATACAAGGTGAATTTATACATGAATGTAAGGTTAATTAACTTTTTAAAGGCATTGTGTAACAATGCCAAATATCTGGGTCATATCTGAACGAGCCTTAAGAATAATCTATGCACGTCTTCGGTGTAACCTATCTACTAACATAGTAAAAATGTACTTTGGCTTTGGATGAAGTTCATGACACTAGAAGATGTACAGTTTGTATTCTTTAGGTTAAACATGAAGCTACATTATAATCAAGGTATATGTTACAGGCAACATGTAGATTACTTTCAATATGGTTGAACCATGGAGAAACTGCAGCGGCTAAAACAGACAAAAAATACCACCCCCCCCCCCCCCCGAAAAAAAAGAAGGATAAATAAGCCACTCACCTGCGATGATGATAGAGAAACTACAGGTGGAGGTCAGATTGGCATTATCAGTGAAGACATAGTCCACCATAGTAGAGCCAAGGGTGAAGTTATCATAGGGGCCGTGACTAGCCATGACAGACATGATACCATTGACATCAAAAGCACTAGGCGTTTCAAAGAGAGGTCCTTGGCCGGGTGTGTAGGTGGAGGAGTTGTAGGTAACGCTCATTGGGCAGGTGGTCACAGTGGGCCGGCTCACATCTAAATGTTAAAAAAAAGTACTAAATATTGTTATTAGGTTCTTCTTCTTCTTCTTCTTCAATACATATCGACAGACTTGTTAGTCCATATAAGGACACAGAAACGAGACACGTGGTCATGGAATAGAGCAATCTTTTAGGAATTGTAGCGCATTGGATTATTAGGTTCAGGTTGAATTGATAAATATCTGATATACATGATATACATGATATTGCATGTACATTTATGGCATTTACACATATATGGCATATTCTACATTCATATTTGAAATACATTCAATACACATATTAATACATTTACAGTGTATATTCACAACTCAATCCACTTCAATAGGTGGTTGTATGCCTGGTAAAGGGTGAAAACTTGAATTTTGGTCGAATTTTCATCTCTTTTGTCATGTTACGGTCAATAGATAGATAACACAGATAAGAAACAACCTATTAATGTAAACAATTAAGTAGATGTACTGATTGAAATGTAATAGGTCGATGTATTCCAAACTTGTATCGAACATAATAATTCACTAGAATATCACAATGTCACACATCACAATGGAGATTACAACTGGCTTCAGGATGATATCTGGCTTTCAATGACAAGTCTTACTACCCCGTTTGTATTGTGTATTCACACCACAAACTTTGTTTATCTGTGTAACTGTCGGCAAGATGTTACAAGAATTAGTCACAAGAAGAAGAGAGACATCCTACCTTGAACATCAATGGTGAACTGACAACGCATCTCATTGCCCGCTGTATCATTAGCATAATACGTTACAACCGTCATTCCAAAGAAGAAGCTGGAGCCCGGGGTAGCGGAGGAGGTATTTGAGGCAACCATCACATTATCGGATACAGTTGGAGGTATCCAGCTGACAGACTGGAAGAATTCTGAGGGGCTAAGGACAATAGTCTCGTCTGACGGGCAGCCTGCGAATGCTGGTGCTTCATTGTCTGGTAAAAAGTTACAAAAAAGTGAGGAAAAATGTTTCTGAAACACAATGCACTGGGCAGATCCAATATCAAGCGCTTACAATTTTCTTGGTACCCCGAATTGTTAAGGATCTCACAATTAACCGGTATTGGCATTTTCGTTTCTTTACGGGAAATGGCTAAAATCACGACTCCAATTTCCACCAATCAGATGGCTGGATTTCTTAAGTGAGGTACATAATTGAATCTAGCGAGCATATTTCTCAAAGAGCAGCAATATTCCAAAAGCATTATTTTCTTATCAAGCAGAACCATGGCTGTGCAATATCCTACACAAGACAAACCACAGCAATTGAAATTGCAGCATCCAAGAAATGGAAATCTGAAGAAACTTGATATCGCACAAATTAATAACCTGATGATGCTCATAACGAGTCAATTAGAACATTACACTCACCTCTCACATCAACAATGAATGGACAAATCACTTCATTGCCAGAGTTGTCTTCTGCGTGGTAACGAATATTTGTTTCTCCCACAGAGAACGTGTCCAATGGGTTGAAGCGAGAGCTGAGCGAAGAAATTCCGTCGTTGTCCGTGGCAGTGGGTAGGGTCCAGCTGACCGTTGCGTAGTTCTGACCAAGGTCAGTGTTCTGGACGATGGTGGTGGTGTTGCAGTAAGTAAATACTGGTAGCTCGTTGTCTGAAAACGATTAGTGAAAAAGTACTTATTGCACTGAGAGTACTACGAGGGTATAACGGCATCTAGCCTATATGCTGAATGGCAGTAGAACTAGGGATTGTGCCATATATGGAATCTGTGGATTTTATATGTTATAGCTACCGTATTTGCCGGCGATAAGGCCGCACCGCCGCATAGGTTCGCACCCCAACTTTGACATTTCAACAACAAAAAAAAGGAAAAAAAACAGACAAAACAAAATAATCATAATTTTCTCGAAAACACTATTTTTTTTTTGGAAACTGATACCAAATTCATCCATATTCTTATAATTTACCGGAAGTTTAGCTAAAAAAGTGATCCCAGGCAGATTTGGTGTCCGATATACCCCTACCACAATGTACGGTGTAATGCGAAACTGCATGACGGTCCCTTCCTTTACTTTTGCAATGCATTGGCACGAACTTAGATCAAGATCTATCGGCAAATGTTGTGTTAGGACGTTTATTTTCGTCTTCATGTCAACAATGCAAGATAAAATTGTCGTTAAGATGTTTGGAAATGTCCTGTACCATAGTGGTATTGTTATTTTACCGTTTCTAGTCCCATACGTGCAAATTCGTGCAGGTTTTGACTTTCGTTTTTTTTTTTTTTTTACTCTTTCGTCGTAAAGGCCGCACCCCAACTTTTTTATATTTTCTCTTCCAAAAATACTGCAGCCTTTACGCCGGCAAATACGGTATATTTATCTTCACCAAGTTTTCTGCGGGTTTTTCAACAAATAAAAAAGTCCTGATATTTTTAATATATCGATGGGTTTTCATTGCTGATTCGGCATTCTGATTATTATTTTTTTTTAAAGATTTTCTTTTGTGAACACAAGAAAAACAAAGGCGACCTCCTTCTACCACTATTCTTGAACAATACCCACCTGTGACTCTCACAACGAAAGAGCACTGTTCCTCATTTCCGCTAAGATCATCAGCAGTGTAGAGGACATCTGTAAATCCGATGGAGAATACCGATCCGCTGGCAATATTGGGGAGCAGGGTGACTGAACCGGAGTTGTCAGAGGCCGTTGGCTCTGTCCATGTCACAGTTGCTCCATTGGAGCCGGGATCGGTGTCTACTGTGAGGTTTACAGGGCAGTTGGATATTGTTGGTTTTTGTTCATCTGTGAAGGACAAGAATATCATTTTATCATTTAAAGCATTTATCTGTTTTTAAAATGAATTTGTTAATAATGTATACATGTAGTACATCTCATATAGGAATGAATGGGTGGTACAATGCACATTGTGGCTAAAATACATGTAAATATGTCTTGTATCGCAACAGTTTTGTAACATTCCTTTATCACAGCTTTTGTGCTGTGAAAATCCCTTGACAAGATGGTACGTGGTACCTGGTAGGATTTTTCCTGCACTTCACTGTGCACTGATATGGGCTGCCAGATCTAAATTGAACTAAGGTTATAATTCCCAAAGCTCTTTGGAAGCGTCAGGATTTGTTAACATGCACTATACAAGAACAGAATATAAGTATTATCAAGTCAGTCCTGATTATCAAAACTATTATTGGGACATCCAACATTTGCTAAATATAGATTTGCCTCAACAGCTCAAGTAAGAAAATGAGTGTTCACAACCTTGAAGATGTTTGTGGTCACTGGAATAACCAATTATTTAAATACAAATGTGACAGGTATCAGAGATTCTAATAAATGCAACCCAAGTCTAAAAATATCACAAATGATCTGAATATATCCCTTCGCATTCTTCATTTTTAATCTGCTTTTTTATATATCTATTCCTCTCATTATAAACACCAAATGCTGCGGTTTTCCATCACAAATGTGCACCCGATTTAACAGCTTTTACAAAAATCTTTCTCAGAGGCTTTGATAAGTAGCAGACTCTTACCAAGAACCTGAATATTCAGAGAACAGGTAGCGGTGTTATTGGATGAGTCGGTAGCTGTGAAATCGACAGTGTCGTTGCCGATGACAAATCGCAATCCGCTGCGCCCTGTTGATTCTACTGTAGGGATGCCATTATTATCCGTGGCAGATACATTCCAAGTAACCAAACCAGTTGCAAGGTTGGTGTCTGCGATTACTGTGATGGTGCGGTCACATTGGGAGAAAGTTGGTGGGGTTTGGTCTAGAAATAAAAGGGTGAAATATTCATGCTGATAAGTAAAGACAATCAAAGTAGCTATTGGAAAAAAGCTGCATTTCATGAGATGTTACAAATGAATTAAATCTAAGAAAATACATAAATGTATATATACCGTGTACACATGTATAAGCAACTGTAAGAAATAAAACAAAGACTTCCAAGGGAAGCTTCTGGCAAGCTATTCAGTCGTCACGAGAAAATTTTGTACAAAATGCATGCATAAAACTAGTACCGGTAAACAAGTCTATTGATAATAAATACAGGAACACTTACCAAGTACACCGACGGTGAAGGTACAGTTGTCTGTATTGCCAGACGAGTCTGTGGCAGTGTACGTGACAACGTAGTCTCCTATCCCCAGCACGGTGCCAGGGTCGATGTTGGCGGTCAGACCAAGTTCCCCGCTGTTGTCAGACGCGATGGGGAGGCTCCAGGTCACATTGCTATTGTCGGAGTTGGAGTCGACCACAAACTCCTGGTTTAGTGTGCAGTTGGATATGACGGGAAGTTCGTTGTCTGGAGTAAATCACAAGACAGGTATTGGAGCGATACTAAAATGTCCTAAAATCCTCTGATTAAATGATTCTCATTTCTAAACTTCTTTCAAAGATTGTAAAGTCCCTAGATAAATCAACAATTTTGTAGTTTCAGGAGCCCCTTTTTTCCTTCCTAGTTCTTACTTTCCTCACGTGACTCGACATGGTTTAACTTGATACATAACACAATATAAATGTTCTGTAGTATCAAAATCATTGTTATTATTATTGGTACTAGTAGCACTATCATTGTAAATCGTTTGTTGGATTCACTTAAAAGTAAAATAAACAAGCAGCTGCATATCTGATGTACCTAATATCACATTGTACACTAGAATGGGGTGGAAGGATTTCAAAAGTTGAGCCCTGTCTCATATAGTTGCAAATCTGTATTATAAAAGAGATAGGATCTGCATGCTTGCGAATGGTCTGCACGACTAAGCTGCTAGCTTCTCACCTATGACGGTCACTGTAAAGGAACAGGAATCTGTCAGCTGGAAGGCATCGGTTGCTGTGTACGTCACGGTCGTCTCCCCGATACCGAAGTAGGATGGAGAGTATGCCGTCGAGGTCACGTTCGGTGGCTCGCTGTTGTCGGTGGCTGTAGGCTCCGCCCAGGAGAGGAAGGCCGTAGCATTGCCACTGTCTGTGAAGCTGGTCATGTTTGATGGACATTGGCTGATCACCGGTGCTACGTTATCTGCAGGGAGATGAAGTGACTATCGACATGAACATTCAAGGTTCCCAGCATTTCATGATAACAATGATTTTTCCTCAATTTTTCCCTGATGGGAGTTTCAAAATTCAAAGAGGTATTTGACACACTATAGCCAATCATCCCTATTAGGTCATGAGACTTCCTTTTTGAGCCAATGAAATTCTCTGATTTGTCCACGATTTGAGTGATATTTCTCGAAAATTCCCAGACTTTTCCATGACTGGGAAAAGTTCAGGTTTTCCCCGATGTCCACAATATCTTGAAACCCCCCAAATAACATGTACATGTAAAAGTCATCTTTCATATGAGAGAGCTACAGCTACGGGGGACAACTCAAGGATGGAGCTAGGGCAGCCAGGTCTAGCTGGCACAAATGAGGAGTTCCTTGATGTTTACCTCAGTCACATTGCCGAGGCGACACCACATAGACCCCAAACAGACGGATTGTTGTCTTGTTTTTGGTGTCATTGGTAAAAAGCTTTTTAGCACATAGTCATAGTGAATGATCGTTTGGTCTAAGTAGTGGCTCATGTATTAAAACCCATGGGAGTACAAGAATGCAGTAGTAATCACTACCATCATTTTATTATCACATCATTGACCTAAATACACTGTGTGCAAACAAAATGAGCTACATCAAGTACACAAATTTCCTCTTACCTGTGACTGTCACGGTGAAAGAACAAGTTTTTGTTTTTCCGGACGGGTCTGTAGCCACGTAGGACACAGTCACGGTTCCTCCGTTAAACACGGTGTTGGGGTACTCGTTCTGAGTGACCGTCACCGAGTAAGAGTTGTCCGTGATGGTAGGTTCTGTCCAGTTGACCACTGCTGTCACCAAGCCTGGGTCTGGACCGACTGTGATGTTCGATGGACAGCCCGTTATAACTGGGTCTTGGGTATCTGTAAAGTAAGCGAATTTGGTAGAGGGTAATGGCATTACCAAGATTTACAACAGAAATACCGTCAGGCCTTTTGGCATACACAATCATTTATAATCATGATGTTGCACATGCACAATGAACCATTGTAAAATGATTCAGCGTTTTATACAGATTACTTTCATAAAGGGTCAAATACAAAAAGCTATATAATTTACATGTAAAACATTTTAAACCCTGAATATACTGACAACAATTTACATATGTAATTTTCATCAGCAAAACCATCCCACACACAAACAAGAATATAGAAAGAAAGATGAGGAGTGAAAAATGTCTCCCTACATCCTGGAACAGTGCGACTTACCAGTAATCTCGACGATGAATGTACAGTTGGCCTCATTACCAGCAGTATCTGTGAATACATAGGTCACTGTAGTGAGACCGATAAAGAATCTATCCAAGGGCTGGTAGTTACTGGTACTGGTCACCCCTCCATTGGGGTCGGTTGCGGTGGGCGTTTGCCAATATGCAACGCTAGAGTTGGTGTTCAGATTGGCAGCTGAGAGTGTGGTGCCAGGACAGTTCCTGATAATAGGGGCACTCTGATCTGTATTGAGAGATGATACATGTGAAATAGTGTAAAGATCGGGCAAACATTTCTAGAAATAACACAGTAGATGTGCTACCTTATACAGTCAAACCTGTCTATAGCGACCACCCAAGGGAAACACAAAAAGTGGTCTTTGTAGACAGGTGGTCACTAAAGCAGGTTTGACTGTATACGCATACATTCTGTAATGTCATTGCAAATTTACCAAAAATGCTCACTTGAAATATAACACCCCTAGCATTTGTATTCACTCCAAGACTACAAATTCACGTCTCGAAAGACAGGAAGACCATCCTTTGTAGATGGGCAAGGCTGTGAGATGAATTAAAAAGCATATCAAAATTTCTTTCTTTTCTCATCTACATCTACATGTAAAACACCATCTTGAAAACCATCTTGATCAATTACATAATGATACACACCATGAAAAACAGAAAAGGGAGACATACCTTGTACAATGACAGTGAAGTTGCACACTCCCATGTTTCCAGCAGCATCAACAGCGTGGAGGATCACCTCAGTGCTACCCAGATCAAACTGAGAACCATTGGTGTAGGTGGCTGTCTCATTGACCACTCCGACGTTGTCAGAGGCGATCAGCTGCCAGGTTACCGTGGCATAGATCTTGCCGGTATCTTGGGCTGTCAGGATCATTGCCGGACAACCAGGGAACAGAGGTGCCTCCGTGTCTGCAAGATTTGATTTGATTTGATTTGTTTATTTCTTTTTTATTTTCTCTTTCTCTTGCATTTTTATTATAAATATATAAAAAATAAAACATTGCAAATTTTACACATTTCAACAAAATATAATGTTGAATAAAGTAAGGCTGGCTGTAACTAATCAAAAGCTGAAAGATGTGTGAGATTTACAGACTTTGAATGGCCCTTTTTCAAACTGTAAAACTTACAATACCCTGAAATTTAGAATTACATATTAAAGAAAAATCTTGTTTAGTCTTTCAAGCAGGAGAAATTTAAACAAAAGTTTGGCCACAGTCTGCTTTAGAAATGTTCATTAACACTAAAAATAGCTAGATTTTGGCACTGCTCAGCAAATTCGAACCCACAATGATGCAGACATTAAGCTTATTGGTGCAGAGCTGTCAGCGACTTCATCATGCATATGAAGGCACGATTCATTTGTATACAACTATTCTTTTATTTTATTTTTTGTTGTTTTTGGCTCTGGTGATCCCCTCCTTACAAGCCCTTGAGGCTTTTTTCAGGACACCCTTTTCTTTCATTTCTTTGTATTATTTGTATTACTAGCTCATATGTACATGTATGTATTACTCTTGTTCTTGATGTAATTAAATTATGCATGACATACTGTTAACTTGTTTTTTAATTGTACATATTGGCAGAAATAAATGAGAGCTATATATAGATGCTCTCTCAATTTTTAAAAAAATGCTTAAAAATAACATTTACCTTCAATAATGACAAAGAAGGTGCAAGTGGCATTGTTGCCCGAGGAATCAACAGCTAAATACTCCACTGCGTTGCTGCCCACAGGAATGGAATCACCCGGTGAATATGTCGAGGTGACCGTCACTTGTGCAGAGTTATCCGAGGCGGTGGGCTCCGACCAGATCACCGTAGCATTGGCAGAGTTAGCATCGGTGGATTGCGTGATTGTGGTTGTGTTGCAGTTAGTGAAAGTGGGTGCCGTAGAGTCTGAAGAGGGGTTCGGTGAATAAAGAGAGTGTTATTAGTTTCTTTTGACATATGGTTTATGTTACTTCTGTCAGAGATATAAGTGCACATATGTACTATTGCTTTTCTTGTTTGTTTGAATATTTTGTTACTCTGGTGTGTTTCTAACTATCATTTCAGCTTCTCTACGAATATAAAAAGATATCAAATTTTCCTAATTACATATTTTGTTTCTGCAATGTACATAAGTCTGAATCATTTAAAATTAAAATATTTATGAAAGTTCTTTCTTATACAAATATCTTCACTTTATACATATATTGGATACCATAAGAGGCTTTAAGACAGTAAATGCATGAGTAATTTTGGGGAAAAAAAGGTTGTATACTACACATTTAAAAAACAAAATCGGAAGAATGAATATTTCAAAATTGCACATTTAAAACAAAACAATCGTTCAAAAAAGTGAAAGGTAAAATTGTAAATCTAGCATGGTGCAACGTCTGGTCCTTACCAGTAATAGTAACCGTGAAGGTGCAATATTCTACATTGTCGGACAGGTCAGTAGCCGTGTACTGCACCACCGTGGCGCCCAAACTGAACCGTGAACCGGAGGTGACATTGACTGCCATCGTGTAGACGATGGTGTTATCTGATGCAATCGGGGAGTTCCAAGTGACCCTTCTGGTAGCGGCTCCCGAGCTAGGCAGGGGATATGTCATATCGACAGGGCAGGTGATGAAGACAGGTGCTTCGTTGTCTGTAAGGACAAGCGAGACAGGTTCAGACAGGTTCAGACATTCAGTGAAAGTTATGGCAGCAACGTAGAGGTCTCGTGATCTAATGGATAATCTGTGCCTCAGAATATTGCTCTATGCCTCAGAAAAAAGTACTAGTTCAACGGCGCACTATTCATGTTCAAAGTGCAATAATTGGGTATTGTCATTATGTTACTGATTTATTTACTATATGCTTTGTTATACTATTCTACATGTATCTATTTATACATCATTGTATTTTTTGTAAATTGACCCTTCCAGAATTGTGCTGCTGGTCGATCATTATATACCAATAAATAAATAAATACATTTATTTATACTCAGCAGACCATGGATCGTACATTCTATGAATCCCTGTCATGGCACTATACATCCTTAGACAAGACATTTGCCACTCTCTACCCGGGTGAAGTATGTGATTACCTGGTAGGAAGACATTCTTGCGAGGCAGAATTCATGGAAGCTCTGACAGGGTCAGTATATTAAGCTACTTTGTATTATTATGCACAGTAAAGAATATTTGTATATGAGCTGGGCTACTTAAATTCATCTATAGCTTTAGACATATCCCTAACATCATGTAAGCGATCAACTGCATTCTCATTTGTATTTCACATTCTTAACACCAGCCAGAACAAATTGTAATGCGACTGAAAGAGTCCTTTCCTTTAGAATAACAACATACTGTACGTGTACTCTACACCAATAGAAGGCAAAACAAATGCAGAAGATACATGTACCAATATCTATATTGGTATGAATAATGAATATAATTAGCATTGATCAAACATTTTTTTGCCATAATTCTCTAAACAGCTAGTACACAGGAATTAAATCAATAAGAAGCATGTCTCTAATTTCAAGTTAAGTATACTAAGGTGCTGGGTGCTTTGTCCAAGTAACTCAACAAATCTTACCAGATACAGTGACTGTAAAGTTACAAGTTGCCTCGTTATCGGAACTATCCAAAGCAATGGCAGTTACGACAGTGTCTCCTACTACGAAGTTGCTTCCGCTAGAGATATCAGTCGCGGCCATCACCGCATTACTGTTGTCTGTGGCATTGACTGCATCCCAGGTGACTGCGGCCATGGCAATACCAGAGCCAGTGTTGACAGAGATGTCCGACGGGCAGGTGATAACGGGTGGAGTAACATCTACAAAGAGGAAGAGATTAATCATGATGAATAATTATGGTATGTATGTATGTGTGAACAAAAACGAGAGGGTTCCATGAAACATGTTCCACCAGCAATTGCTCAGCATGACAGGTACAGTATTGTCTACATAGAGAAAAATGATCTCATAATGATGGACTCACACAACCATCTTGAATTCAAAATTACCATCATGTACTTAAAAGAATACTATCTAGACCTCGAGCGCAACCATGTCATCAAGAAAGTGTGAACACTTACCAAACACTGAAAGTGTGAAACTGCATTGGGCCTGGTTTCCTGATGGATCCACTGCGGTGTATGTGACCGTTAACGCGCCAGTAGCTAGGACCGTGTACAGTGGCATGCTGGAGGAGGTCATCACGCTCAGGCTGTTGTCCGTTGCAGTAGGCTCTGACCAGGTCGCGTTGACCATGCTGGCATCGGCGGGAAGGGTCAGGTTGATGCCGGTGGGACAGTCGGTGAAGACGGGAAGCTCCTCATCTGGGAGAGAAAATGGAAGGTGGGTGGAGAGAATGAGAATACATGTACATTTATTTGAAGTCGGCACCAATTATATATTATAAGTTTTAAGTGGAGAGATGAGTGAGAATGGAATTGATAACAAGATGAAGGAAAACGACAATGAGAATCAAAAGGAGAAGATGCGAAATCAAAAGGAATAGAAAAAGTGATAAAAGAAAGAAGGATCACACAAGGGAATGTGCATATCAGATGAAGAATATTCAAGCAACCGGGTTATTAAGAGAATGTGTCAATCATCTATTCATTTCTTTACAACTTCCACATATCTGAACAATAGTAGTGCACATGCTCACTACAAGCTAATCAAAACATCAAATCATCAGCAAGGTAAAAATATGATGTCTATAGATTTTACGTCCACTTCAATATGTATGGAAGAATTTAATTAAAATTAAAAAAATTGGTATCAAAAGAGGCGCAAGACTAGAGAAAAAGTCATGAAGTGGCACCGTAAAATATTTAAGCATTACAAATTAATCGCGAAAATAGAGGAGGGGGGGGGGCTAAATCAGCCCCCCAGGTTTACACCCTTTTGGTTCTCAACGGACAATATACTAGACCCTTACCTCTGACAGTGACAGTGAATGTGCATTGTGCAACTAGTCCGGCCGCGTCTGTAGCAAAGTAGGAGACCAAGGTGTCTCCGATGTCGAAAAGGCTTCCGGAATCCTTGGTCACGTTGAGCGAGGGTTCAATGCTGTTGTCGGTTGCCACTGGTGCCGACCACGATACGCTGGCGGTAGAGTTGCCTGGATCGGTTGTCACGTTCATGTTGCTTGGGCATCCAGTCAGCACGGGTGGGATAGTGTCTGGGATGGGTGAGGGAGAGAGAGAGAGAGAGAGAGAGAGAGAAAAAGAAATGTGTCAGGTCTCTTTATGCTTCTAGTATTAAACAATAAGATAATACAATGAAATGATTAAAAATACTTTTGTGTTAAAATTCCTGTTCCTTTTTCGATCATTTGCAAGTGCTACTCCAAGTAGATATCAAGTTGGGATGCAAGGAGGTAATGTACAAGAGACAGAAAGAGAGACAGAATAAGAGACAGAAAGAGAGACAGAGAGAGATGGACAGCCAGAAATACAGGGTGACAGAAACAATGACATTCAAGGAGAGAGAACAATAAAAGTGAATCCTACCAATTTTAACCTTCAAACATTCTTTAACGCAATCAATGTCTCCAGCATCCATGACAAAATTACAAGGGGGAAATGTGTACAACTTACCTAGCACAGTGACATAGACACCACATGAACCAATATTGCCAGAGTCATCAGTAGCCTGGTACAGAACCAAGGTTGTACCCAGTTCAAAGACAGAAGGTGCTGGCCCGCTGTCAAGCGAGAAATTACCAGAGTTGTCAGTGAAAACAGGTGCTGTCAAGTTTACGGTGGCATTGAGTGATCCAAGGTCAGGCTCGACGGTGGTGTTGGATGGACATCCACTTGCAACTGGCCTGGTGACGTCTGGTAGAGCAAAGCAGAGGGAGAATCATGTAAAACAGGCTAATCTCATACTGTAGAAGTTATGGTATAAGATTCGGAATTGTAGAATATACACCACGACAATGAGTACTCTAATCTTAACTTTAACCCTAATATGATTGTTGTGGTATACTGCGGGTTTTACTCCAGCTAGGAAGTTTATTTTGGAGTTTAAAGGGAACCTGTAGCAAAAGAGAAAAAGAGGAGTTTTGACCCAAGGAAAGACTTGTAGACTCTGACCTATGGGGCGGGCCCGTATCACTCAGTAGACGCATAGCAGAAAGTTTTATGACACTCACCAAGCACGGTTACAGCAAAAGTGCATGTTGCTTCGTTTCCATTAGTATCAACGAAAGAGTAAACCACACTGACGTCTCCGATGTTGAAGAAGGAGCCGTTGATGTGGGTGGAATTCTGCGAGGCGATACCAAACGCATCCGTGGCTATGATCGGAGTCCAGGTCACCACTGAGCCATTCTGGGTCGAGGGTGCATTGACCTCGATGGATGAGGGGCATCCAGATAACGTTGGTTGAATATTATCTGTATGAACAATCAAAGCATAGCATTTTCAGAGTGATGATCAATTGCGTTCAATTGCGTTTGGAGCATTTATGTCACTTACGGTAATCTAATGGGCAAAGCTGATGGTTCATAAAAGAAGAAGAAGAAGGCAATGACATGTTTTGCAGTATAACAAATTTTGGTGGTCGATTGTGAATTTTCTTTCTGAAAACTGTGAAATCTGAAAATATAAACATAGCATGTACTGTAAAGTTAAATACCATGGAAAAATTTAATCAAACGAGAGTACAATCTGAAACTAATTTATCCTTTTCTAACATATTGCAATATTGTTTGGGCCTCAGCTTCTCAAAAAAGAGCAGTGAGGATAATTCCTAAAATGCCTTTACTTGCCTCCACCAAACTTTTATTCACTCAATTTGAACTTTTAAATGTATTTGATTTGTATAAATTAAGACATTTATGTTTTTTGTCAGAGACCGATCTTGCCATTATCCCTAACACTCTATTTTTCTATTAACTCTGCAACCCATGCACTCCTATTGTACTCGATCAAATGCAGATTTTCACATTCAATACGCAAGAACATCAGTTTCTCAAAAAACCATTTACTATGCAGGTCCCTAACTATGGAATGCATTGCCTGCTAATCTAAAATCTGTCCATCTTTTTGTATTTGTCACATGCATTCATACCAAATTGAGTGAATAAATGAATTTAATTGAATTGAACTATTAAAATAATTCATTCAAAAAGCAAATGAAAAGGGGCAATGTGATTAAAAACTTTTCAGAACATCATTTGTGATACTATGGATTAAAACATGTGAAATATACATTTTCTCTTCGACTAACCAGAGATTGTGACGTTGAAGCTGCACTCTGCCTTGTTTCCAGCTGCATCATACGCAGTGTTCACTACAGTAGTGACGCCTAGAGGAAAGGCATAACCAGACATGTGTGTCTCGTTCATGAAGACCACTCCAACGTTGTCAGTGGGCGCAGGGATGGACCATGACACTCCAAATGTGGTCTCGTTTATACTTGTGTAACCACTTTGTTCATTAGGGCAAAAAGAGTACATCGGGGGCTCTGAGTCTGCAAAATAGGAAACACAACATGCAAATGTCTTGATGTTGGACAACATTTTTGCAATAACTGGTGCAGAAAGAAATTGATGGAACCTGAGATGAGGACATTTCTTCCTTGATACCATCACCCATCTGTTAAAAAAAAAAATCCTAAAAGAATGTTTACCACATGACGTGTCGTTTCATTTCATTTTTCCTTTTACTATCAAAATATGCTCTGTTTACATACACTCACAATTGTATTATATATTGTTTATTGTTTTATACCATTTTTATCATGATTTGTTAAACAAAAACGGAATAAAATCACATGAAAGGATTGAGAAAAGTTTACACAAAGGGTAGCATACAAATAATAAAAGATTCCTTCATTTTACTAACAAACTATGATGACAAGGCCCTTATGGCCAGAAAGCTTACCAGATACTGAGATGTTGAAAGAGCACATGGAAGTCAGTCCAGCAGCATCAGTGGCTGTATAGGTCACAGTAGTGACACCCACTGGGAAAGCCATTCCAGGGTTATAATTGGATGATACAGTCGGGGCACCTGCATTGTCGAGGCCCACTGGCGGGGTCCAGTTCACGACCGCTTGGTCGCTTGCTGCATCGGTTGGCTGGGAGATGTCACCAAAATTACAGCCCTGCAGGCTTGGGGGTTCGTTATCTGTTGGGCAAGAGGAATTCTGGTGGTTACCAAGGCCATTTCTTGACGAGAACAAGAGTAGGCAACAATGAATCACAAGCTTTCAGTGAATTCTTTCGTAATTCCTTGCGGAGGAAATACTTGTGTTTATCACTCTTAAATTCTCCTGTAATTCGTTTTTCCAGGACTACACCTTTTGAAGTGCGATCTTTCTTATATGTCGATAAAAAAAATTGATCCAGTATTCTCACACTATTTCCATCAAACCACATACTTCACGAGAAGAGGACTGAAGATGCCCACTGATCAGAAATTCGCTGTGGCAACAATTGCTCTTGGTTTCATTTTTTTGCCAAAGGTATAGAGTTACGGCTGCAGTTGGGTTTAATGTTAGGTTTAGGGTTACGGTAATGTATGGTATACTATTTAGTCTAGGGTTAAAGTTAGGATTTTGGTTAATGTAGAAAAATGACCAAAGAACATTTGTCAATGGAGCATATTAAAGTCATAGTCTACCGCTTGATCCATCAACTCTGCGATAGCTCAGTCGGTAGAGCAGTGGTCTCGTAATCTGGTGATCCGGGTTTGAAACCGAGGCGATGCGCTAGTGCCCTTTGGTAAGGCATTAATCCTCATTACCAGGTCCCTCGGAGAAGACCTAAAGCCGTCGGCCGTCTGTTTGCTTACTTACAAGCATTTATGCTTTATTAACAGTCAGGTAAAATAACCACCACCATTCAACTCACCATAAACATTGACATTGACAAGACAGGTAGCTGGATTGCCATAAGCGTCCTGTGCCATATAGGTGACCAGCGAATCGCCCAGGTTGAAGGTGCTCCCTGGTGGACTATCAGGGGTTGAAATCACCGCTACTGTGTTATCCGACACGGCAGGCTCCGTCCAGTTGACAACAGCACTAGCTGTTCCATTGTCAGTGGGTACACTTACGTTGAAAGGACAGCCCACGTATACGGGCGATTCCTCATCTGAAGAAAAAAAAGGATATGTTGGAAGTCGTAAAACATACTTTTTTAATCAAAATTATGCACTATTCCCCATTGGGCTACTAATTGTAAACAAGTTGCTGCTCTGCTAAAGCCAGGGTAATTATGCTGCATTATTGTAGAACACTTAGAGACTTCTGATAAAGTAAGTGTTAGGTGCTATATAAGCAAATAATATTATTACTATATCTTAAAATTACATGGAAACTATAAGACAGATTTCCTAATAAAACTCCCTATCTCTAATTCTACATGTCACACTTTGTACAGCAATTTTTTTGTCCTTCTCTCTGCTCTACCTCTCAGTCACTCGCTTGCTCTTGCAAACTCGAATTATACAAGTAGGATAGTGACAAATCCTTCTCATACATGCCTTCATCATGGACCTACAAAGCCCATGCCTTCATTAAGCAGCTCGCTTCGCAATAAACAAAAGGCCACCACCAGTTTATTTTGAACAGATTCTTGTAACCTACCCATTCTAAATTCATCTTCATGCCATATTTTTCCTGCTTTACCCTTATTACATAATACGGTAAGTGCTTAATATCCCACAGAAAAACTAAACATATAAAGTTATATCTAAAAGACTCGTGTAAAGAATTTTCGACCAAGGGCTTACCAGATACTGTGACAGTAAAGCTGCAGGAAGCAACATTGCCGAAGGCGTCGGTTGCAGTGTATGTGACGACCGTATCCCCCACTGGGAATTCAGAGCCAGACTGTTTGTTCAGCATAACTGTAGGTGTACCTTGATTGTCAGTGATGTTAGGGGATTGGAAGGTTACCAAGGCTGTAGGAGAAGCTGCATCCGTGGTTGTGTTGATACTGGATGGACAGCCCTCAATCACTGGAGGTGACATATCTGTAGAGAATGAGAGAATGTGAAGGATTAAAATTACAGGGGACCCACAGTTTTAATTCCTCTCTGAGGACTTGGTAATGAGGATTAATGCCTTACCAAAGGGCACCAGTACATCAGCTTGTTTTTTTAACCCAGGACCTCCCGGTTGCGAGACCACTGCCTACCACTGAGCCATTGCGTCTCTTTTCAAATTGTACATGAGGATTCAAAATCAATACTAGGGCCCTGAAGTTCAATATAGTTATAAACAGTTTGAACAACCTACACTTAATTGGCACGTAATATATTTGTAATATATACCCCTAATTCGCAGGTGGTCCTTCCTAAAATCATGGGCAGTGTTAAATTGGTATTAACGATCAGAATTGTGTGTTGAACATATATTTCTTTGACAGTGACAATATGCCAAAGTATGAAGCCTTTCAAAATTGCTGATTATTTGCCACCAACATCAATTTTGTTTTAATTTCATACTCTCGAACCCTCCCAAAAAAGTTGTGTAAAAGCTCACCGTCAACAGACACAACAAACGAGCAGGTAGCAGAGTTGCCAGACAGGTCCTGCACAAAGTAAACAACATTTGTGTCACCAAATTTAAAGAGGGAGCCTGGATGGGTGGAGATCACCGTGATGACCATGTCCGTGTTGTCCGAGATCGTTGGGGCTGGCCAGGTCACGTTGGCCTGTGTGCTGGAGTCTGTGATGTTGTAGGTGATGTCCGACGGACAGTTCAATAGCATAGGCTTCTCCTCGTCTGTGTCAGGTATTACAAGGGAGAGATATTGTGATTAGTGCACAGAATGGACAATTGAACCCATCTATGAAGACCATCACAGGAAAACAAGAGTACAGTGGGTAATCAGGTAATGTTGAAGGGTGCCCTTTCTAGACAGGTTCTATACATATATAACATTTCTTTTTAAAAAGAAAGACAATTTAGGTGACCACTAGATTCAGAAACGTACAATGGTAAACTCTCGCTTCACATTATCATGAAGCGCAAGATTACTAGAAAACTAACAAAGTCCACACAAAAAATTAGTATTTAGCACCGAGCATGGCATACACTATGAACATGGCGGACAAAGAAAGCGGACAAAATATACAGTTCCTCAGGTAGACAAAGGAACATCCCTTCACTGCTATTATGTAAAAAGGTGAATATGCATGTGACACCTGTTCTACACATTTTTACATAATAGCAGTGAAGGGATGTTCCTTTGTCTACCTGAGGAACTGTATATTTTGTCCGCTTTCTTTGTCCGTCATGTTCATAGTGATAGTCATTTCATCAGCTTTGTATCTATCATATATATACTTTCTCCCTGTCTCCATTTTGTCATAGACAATCAATCTATTCAGTTCTGCCAAAATTCTACAAATCCTTGTACTTGCAAGTGATTCTCATCCCATGAATAAATAACGTGCATCTTACCCGAGATTGTAACAGTGAAAGAGCACGTGGACGGGTTCCCTGATGGATCGGTAGTGTTGTAAGTAACCGTTGTCACGCCAACAGTGAAGTTGGAACCACTGACAATGTCGGAAGAAACTGATAGAGATCCAGTGTTGTCTGCTGCTACAGCATCAAACCAGGACACCGAGGCTACGGCCAGACCTGGGTCGGTTACATTCACAATGTTGGCCGGGCAAGTGATGACTGGAGCTTCGCCATCTGCAGGATAAAGACAATTATATACCGGTACTCATTTTGATGACTGATAACTGTTTTAACACACTGATAGACGAAATTAACGATTGACTTCTCTCTTGTAATTGATACCTATGTGCAATTAATTTCAAAATATTGATCATACTATCAATTGCTAAGCCCATACCATGAGACTGAAGCTGTTGCTTCGCTTCAACTAAAGGGTAATTTCTTTACTTCCATTTGAATAATGCCGAAACTCAAATAGGGATACCAGTTAGTTTTCCCTGAAAAGAGACACAGACAAGTTAGAACCCTATTTTTACTGTACAATTTAAAGCCTGAAAAGTCTTTTCTTTAAAGCTAGAAATGGGGAGTTAATTGTCGAGCCTGGAGCAAGAATATGGCCTGCAAACTAGCATCCCTTTAGAATATACATGTAAACCGCTCAGTATTTTGAATATCGCGGCAATTAATGCACCGTCAGACATGCAATGGATGCTTAATAATACAGGGCAATGTACATGAAGGTGTAGGAAACTTACCGGTGACTGTGACTGTAAAGACACATTCTCCAACGAGTCCATCAACATCCACAGCAGTATAGTTGACTATGTATGATCCAACGGCTAGCACAGTTGGAGGTTCATAGTTGGCGTATAGCTGAAGGGCTGATGTATCGACGTTGTCCATGGCTGAAGGCACTGCCCAGTTGACCATGGCATTGACCGAACCGACATCTGCAGCTACAGTGATGTCAGAAGGACAGCCAACGTAGGTAGGAGGCTGATCATCTGTCAATGTTAAATGTAGATATGTAGAAGTAAATAGTATTAGAAGTCTGAAGTAGAAGTGAGACTGTATGTGAGAAATTACAAGTACATTCTGCCACCCACTATACCTATAACTCTAAAATGATCTCTGTCATATACATGGTGAAAGCTTACCTGTGACTGTGATATCAAAAGTGCACTGGGCTATGTTTCCTGCATCATCCGTTGCATTGTAAGTCACAGTCTGAACTCCGATGGAGAAATTAGATCCCGAGAGGTCTGTGGTGATAACAGGGGTACCTGCATTATCGGTAGCCAGTACCGTCGGCCAGCTGATATCGGCCAAAGCAGTTCCAGGGTCCGTGGTAACACTCATGTTGGACGGGCAGTTGATGAAGACCGGGAGCTCCATGTCTGGATGAAAAGAATAGATTGGAGTATGCATATTTTTTCACAAAACTACTTTAGATAAAAAAATCCAGCCTAATATATTCTATTTGTGGGAATTAATGATAAGGAATGATTTAATGTGCACAGGTAATTTCAGCCAACAATGTCTTATTTTCTGAACTACCTTGGGGGGCAGTTAGCTCATATATATGCAAAAACACAACAGCTATATGTATCCTCAGAGAATTTTATAATTTCCCTATACAATGTTATGTATAAGTTATGAATGCAAGAGGGACTTACAGGCCCGAATTCACAAAGCAAGGTTTGAGCTCAGACCAAGGTTTGAGGTCAAACCTCCTTTTGTTTCCCCAAACCTCCTTTTGTTATTTACAAACCTGGTTTGTAAATAACAAAAGGAGGTTTGGCGAAACAAAAGGAGGTTTGAGCTCAAACCCGGTCTGAGCTCAAACCTTGCTTTGTGAATTCGGGCCATAAAGTCTGTATGTAGAGGTATTATTCCAGTTTGACTTACCGGTGCTGCTTTATATAACATTCTCTGGTACAGTAAAAGCTATAGGTAAGCAATGAAGATTGCCTTGAATGTACACGTGAAGGTGTCGTGGTCAAGTGGATACATCTTCAGACATGGTTCACGGTTAAGAGTCTCACCATGGCACTAATGTCCTTTGGCAATTCATTAATCTACATTTCCCACTCTCCACCCAAATGTCAAATGGGTACCAGTAGACTGGAGTTCCTTGAATGCTGGAAGCACCAAAATTGGTAGACTAGCAAATCGAGCCAGGGTAATATTGGGGCGCCCTGCACATCTTGTGGGTGGATATGTGCGATTTAAAAGTATCCCATATTTGTATTATCAGCACAATAACTCACCTACAACTGTGACCTGGAAGATACAGGAGTCCTCATTTCCTTGAGGGTCTACTCCTGTATAGGACACCTCTGCGGTCCCGACGTAGAATATATTCAGGGGTTGGTGTGAATCCACCACAGAGACAAACCCTGCATTGTCAGTGAAGAGTGGCACGGTCCAGTTCACACTAGTTGTCACTGATCCAGCGTCGGCCGACTGGGTGATGTTGCTGGGACAGCCTGAAATGCTGGGCAGTTCCTCGTCTAGAGACAAGCAAAGTAGGGGAAATGAAATGCATTTCTGAATTCTAAAATGTTCAATTATTACAAGATAGGGTATGGCCCTGTAACATACCGGTAGGCATAAAAGGCCCAAATGAGCTTTACCAGTTAAACAAAATTTAGAAGGCTCTTCCTAGGAAATTATGGATATGGTATTTTTACTGGCTCCATATAATCTTTTTAATTTGACTATCATTTCGTCATCATCATCTACCCAATGCTGTTGATTATGTCTGGTGTCTAATCAAAATGAATATTTAACCCTAGTCTTGTTGTTTAGGAAAAATCATTCTACTTGCATCATATCCCTAGATTGGTGACTGTGTCCGCAAGTGCTTTTGCATGGGAGGGGCGAGGGGGGAGGGGGGGGGGGGGCTGTTATGTGGATCTTTGCTGCTATGGAGTAAGTACACCTATATCAAAGTATGCAGCACTTGGAAATACACTTTGTGAATAGAATAATGTATCTATGATACTTCATGACAGCTTTTTGTAATCGTTGAGGTATTTCTTTGCCCTGTTAATATTTTCATCAATATTCTATCATCCTCGCCTGCTTTATGCAAATTTCCATCTTATTTTTTCGGCAAACTCTTTCTGTATTTTCAAGAGCAATGTATTATTGTCATGTTTGGGATCGGTGGATTTGTAGTTATTGCAATATCGGGAGGTACATAAATAAAGACATCATCCCATGTATTGACAATTTCCTTACCCAAGATCTCGACGGTGAAAGAACAAGAGGCTGGGTTCCCTGATGGGTCTGTAGTAGAGTATGTAACGGTTGTGAGACCAACAGTGAAGTTAGAACCACTGGCAATTTCTGAAGAGACTGATAGAGATCCAGTGTTGTCCGTGGCTACAGCATCCGACCAGGACACCAAGGCCACATCCAGACCAGGATCACTCACATTCACGATGTCGGTTGGGCAAGTGATGGTCGGGGCTTCGTCGTCTGTAAGACGAGATCGAAACAAAATATAACATTATATGTACATACCAAACATTACAGTACAGGTAAAAGGTTACTTAATGTGAATGTGATATCCTAATGTATCATATCGTGTTTCATAGAATACAATCATCCTCCCCCTTTCTTTTCCTCTAAATTTATACCACTTGCATCTAACATGCAATGGGAAGATCTCTCTTGTATCACATAGGTCAATGTATTTTCCCATTATCAAACAAAGCTGAAAAGATTAAGGCACAACTAATGTAGTTATGACACTTGTTTTTTAAAATCCCTATTCTTCCATATTAAATAATTGCTCTTTATTCAAATCTTGCCCAAGTTTGCCTAATGTACCAACAACTGATGTGTGTAAGGTGGATTTTCCATCCACAGAGATGATACTCTGCATAACATGCAAATTAGCTAGTTCATCATATATGTTTCCTCTATAAATGAAACATCTGTTGAATGCAGTTTGTTAAGTGGTCCACCGTACGTAAGCAACAGCAAACAACAATAATGTGAAAGATGAAAAGAAGTAGTAGGAAAAATATACCTGTCACTGTTATCACAAACACGCACTGTGCCACATTGCCAGACAGATCTGTTGCATTGTACATGACGGTCCAGACTCCAATGGACAGCACAGTTGGTGATTTGTAGTTTGCAGACACCATCACATTGCCGTCATTGTCGCTGAATGTTGGAACAGCCCATGTCACGGTGGTGTTGGTGAGTCCGTTATCGGCCGTTTGGCTGAAATCGATTGGGCAGGTGAGCACTGATGGTATCATATCATCTGTGTGGAGGAAGCATGGTGCGAAACAAACAATGTGAAATCAATTTATTTCACCCAACATCAAGGAGAGCAAGTATATGCTTGTAGGTAACCAAGAACCTATGGCTTTACGTCCTTATCAAGGTACCAAGTCTTAATGGCATAGCAAAGGCCACTACCGCAACGACTTGGTTTCCAACTTTTATAGAGTAACATCATATGCTCTACAGAATAAAGTCTACCTTTATGATTTTCATCTCCTTTTCAATGCATTTTTCAATCACTGTATATGCTGAGAATCATTACCCCTCCAATCAAAATATTTGTTGGCCTGCACTTTCATTTCCAGGGAATTTCAGTCTTGCAAATGGAGTTCTCTCTTGACTTAATAACCAAAGGAAATCCAGACCGTTTCTACCATCAATACATATGCATACCTGTGACATTGACATAGAAGGAGCACATGGCAACATTTCCACCCAGGTCGGTGGCGTTGTAGGTGACCAGAGTGTTTCCGACGGGGAACATCTGTCCCGGGGTGTAATCGGACACCACTGTAGCAACACCGGTGTTGTCGGTGGCTGTTGGCACCGTCCACCACACCACTGAGGTGTTGAGGGAAGGGGTGGTTCCAGAAGAGATGGAGGATGGGCAGGTTATCATTGGATCTTCGTTGTCTGGAAATGAATTAGTAATCAAGAATATCAGATCAAGAATATCAAGTGTTTACTAGGGATAAAGCTAATCTCTTCTTGACAAAAAAATATCAGTATCTTTCTTGACAGATTTGCCATATACGAAATAATTCCTTTAAATGTATGGCATGTTACCAGAAAATAAGAAGAATTTAGCAACTCAATGACAACAAATGACAGCATTCTGGATAAACTACACTCGTCTCACCAAGATCATCAACTTAATGCTAGTACTTACCTTCAACTGATATGTAGAAACTGCACTCTGCTTCATTTCCTGAGGCGTCTACCGCCATGTAATACACAGGGGAGGAGCCAAAGGGGAACATAGTGCCTGGATTCTTGGAACCCACAAAGCCAACTGAACCCGAGTTATCGGAGGCAGAGGGCTCGGTCCACGTCACGTTGGTGGCCTGGTTGGAGCCCAGGTCGGTGGACACGGTCAGGTTCGCAGGACAGTTCTGGATGTCTGGAAGCTCAGTATCTGATGGCGTTATCAAAACAGAGGCAATATGATATACAATGCAGAATGTGTAGGCAAGAGATGGATGAATTTGCAAATGGTGCAAGATGGGGAAAAGTGTGCAAGGTTTTTATCAGTTTACCTGATTTGATACATGTACATGTATACAATCCTTGTTTACTGCTTTCCACTCTTTGGTCCGTATTCTATTAACATTTAAACTAAATTTTTGTCCAGCATTGGGTATAACAAAGGAATTAAGACCGAGGTCTGCGTTTTCTTTTTGTCAAACTTGATTTTCGGCACAGGGCCAGGTTAAACCACAGAGTATAGCATGGGAATGCCTATATAGAGAAAAATATCTGGCACAGCTCAAGAATTACACAATACAATGAACTTTAAACTCTAAAAAACTTAAAATTAGATGAAATCTGAATACCGGTAGGTATAATTTGAAGAAAAAAAAAGAGAGGACATTTAATTACCAATGACAATCACATTGAAGGAGCACATGGCCATATTGCTGGAGGAATCCACCGCGGTGTAAGTCACCAAGGTTGTACCGATGGAGAAAACAGCCCCTGGAGAGTAGTCTCCGGTCACGGTGACGTTGTCTGTATTGTCCGTGGCTGTAGGTTCAGACCAGCTGACGGACGTGTTGGGCATGCCATTATCTGTATTCTGCACAACGTCTGATGTGTTGCAGACGGTAAAGACGGGATCCTCCATGTCTAGAAAGGTGCAGTACAAAACACGAATGACATAAATTTGGCATCCCTTACGAAAAGGGCTCTCTCCCCACATCTACTGTAGTAACCGATTGTAGGTAGCACTGTAAACTTTACACATATATCTCCCCATATCTACTGTAGTAACCGATTGTAGGTAGCACTGTAAACTTTACACATATATCTCCCCATATCTACTGTAGTAACCGATTGTAGGTAGCACTGTAAACTTTACACATATATCTCCTTACTAGGTTAGGCCTGCGCAGAATGCGGCAGCTCGCAGAGAGGAAAAAAAAATCACGTAATAGTCACGTGAATATCACGTGATCTCAGGCCCGCGCTTTTTCCTCTCTCTTCTGCATACTGCCTGTCATGATGTTCGATTAGACATGATATCGATATCGATGTAAACAATGTCATCGAGAGATAATGTAATGCATTGCATGTTGCAAGGTCAAGAGGTCAAATACGGCATGTTACATGTTCGTCAAGCCGGAGCGGAAAGGATACAATAAAGACTATGAGACTCGTAATACTTGTGTTGAATTCCATTTATTCTATATCCTGGTTAGGATATGACATTGGCGACGAGGATGAAAGTCATATAGGACAATTGTAGATCTGTTTGAGAAGGAAAATGGCGTTTGGAGGCGCAGATATCAAGGGACTTGGTCAGTTTGATCCGACCGGAGACGCCAGTGTTGTGAGTGAAAGATGGCAGCGCTGGTATGAGGAGTTTGATGCGTACGCAGATAGCCTCGGTGTGTTTGTCGACGGGGCAGAGCCGGCGCAGTTGACTCGACGTAGAGCCTTGATGATGTACTCGGCTGGAGCGGCTGTGCGGGAAGTTTTCAAGACCCTTGAGGATACTGGCACCAAGGCAGATTATGACAAGGCTGTGAACGCTTTGGAGAAGCATTTTGTTGTGCAGTCAAATTCTACCTTTCAGCGTCATGTTTTCAGACAGATTACTCAGCAGGCGGATGAGACTGTGTCGCAGATGGTGACACGGCTTAAGAAGGCAGCAGACGGCTGTGCTTTCAGAGATGATTTGGAGAACCAGATTCGTGATCAGGTCGTTCAAGGGTTGCGGTCATCTAGATTGCGAAGGAAACTTTTGGAAAAGGGTACTGCACTCACCCTAACTGCAACCTTGGCGATAGCAGCGTCACTTGAGGCCGTGGAGGCCATGGATTCTCAATTCAGAAAACTGTCATCGGTGGACGAGTTTCCTAGCTCTAGTTCCCAGGTCCGTCAGGTCAGTAATGAAACCCGTGAATGCTATAATTGTGGGAGAACTGGGCACAGTTATAAGGACTCGACATGTCCAGCCAAGGGACGGATATGCCACACATGTGGGAAAAAGGGACACTTCGCCACAAAGTGCAGAGATGGTTCAGGGAAGAAGGAGCAGACAAGTGGACCAAACTTTAAACCTAGAGGAAAATGGGGACAGAAAAGGCAAGGTCACAAAGTGCGACAAGTGGATGAATGCACATGTCACTGTCAGAATAAGCAAGGTGATGAACAGAATCATAGTGATGATAGTGAGAGAGGATATGCATTCGCTATTGATACTGACAAGTGTGAAAAGGTGCCTGTTGTGATTGGAGGAGTACCAGTTGATATCATAGTAGATTCTGGAAGCACTGCGAATATCATTGACAGAGCATTATGGGAGTTCCTGAAGACAGAGAAAATTACATGCTCATCCCGAAGGTGTAACAAAAAGCTCTATCCGTATACTTCTGTAGAGCCACTTCAGACCATTGGATGTTTTAAAGCTGTGGTCAAGGCAGGTGAGAGAAGTGTAGAAGCTGAATTTGTTGTCATTGCAGAGAAAGGCGAACCACTGATGAGTAGAAAAACGGCATTAGCCCTTGGTGTGCTACGGATCGGGATTGATGTGAACTCTGTGAAATCATATGTAGATATGAGAGAAGAATTCAAGCCAGTATTCCAAGGCGTTGGAATACTGCGTGATCGACAAATCAAGCTGAAAGTTGATCCCGAGATTAGACCTGTAGCCCAGCCAGTTCGAAGAACACCATTCGGTTTGAGAGACAGAGTGAAGGAGAAGATTCAGGAACTAGTCGAGCAAGACATTATAGAGCCTGTGGAAGAACCTACACCGTGGGTTAGTCCTGTAGTCATAGTACCCAAGCCTAATGGAGATATCCGGATATGCATTGACATGAGGCGGGTCAATGAAGCCATTGTGAGGGAGAGACATCCGATACCGACAGTGGATGAAATACTCCAAGAGTTGTCAACAAGCAAGGTGTTCTCAAAAATTGATCTAAAATGGGGATATCATCAGTTGGAGTTAGATCCTGAATCCCGAAAGTTGACCACGTTTGTAACACATTGCGGACTATACCGTTACAAGAGATTGTTATTCGGTGTGAATGCAGCACCTGAGATCTATCAGCACGAGATCCACAAAGTGCTTCAAGGACTACCTGGTGTTGCAAACATTTCTGATGACATCATCATTCATGGTGCCACGCAGGAAGAGCATGATGAGAGGCTTCGACAGACCTTGACACGATTGAAAGATGCAGGATTAACGGCCAATGCAGAAAAGTGCCTGTTTGGTGTGTCCGAGTTAGTATTCATGGGACACAAGTTGACAAAGGACGGCATCAACCCCACCAAGGCCAAGATTGAGGCTGTAGCAAACGCATGTGAGCCAAAGAATGCAAGTGAAGTACGAAGTTTCCTGGGCCTAGTGAACTTCTGTGCAAGGTTCATCCCAAACTTGGCAACGGTGGCGGAACCTCTTCGGAGGCTGACTAAGAAGGATCAGAAATTTGAGTTTGGCATGGAACAGAAGCAGGCTTTTCAAACACTGAAGGACAGTTTGAGTAGTGCCCATACTTTGGGTTACTTTGATCTAAAGGCCCCCACGCAAGTTATTGCAGATGCCAGTCCTGTGGGACTTGGAGCCGTGTTAGTGCAGAAGCAAGATGGTGAATACAGAATTATAGCCTATGCAAGCCGTTCTTTGACAGCAGTTGAGCAAAGGTATTCACAAACAGAGAGGGAGGCGTTGGGACTCGTGTGGGCATGTGAACACTTTCATGCGTATTTGTACTGGAACGAGTTTGAATTGTTGACGGATCATAAGCCACTAGAAGCAATCTACTCACCCAGATCCAAACCATGTGCACGTATTGAACGATGGATGCTTCGACTTCAGCAGTACAGATACAGAGTAGTGTACATAGCTGGAAAGACGAACATCGCGGATTCGCTTTCTAGAATGCTGGATGTGGATAAACTGAGAAGCTCTACATTGGAGGATGAAGCAGAGTCATTTGTTAGATTTGTTGCCACACACTCTACCCCGAGGGCAATGAGGACAAGAGAGATTGAGGAAGAATCTGACAAAGATCCAGAGTTGTTAGATTTGAGGGAAAGAATCCAGAAGGGCGATTGGAATACATGTCCATACAAGGTGTATTCAGCCATCAGGGACGAGCTATGCATCATTGGGAGATGCGTACTGAGAGGGAGTCGACTTGTAATACCAACTCAGTTGAGACCAAGGATGATAGCGTTGGCTCATGAAGGTCATTTGGGAATTGTTGGCACGAAGCAAAATCTCCGATCTAAAGTGTGGTGGCCCGGCATGGAGAAGGAAGTTGAACGCTATGTAAAATCTTGTCATGGGTGCCAGATTGTAAGCAGACCCAGTCCACCTGAGCCAATACGAAGTACGCTCTTACCAGCTGGTCCATGGGAGGATGTCGCAGTAGATTTTTTGGGACCACTTCCATCTGGTGAATCAATTCTAGTGATCATTGACTATTACAGTAGATATTACGAATATATTGTGATGCGATCTACAACAGCAGAGAAGACGGTGGCAGCTCTAGCAGGGATCTTCGCAAGACATGGTTTGCCACTAACGCTGTATTCTGACAATGGGCCTCAATTTATCTCGCAAGTCTTTGCAGACTATATGAGGCTGACAGGTGTACACCACCATAGGGTTACACCTAAGTGGCCTCAGGCAAATGGTGAAGTTGAGCGACAGAACCAATCCCTCGAGAAGAGAATGAGAATTGCTCATTCAGAAGGCAAAGACTGGAAGGAGGCGCTGTTGTCATATGTTGCAGCATACAGAGCTACACCACATAGCACAACAGGTAAAAGCCCAGCTGAGCTACTCTTCGGACGGAAGATCAGGACAAAGTTACCTGTTATCAGTGAATCTCTAAATGACCAAGAGATCAGAGACCAGGACGCTGAGAGCAAAGGTGCATCGAAACTGTATGCAGACTCTAAGAGGGGTGCCAAACCATCTGATGTGGTGCCAGGAGATGAAGTTCTGGTGAGGAGGGAAGTGTCTAGCAAAATGGACACACCATTTCTACCACAACCATACACAGTTGTATCCAGAGAGGGCAACAAGCTGACCATTTGCTCACCAGAAGGTGTGATGTATGCTAGGAACACATCACATGTGAAGAAGTATCATCGACAGGGTATTCCGCCTGACATAGGAATACTGCAGCCGGAAGCTGAGACTACAGAGGCCCAGGTTCCACTCTACCATGGTGTTGGTGCTGAATTGATAACACCGCAGTCTGATGTCGAGACTACTAGTGATCAGAGCCAACATGAGGGGACTGAGCGTCAGATGGGAGTTCCGAAGACCGTACCATCACCGACCCGGACATCAATTTGGAGCAGACCAAAACGCCATCATTTGAGGCTCAAGCGATTTTCTGATTATTTGTTGGAATGAAGATTCGGTGGAAACAGCCATCTAGTATTGTGACGCGAAGTGTTCGACCAGTAAAAGTGACACAACAAAGTTTTTCAGTCATTTTAATGTTTGAGTGTTAAAATGTTTCACAAAGAGTTCAAGTGCTATTTTAGCAAGTACATAGGGTGTATGCCTGTACGCTGCCCTATATTTAATGGAATGTTCACTACATTAGGGTGTATGCCTGTACGCTGCCCTATATTCAATGAAAAGTTCAGTAACCGGGTGTATGCTTGTACGCTGCCCTATTTGAAGAAGAAAAAAAAAAGTTTTGGGTGAATGCTTGTACGCTGCCCTATTTGAAGAAACAAAAAAAGTAGTTTTGGGTGAATGCTTGTACGCTGCCCTGAGTTAAAGTGATTAATTAGTGAAATTTAAACCAAAAAAAATGAGAGAAGAAAAGGGTGCAAGCTAGTGCCAAGAGAAACGTGGGAATTCATCTCAAAGCAAACTCTCAAGTTGTTAGCTGACTTTGAAGCTCAAGTGAAAGACTAGCAGCTGAAGAAAGGACATTATAAGATTAATTATAATGAGAACTCTAAAATGTCTCATGACAGATCTGATCAACATCCAACCCGGAGATGAATATTGAGAACTCTAATGCATGCGTCTTATGAAAGACTCATATTATAAACAAACAGAGACTTTATAGTTAAAGCAGTTTGATATGTCAGTCAAGTAGTTTAATGAAGTGAGTTGATCATACATTGCATATATTGTAATGTCAAGTTGTTTGAATATTCATTTCATGATGTGTATGATGAGAAATGTATAAGTTCTGAATTGGAGTTCATTGTTTTAAAAACAAAAAACGATGTGTGTTTGGTTGAAGTTCAAGTTCAATAGTTCGAAGTCAAGTAATACACGAGTCGTTATTAGTATGAAAACAAACAAACGATATTTGGATATCGATGTGGTCAATGGAAAAGTCACATACATGTATTATATTGATACAAACAGTTCAAAACTTATTGCATGCTAAAACAAGTTTTGAAATCAGGGTTCATGTTTATTCATTGAAGTAAAATGGAAAAGATGTCTTTTAATCTGATAAGGGAGGGATGTCATGATGTTCGATTAGACATGATATCGATATCGATGTAAACAATGTCATCGAGAGATAATGTAATGCATTGCATGTTGCAAGGTCAAGAGGTCAAATACGGCATGTTACATGTTCGTCAAGCCGGAGCGGAAAGGATACAATAAAGACTATGAGACTCGTAATACTTGTGTTGAATTCCATTTATTCTATATCCTGGTTAGGATATGACACTGCCCTCTACAGTCTACTGCATGACAACTACGTCTCATTTCAAAATGATGGCTAGCTGAACTCGATATCGAGTACGTAGCTCATGAAATATCATTATTTCTGTAAGATATTATGAATATCTATAGTATTATTTGTCAAAGCAAATAATTATTTTACGGTCATTTTGTTGAATTGGAGTCCCTTAAAGTCTTACGTGATGTTTTTTAATTGGTTTAATGCCTATTGTTCCGATCAGGTCGGATGACGGTGTAGGGATGTAAACATGCATATCAAGCTTGACTCGTAACTTCTGCTTGCTGTTATACACGCATTTTTAGAACGAACGAAAGGCACTTCGATGTTATTTCAAGAGCTTTAATTTATTTTCCTTCATCAAACTATCAAGGGTTCACCATTATGTTGTGGATATATTTTGACAATTAAATTAATGCCTTTAGTATTACGATTTAATTGCAATAGTCTGATCAATATTTTAGTCTTGTGTGTGGCATTTTCTTGCTCTGTCTTCAGTGGGTCATAGATCTATTTCCACTTCCGTTTCTGAACGCACTCGATCGGTACCACGAAGCGTGATTCCTTTCTTGCAGCCTCAATTTTAGAGCGATAAAAACACCTACCGTCAACTGAAACGATATCCATTTATTTTTTAAAGCATCTTAATTTAATTCAATTGATTATTTTATTGTTTTGAAAGCAGTAACTGTCTTTTCCGTCGCATTATTAGAACAGCAACTTAGTCTAACTCCCGCCGCTGCATGCACACGATTTTTAGTGTCAGTGCAGTGGTGAAAATTTCGGGTACCCGGTCCCCGCCCGAAATTTTCAAGTCAAACCCGGGTTCGGCAAAACCTGTGATGACTCAGGCCTACTCCTTACATCTACTGTAGTAACCGATAGATCTGTAGATTTCTCTTGTATCACATAGGTCAATGTATTTTCCCATTATCAAACAAAGCTGAAAAGATTAAGGCACAACTAATGTAGTTATGACACTTTGTTTTTTAAAATCCCTATTCTTCCATATTAAATAGTTGCTCTGTATTCAAATCTTGCCCAAGTTTGCCTAATGTACCAACAACTTATGTGTGTAAGGTGGATTTTCCATCCACAGAGATTGATGATACTCTGCCTAACATGCAAATTAGCTAGTTCATCAAATAGGTTTCCTCTATAAATGAAACATCTGTTGAATGCAGTTTGTTAAGTGGTCCACCGTACGTAAGCAACAGCAAACAACAATAATGTGAAAGGTGAAAAGGAATGGTAGGAAAAACATACCTGTCACTGTTATCACAAACACGCACTGTACCACATTGCCAGACAGATCTGTTGCATTGTACATGACGGTCCAGACTCCAATGGACAGCACAGTTGGTGATTTGTAGTTTGCAGACACCATCACATTGCCGTCATTGTCGCTGAATGTTGGAACAGCCCATGTCACGGTGGTGTTGGTGAGTCCGTTATCGGCCGTTTGGCTGAAATCGATTGGGCAGGTGAGCACTGATGGTATCATATCATCTGTGTGGAGGAAGCATGGTGCGATACAAACAATGTGAAATCAATTTATTTCACCCAACATCAAGGAGAGCAAGTATATGCTTGTAGGTAACCAAGAACCTATGGCTTTACGTCCTTATCAAGGTACCAAGTCTTAATGGCATAGCAAAGGCCACTACCGCAACGACTTGGTTTCCAACTTTTATAGAGTAACATCATATGCTCTACAGAATAAAGTCTACTTTTATGATCTTCATCTCCTTTTCAATGCGAATCATTACCCCTCCAATCAAAATATTTGTTGGCCTGCACTTTCATTTCCAGGGAATTTCAGTCTTGCAAATGGAGTTCTCTCTTGACTTAATAACCAAAGGAAATCCAGACCGTTTCTACCATCAATACATATGCATACCTGTGACATTGACATAGAAGGAGCACATGGCAACATTTCCACCCAGGTCGGTGGCGTTGTAGGTGACCAGAGTGTTTCCGACGGGGAACATCTGTCCCGGGGTGTAATCGGACACCACTGTAGCAACACCGGTGTTGTCGGTGGCTGTTGGCACCGTCCACCACACCACTGAGGTGTTGAGGGAAGGGGTGGTTCCAGAAGAGATGGAGGATGGGCAGGTTATCATTGGATCTTCGTTGTCTGGAAATGAATTAGTAATCAAGAATATCAGATCAAGAATATCAAGTTTTTACTAGGGATAAAGCTAATCTCTTCTTGACAAAAAAATATCAGTATCTTTCATGACAGATTTGCCATATACGAAATAATTCCTTTAAATGTATGGCATGTTACCAGAAAATAAGAAGAATTTAGCAACTCAATGACAACAAATGACAGCATTCTGGATAAACTACACTCGTCTCACCAAGATCATCAACTTAATGCTAGTACTTACCTTCAACTGATATGTAGAAACTGCACTCTGCTTCATTTCCTGAGGCGTCTACCGCCATGTAATACACAGGGGAGGAGCCAAAGGGGAACATAGCGCCTGGATTCTTGGAACCCACAAAGCCAACTGAACCCGAGTTATCGGAGGCAGAGGGCTCGGTCCACGTCACGTTGGTGGCCTGGTTGGAGCCCAGGTCGGTGGACACGGTCAGGTTCGCAGGACAGTTCTGGATGTCTGGAAGCTCAGTATCTGATGGCGTTATCAAAACAGAGGCAATATGATATACAATGCAGAATGTGTAGGCAAGAGATGGATGAATTTGCAAATGGTGCAAGATGGGGAAAAGTGTGTAAGGTTTTTATCAGTTTACCTGATCTGATACATGTACATGTATACAATCCTTGTTTACTGCTTTCCACTCTTTGGTCCGTATTCTATTAACATTTAAACTAAATTTTTGTCCAGCATTGGGTATAACAAAGGAATTAAGACCGAGGTCTGCGTTTTCTTTTTGTCAAACTTGATTTTCAGCACAGGGCCAGGTTTAATCACAGAGTATAGCATGGGAATGCCTATAAAGAGAAAAATATCTGGCACAGCTCAAGAATTACACAATACAATGAACTTTAAACTCTAAAAAACTTAAAATTAGATGAAATCTGAATACCGGTAGGTATAATTTGAAGAAAAAAAAAGAGAGGACATTTAATTACCAATGACAATGACATTGAAGGAGCACATGGCCATATTGCTGGAGGAATCCACCGCGGTGTAAGTCACCAAGGTTGTACCGATGGAGAAAACAGCCCCTGGAGAGTAGTCTCCGGTCACGGTGACGTTGTCTGTATTGTCCGTGGCTGTAGGTTCAGACCAGCTGACGGACGTGTTGGGCATGCCATTATCTGTATTCTGCACAACGTCTGATGTGTTGCAGACGGTAAAGACGGGATCCTCCATGTCTAGAAAGGTGCAGTACAAAACACGAATGACATAAATTTGGCATCCCTTACGAAAAGGGCTCTCTCCCCACATCTACTGTAGTAACCGATTGTAGGTAGCACTGTAAACTTTACACATATATCTCCCCATATCTACTGTAGTAACCGATTGTAGGTAGCACTGTAAACTTTACACATATATCTCCCCATATCTACTGTAGTAACCGATTGTAGGTAGCACTGTAAACTTTACACATATATCTCCCCATATCTACTGTAGTAACCGATTGTAGGTCGCACTGTAAACTTTACACATATATCTCCCCATATCTACTGTAGTAACCGATTGTACGTAGCACTGTAAACTTTACACATATATCTCCTTACATCTACTGTAGTAAACGATAGATCTGTAGATTTCTCTTGTATCACATAGGTCAATGTATTTTCCCATTATCAAACAAAGCTGAAAAGATTAAGGCACAACTAATGTAGTTATGACACTTTGTTTTTTAAAATCCCTATTCTTCCATATTAAATAGTTGCTCTGTATTCAAATCTTGCCCAAGTTTGCCTAATGTACCAACAACTGATGTGTGTAAGGTGGATTTTCCATCCACAGAGATTGATGATACTCTGCCTAACATGCAAATTAGCTAGTTCATCAAATAGGTTTCCTCTATAAATGAAACATCTGTTGAATGCAGTTTGTTAAGTGGTCCACCGTACGTAAGCAACAGCAAACAACAATAATGTGAAAGGTGAAAAGGAATGGTAGGAAAAACATACCTGTCACTGTTATCACAAACACGCACTGTACCACATTGCCAGACAGATCTGTTGCATTGTACATGACGGTCCAGACTCCAATGGACAGCACAGTTGGTGATTTGTAGTTTGCAGACACCATCACATTGCCGTCATTGTCGCTGAATGTTGGAACAGCCCATGTCACGGTGGTGTTGGTGAGTCCGTTATCGGCCGTTTGGCTGAAATCGATTGGGCAGGTGAGCACTGATGGTATCATATCATCTGTGTGGAGGAAGCATGGTGCGAAACAAACAATGTGAAATCAATTTATTTCACCCAACATCAAGGAGAGCAAGTATATGCTTGTAGGTAACCAAGAACCTATGGCTTTACGTCCTTATCAAGGTACCAAGTCTTAATGGCATAGCAAAGGCCACTACCGCAACGACTTGGTTTCCAACTTTTATAGAGTAACATCATATGCTCTACAGAATAAAGTCTACTTTTATGATCTTCATCTCCTTTTCAATGCGAATCATTACCCCTCCAATCAAAATATTTGTTGGCCTGCACTTTCATTTCCAGGGAATTTCAGTCTTGCAAATGGAGTTCTCTCTTGACTTAATAACCAAAGGAAATCCAGACCGTTTCTACCATCAATACATATGCATACCTGTGACATTGACATAGAAGGAGCACATGGCAACATTTCCACCCAGGTCGGTGGCGTTGTAGGTGACCAGAGTGTTTCCGACGGGGAACATCTGTCCCGGGGTGTAATCGGACACCACTGTAGCAACACCGGTGTTGTCGGTGGCTGTTGGCACCGTCCACCACACCACTGAGGTGTTGAGGGAAGGGGTGGTTCCAGAAGAGATGGAGGATGGGCAGGTTATCATTGGATCTTCGTTGTCTGGAAATGAATTAGTAATCAAGAATATCAGATCAAGAATATCAAGTTTTTACTAGGGATAAAGCTAATCTCTTCTTGACAAAAAAATATCAGTATCTTTCTTGACAGATTTGCCATATACGAAATAATTCCTTTAAATGTATGGCATGTTACCAGAAAATAAGAAGAATTTAGCAACTCAATGACAACAAATGACAGCATTCTGGATAAACTACACTTGTCTCACCAAGATCATCAACTTAATGCTAGTACTTACCTTCAACTGATATGTAGAAACTGCACTCTGCTTCATTTCCTGAGGCGTCTACCGCCATGTAATACACAGGGGAGGAGCCAAAGGGGAACATAGCGCCTGGATTCTTGGAACCCACAAAGCCAACTGAACCCGAGTTATCGGAGGCAGAGGGCTCGGTCCACGTCACGTTGGTGGCCTGGTTGGAGCCCAGGTCGGTGGACACGGTCAGGTTCGCAGGACAGTTCTGGATGTCTGGAAGCTCAGTATCTGATGGCGTTATCAAAACAGAGGCAATATGATATACAATGCAGAATGTGTAGGCAAGAGATGGATGAATTTGCAAATGGTGCAAGATGGGGAAAAGTGTGCAAGGTTTTTATCAGTTTACCTGATTTGATACATGTACATGTATACAATCCTTGTTTACTGCTTTCCACTCTTTGGTCCGTATTCTATTAACATTTAAACTAAATTTTTGTCCAGCATTGGGTATAACAAAGGAATTAAGACCGAGGTCTGCGTTTTCTTTTTGTCAAACTTGATTTTCGGCACAGGGCCAGGTTAAACCACAGAGTATAGCATGGGAATGCCTATATAGAGAAAAATATCTGGCACAGCTCAAGAATTACACAATACAATGAACTTTAAACTCTAAAAAACTTAAAATTAGATGAAATCTGAATACCGGTAGGTATAATTTGAAGAAAAAAAAAGAGAGGACATTTAATTACCAATGACAATCACATTGAAGGAGCACATGGCCATATTGCTGGAGGAATCCACCGCGGTGTAAGTCACCAAGGTTGTACCGATGGAGAAAACAGCCCCTGGAGAGTAGTCTCCGGTCACGGTGACGTTGTCTGTATTGTCCGTGGCTGTAGGTTCAGACCAGCTGACGGACGTGTTGGGCATGCCATTATCTGTATTCTGCACAACGTCTGATGTGTTGCAGACGGTAAAGACGGGATCCTCCATGTCTAGAAAGGTGCAGTACAAAACACGAATGACATAAATTTGGCATCCCTTACGAAAAGGGCTCTCTCCCCACATCTACTGTAGTAACCGATTGTAGGTAGCACTGTAAACTTTACACATATATCTCCCCATATCTACTGTAGTAACCGATTGTAGGTAGCACTGTAAACTTTACACATATATCTCCCCATATCTACTGTAGTAACCGATTGTAGGTAGCACTGTAAACTTTACACATATATCTCCTTACTAGGTTAGGCCTGCGCAGAATGCGGCAGCTTGCAGAGAGGAAAAAAAATCACGTAATAGTCACGTGAATATCACGTGATCTCAGGCCCGCGCTTTTTCCTCTCTCTTCTGCATACTGCCCTCTACAGTCTACTGCATGACAACTACGTCTCATTTCAAAATGATGGCTAGCTGAACTCGATATCGAGTACGTAGCTCATGAAATATCATTATTTCTGTAAGATATTATGAATATCTATAGTATTATTTGTCAAAGCAAATAATTATTTTACGGTAATTTTGTTGAATTGGAGTCCCTTAAAGTCTTACGTGATGTTTTTTAATTGGTTTAATGCTTATTGTTCCGATCAGGTCGGATGACGGTGTAGGGATGTAAACATGCATATCAAGCTTGACTCGTAACTTCTGCTTGCCGTTATACACGCATTTTTAGAACGAACGAAAGGCACTTCGATGTTATTTCAAGAGCTTTAATTTATTTTCCTTCATCAAACTATCAAGGGTTAACCATTATGTTGTGGATATATTTTGACAATTAAATTAATGCCTTTAGTATTACGATTTAATTGCAATAGTCTGATCAATATTTTAGTCTTGTGTGTGGCATTTTCTTGCTCTGTCTTCAGTGGGTCATAGATCTATTTCCACTTCCGTTTCTGAACGCACTCGATCGGTACCACGAAGCGTGATTCCTTTCTTGCAGCCTCAATTTTAGAGCGATAAAAACACCTACCGTCAACTGAAACGATATCCATTTATTTTTTAAAGCATCTTAATTTAATTCAATTGATTATTTTATTGTTTTGAAAGCAGTAACTGTCTTTTCCGTCGCATTATTAGAACAGCAACTTAGTCTAACTCCCGCCGCTGCATGCACACGATTTTTAGTGTCAGTGCAGTGGTGAAAATTTCGGGTACCCGGTCCCCGCCCGAAATTTTCAAGTCAAACCCGGGTTCGGCAAAACCTGTGATGACTCAGGCCTACTCCTTACATCTAGTGTAGTAACCGATAGATCTGTAGATTTCTCTTGTATCACATAGGTCAATGTATTTTCCCATTATCAAACAAAGCTGAAAAGATTAAGGCACAACTAATGTAGTTATGACACTTTGTTTTTTAAAATCCCTATTCTTCCATATTAAATAGTTGCTCTGTATTCAAATCTTGCCCAAGTTTGCCTAATGTACCAACAACTGATGTGTGTAAGGTGGATTTTCCATCCACAGAGATTGATGATACTCTGCCTAACATGCAAATTAGCTAGTTCATCAAATAGGTTTCCTCTATAAATGAAACATCTGTTGAATGCAGTTTGTTAAGTGGTCCACCGTACGTAAGCAACAGCAAACAACAATAATGTGAAAGGTGAAAAGGAATGGTAGGAAAAACATACCTGTCACTGTTATCACAAACACGCACTGTACCACATTGCCAGACAGATCTGTTGCATTGTACATGACGGTCCAGACTCCAATGGACAGCACAGTTGGTGATTTGTAGTTTGCAGACACCATCACATTGCCGTCATTGTCGCTGAATGTTGGAACAGCCCATGTCACGGTGGTGTTGGTGAGTCCGTTATCGGCCGTTTGGCTGAAATCGATTGGGCAGGTGAGCACTGATGGTATCATATCATCTGTGTGGAGGAAGCATGGTGCGATACAAACAATGTGAAATCAATTTATTTCACCCAACATCAAGGAGAGCAAGTATATGCTTGTAGGTAACCAAGAACCTATGGCTTTACGTCCTTATCAAGGTACCAAGTCTTAATGGCATAGCAAAGGCCACTACCGCAACGACTTGGTTTCCAACTTTTATAGAGTAACATCATATGCTCTACAGAATAAAGTCTACTTTTATGATCTTCATCTCCTTTTCAATGCGAATCATTACCCCTCCAATCAAAATATTTGTTGGCCTGCACTTTCATTTCCAGGGAATTTCAGTCTTGCAAATGGAGTTCTCTCTTGACTTAATAACCAAAGGAAATCCAGACCGTTTCTACCATAAATACATATGCATACCTGTGACATTGACATAGAAGGAGCACATGGCAACATTTCCACCCAGGTCGGTGGCGTTGTAGGTGACCAGAGTGTTTCCGACGGGGAACATCTGTCCCGGGGTGTAATCGGACACCACTGTAGCAACACCAGTGTTGTCGGTGGCTGTTGGCACCGTCCACCACACCACTGAGGTGTTGAGGGAAGGGGTGGTTCCAGAAGAGATGGAGGATGGGCAGGTTATCATTGGATCTTCGTTGTCTGGAAATGAATTAGTAATCAAGAATATCAGATCAAGAATATCAAGTGTTTACTAGGGATAAAGCTAATCTCTTCTTGACAAAAAAATATCAGTATCTTTCTTGACAGATTTGCCATATACGAAATAATTCCTTTAAATGTATGGCATGTTACCAGAAAATAAGAAGAATTTAGCAACTCAATGACAACAAATGACAGCATTCTGGATAAACTACACTTGTCTCACCAAGATCATCAACTTAATGCTAGTACTTACCTTCAACTGATATGTAGAAACTGCACTCTGCTTCATTTCCTGAGGCGTCTACCGCCATGTAATACACAGGGGAGGAGCCAAAGGGGAACATAGCGCCTGGATTCTTGGAACCCACAAAGCCAACTGAACCCGAGTTATCGGAGGCAGAGGGCTCGGTCCACGTCACGTTGGTGGCCTGGTTGGAGCCCAGGTCGGTGGACACGGTCAGGTTCGCAGGACAGTTCTGGATGTCTGGAAGCTCAGTATCTGATGGCGTTATCAAAACAGAGGCAATATGATATACAATGCAGAATGTGTAGGCAAGAGATGGATGAATTTGCAAATGGTGCAAGATGGGGAAAAGTGTGCAAGGTTTTTATCAGTTTACCTGATCTGATACATGTACATGTATACAATCCTTGTTTACTGCGTTTTCTTTTTGTCAAACTTGATTTTCGGCACAGGGCCAGGTTAAACCCCAGAGTATAGCATGGGAATGCCTATATAGAGAAAAATATCTGGCACAGCTCAAGAATTACACAATACAATGAACTTTAAACTCTAAACTAGATGGAACTTCGACTGCGCGCAGTCGAAAGTGATGCCTCCGTCATAGAGCAAGTTTACAAACCAAAACAGAAGAAATTTTTCAAATTCAAGTTTCATTGTAATCCATTAACAGGTTCTCAGAATATTGTGATTACAAGCAATTTCTCATATACATATATGACCCTTTGATCTTTGACCTCATGACCCTAAAATCTACTCAGTTCATTGGCTCTGCAAGATGTCCTGAAATCCATCTGTCAGTTCTAATGAGAATGCGTTCACAAGCTATTTTTGCATACATAATGAGCCCATGACATTTGACCTTTGACCTCATGACCCAAGAATCTACTCAGTTCATTGGCTCTGCAAGATACATACATGATCTAAGTTTGGCAGGAATCCATCAATCTATTCTAATGATAATGCGATCACGAGCTGTTTTTGCATACATAATGCGCCCTGTGACTTTTGACCTTAGACCTCGTGACCCCAAAATCTAATCAGTTCATCGGCTCTGCAAGATACATACATGACCAAAGTTTGGCAGGAATCCATCAATCGGTTCTTGAGATAACGCGATCACGAGCTGTTTTTGCATACATAATGAGCCCTGTGACCTTTGACCTTTGACCTCGTGACCCCAAAATCTAATCAGCTCATCGGCTCTGCAAGATACATACATGACCAAAGTTTGGCAGGAATCCATCAATCGGTTCTTCAGATAACGCGATCACGAGAACGGGACATACGGACGTACGTACAGACGTACGTACGGACGGACGGACGGACGGACAACCCAAAAACATAATGCCTCCGGCTACTTCGTAACGGAGGCATAAAAACTTTAAATTAGATGAAATCTGAATATCGGTAGGTATAATTTGAAGAAAAAAAAAGAGAGGACATTTAATTACCAATGACAATCACATTGAAGGAGCACATGGCCATATTGCTGGAGGAATCCACCGCGGTGTAAGTCACCAAGGTTGTACCGATGGAGAAAACAGCCCCTGGGGAGTAGTCTCCGGTCACGGTGACGTTGTCAGTATTGTCCGTGGCTGTAGGTTCAGACCAGCTGACGGACGTGTTGGGCATGCCATTATCTGTATTCTGCACAACGTCCGATGTATTGCAGACGGTAAAGACGGGATCCTCCATGTCTAGAAAGGTGCAGTACAAAACACGAAAGACATTAAATTGTCATCCCTTTAATACGAAAAGGGCTCTCTCCCTACATCTACTGCAGTAACTGATTGTAGGTAGCACTGTAAACTTTACACGTAAAGCTAAGAAAAATAACCAACATTCTTTTTCAAGACTACACCAACAGTCCTTTTTAGGACTTCCCAATCCTCCCTCTCTCTCACATGGTGCAACCGCAAGCCTACTGTATACGTATATATTTATCTTTCAATAATGATATGTCAAATTAGGGCTAGCTAGGGCTATAGATTATTCTTGATAGTGCAATGAAAACAAATAAATGACATGTTTACATTCATCTAGTTCCCTGTCTTAGGAAAGTTTCTAAATTTCAAGTTGATCCTTGCTTACGATCCTTCATAACCCCATCCTATCTCTGCCATACTGATACTGATACCTATTTCTACCACAATCTTCAACTCTCGTGGACCACATGTCAAACAATACATCACCATCTTCTTAAGACAGCATACAACCCTTTTTTCATCAATGATAGCGACATGTACATTACATCTCTATACTTTCTCACTCACTCGATCTCCCCGTTGGACAAAGTAGCAATACTGTATCATAGACTGCCTTGCTTTCTTCTAAGCTAATTTAACCCATTGCCTACTGGAACTTGGTGGCCCCTGTATTAAACCTATGAGAATAAGAAAATTCAGTAGTCAACGGGTGAAAAGGGTGACGACTTACCGCGGACGGAGACTGTGAAGGTACAAGTTGCATTGTTGCCAGAGTCATCAACTGCTACATACTCCACCACCGTAGACCCCAGAGCAAACATATCTCCTGGATTATAGTTGGACGTGAGCATGTAGTTCACTGTATTGTCACTGACCACTGGGTCTGACCAGGTGACCATCTCGGTGGAGTTGCCAGAATCCAGGATTGGTGACAGAGAGCTTGGGCAGTAGAGGAACATGGGGGGCTCTTGATCTGCAGGAATAATGGATGAGGTATTTTTAAGGTCCTTAAATTGTCCATGCTGTAGGCAGTTAATATCCTCCCAAAATTCTCATATCATACATAATACATGTATGCTTGGAAAGAAAAAAAAAATCATAATTTTTTCCTTAAAATTAACATGGGTCGATGGATTGTTGAGTCTGGTATTATGCAACAATGTTCGCTTAAAAATTAGACAATATGATTGGAAAACTTGTTAAATGTAATTTCAATAGTAAATATATGTACAGTCTTGACCAAAAAAAAACAAAGAGTATGTTTTATTTTTTCCTGTGACTTAACTTGTAGGTCTGTTTGATTAACCATTAACTCATTAAACCATTAATGATTCTCTGACTACATACATTTTCAAACACTGAATGCTAAAGGTCAAGTTGGTCCCGCAGATCCATTCAGTGTCCAATCGAGACAACATGGGTCAAGACCGGACTTACCATTTATGGTGATGTTAAAGACACACGTGGCGCTGTTGCCGCTGGCATCCACCGCCTGGTAGGTGACTTCAGTCATGCCGACGGGGAAGGATTCGTTGACGTTGTGTGTGCTTGTGATGGATACCCAACCAGAGTTGTCCGTCACAGACACGAACCATTCCACCGCCCTGGTAGCCTGCCCTGGCGGTGTCGCGTAGGTCGGGTTGCTGGGGCAGGAGTCAAAGACTGGACTAATGTTGTCTTTGGAGAGAGAAGAGCAAATGTTTAAGATTAAAGGACGAGTCCATTTAAAAAATAACTTACTTTCAATATAAGCAGAAAAATCAGACAAACCAATCAAAAAAAAGTTTGAGCAAAATCGGAGTGGACTTGGCCTTTAAACTATGAGGTTTCAAAAGAACGTTTTCTCTAATGTGCAGCACTTAGTCAATCTACACAAAATTCATTCAGACATAAAAACAATGAAAATACAAGGACAAGAAAAATACAAGGAAAAGGGTAGCAATAGCAATCCTTTCATTGCTTAACAATATATTTGATATATAATTATATATATAGCATTAAATAACCAAATTTGAAATTATTTTTGGCTTTTTCAGCAGGGTGTGCTCAGAAATACACGTACAGTGGCAGGTGCCAAGGTGTAGAAGCAAAAACATTTTTTTCCCTTCTGAACAGTTTAGTTTTTATCTATGAAGTAATAGTGATAGTGGTGGTGGTAGCACAAGTACAATAAAACTGTTATTAACTGTGGAATATGGTTTTCTTGAAATGTTTAAAAAGAAAAAAAGAGAGAGAGAGAGACAGACAGAAAGTGAGAGAGAAAAAGAGAGAGAAATTTGATTTATTAGTCAAGTTTAATGTAACATAAATAAAAAGTGTGAAGTGATTTTATAAAATAATAACAAAATAACCATGAAATCTCAAAAGCTTATTGTCAATAGGGTCCTAGAGAGAAGGAGGGGGAAGGAGAGAGAAGGAGGGGGAAGGAGAGAGGGGGAGAGAAAGAGAGAGAAAGGGAGAGATAGAGAAAGTAAAGAAGGGCTTGAGAGAGAGAGAGAGGGAGAGAAAGAGAGGAGTGCCAGACTCACCAGTGACATTCACTACAAACGAGCAGGATGCAGGGTTTCCAGCAGCATCTTGGGTAGTGTATGTGACCGTTGCCATGCCAAGGGTGAAGTTGGAGCCACTGGCAATGTCCGAGGTGACGTTCAGTGGCCCTGTGTTATCCACAGCCACAGCATCGGACCAATTGGCGACCGCGTAGGAACGGTCAGGAGGGATGGAGACGCTCATGTCCGATGGACAGGTAATGTTTGCAGCTTCTTCGTCTGTATTAATACAAGGGCATGCAGAAACGGCATATTAAACGTCATCGAGGACAGTTTAATTTGACTGATGGTTTAGTGGATATGGTTGACATGGTGAATGCTTCATGTCTCTGCCATGGTTCTTACATGTATTGCATTTTGGCAGGACCTTAATCAACATTTACCACACTTGACCGTAATGAAGTAAATGGATGCCGCAAAATAAGAAATTCCACACATCTTTGAGGGTGACCACACGTATGCCAAGTAGGACATCAGGAAAACATTTCACGCCTATATAATGACTCTTAGAATGGTTGATAAAAACCCGTGTAGTCATAACGTAATTAACCATTTTATTGTATAAACTTTATACTTCTGAGCAAGATATCATTGAAGGGGGAAAGTTGTGACTTTTGAATACAAACCAACCTATCGGAAACTAAAACCACAAGTTTAAAAGGGTTACAATTTCTATTTCACTTTTTTTAGAGTTTTCCCATTAGAACTTGTATTGAAGCAACCTTTACATCAAAACCACCTGTCCATTTAGATCACTAATTTGTCTCTCGACAAGTAACCGAGTCTCACCACGGGTCTGCAAACCATCAGAGCTTGGACCTAATTAATGAAAGGATATGAAATACAAACTCACCCACTACAGTAACAGTGAACATGCAAGCGATGGTATTTCCTGCAGCATCTGATGCATTGTACATGACAACATAAGATCCAAGATCGAGAACAGTCGGGGGAACGTAGTTCTCAGTGATGGTGACATTACCAGAGTTGTCCATGAAGACTGGGGCAGTCCAGTTTACTGTAGTGTTCGTTGATCCTGGATCTGCAGCTACTTGTAGGTTCACAGGACACTGATCAAATGTTGGGGCTTCATCGTCTGGTTTCAACAACAATTCAATGAATGTATATGATTATTCAATATTATCATTCCATCATTTTTTTAAACAAAACCTATTTCAAATGTGAAAGTACAGTGTAACCTCATATTGGTATAATTAGCACAATAACATTTCAATTTTTGTACTTGTATTTACAGAAATGTTCAGCACATTCATTTTCGTCACATAAAATTATGACAATTATGGATCATAAAACATGTATTGTTCCTGCCTATTCAATGTCCATGAATATGGGGTAAAACTATTAATGGATCAATCTAGGACAGACTCCCAATTAGTTCCTTTCTCTTTAATATAATACTGTTGAACATACACGGTTAAATCCAAGGATAACAATGAACTTCTTGTTCATTCAATGTCAGTGAATACACAGTTTATTCTATTCATATATAAAAGTACATAAAATAATCTAGATAGACTCCTGGACCTTGTCTTTAATACAAAGACTGGCGAATGATACAAATCAATCACAAGCCCTCTTTTCAATATCAAGTTTGCAGTCTCCTATCAGTTACATACATAGTTGCGATTGATATCACTTACAAATAAGTTGCAATTATTCGCAACTGTTTATAAGACAGGGCTCAGAATAGTAACTTTATTTCACTTATGTTGGATTCAGAAGAAAAGAACAAAAATCATTCATGGCAATTAACTCTTAAGCTGCCACCCATACAATGCACCCAGTGCCACAGTGCTAATCTCTATTGTGCCAGCAACAAAGCCCCTGCGTGCCAAGTTAATTTTAGGGTTGGTTCAAGTGCGTGTTTTTAAAATCTTTACTATGTTTGATCCACTATAACTTCTCATTCGTATGTTGTATAAACAAACATTGTACATGAGAGTTGTAGGAAATTTCACCCTTTTTCCATTGATACCAATATCATTTCATGAATTTGTAATTTTGCTGAAGTAAATAAGCACTATCAGTGAGTTGTCGAACCAATCCAATGCGATGGGGAGGCATAATGATGATATATGATATCAAAAACAAATCTCTAAATTACTCGAGAAAATCCAATCTGACTGTTGTATACAAAGAGGCGTAATCCAAAGCCGATAATCTGATGCACGCGACGGTACTTTCAATAGCGCTGCAAAAGCACTCGGCAATGGGCATGAACAATAACTGTTATTACATCTGCGCGCTAGCGCGCACGAAGCACCGTAGCGGTGGCTCGCTAGCATGAACGTGGCTTTCAATCGATAGCACGCTCGCGTGCACATGGCACTATAACAATAGCGCGCTAGCAGTCTCATGGCAGTGTAAGAGTTAACACCCCTAAAAATGAAAAAAATAAGCCAAAATTATTTTACCTTGAACAGTCACCACATAGGTGGCATTGACCTGGTTCCCAGAGGCATCCATTGCAGTGACGACCACAGTGGTTGCACCAATAGGAAAGAATAAATCGGCGGGAGCCGTCGATGATATCATGACGGCCCCTGAATTGTCCGTGGCGGTGGCAGGCGACGATGAGACGATGGCACCTGCCTGGCCCGGATCGGTGGAGACGTTTACGCTGGGCGGGACATTGGTGAATACTGGGTCCTCCACGTCTGTTATGAATCAGAAAGAAAGGAAGACATAACAGAGAAAAGGATAGAAAAGACAGAAAATTGTGAAGAGAAGGAAATAGAATAAAAGGAAATTAGAATAATAAACCAAAAAATTAAAAGATGAAAACAGAAAGAGACAGCATAGAAGAGAGTATCAGATATAAGAGAGAGAGAGAGAGAGAGAGAGAGTGACAAGAAGAGATAGAGAGAGAGAGACGAGCAGAGATAGATAGGGAGAGAGAGAGAGATGAAAAGGAGATAGATAGGGAGAGAGATAGAGAAGAACATGAGAGAGAAAGATAGAGAGAAGACAGAGATAAAGAGAGAGAAACATAGAAAGGGAGAGATACAGATCAAAACATAGAAGCAATGAAATACATGTATGTACTTATGTACCATGAGCCTTGAGGTAAAATGTAAAAAAAAACTTCTCTACCAAGTATTAAAGCTATGGTACAGAGAATGTTCCTCTCTCTCTCTCTCTAAGTGCCATATCCATTGACTGTGGCGACCATGCTATTCCACAACTCTCTATTTATAGCTTTCACCAGGAGCTCCATTTCCTGGGGAGTGTTTCACAAAGATCCTAAGTAGAACTTAACACTAAGTTGGACTTAAAAAGTATGGACAGCCATTGAAGCCTTAAATTGAAATATATTCAAAAGCAAAAATTGGAATATTTTAGACTTTTCATCAATTCCTCATCAAGAACATGAAATCTCCCATGATAATAGAAAATATGAATGATTTGAATCAACATTTTATGCCTTCTGAAAAAAAATTACAAAATATTTTCAAGGATGCTAATGGCTTCCCATGAATTTTAAGTCCAACTTAGAGATAAGTTCAACTTAGGATCTTTGTGAAACACCCCCCTGGTCTTCTACTCCTCTCTTCTAAAGCCATCTCTGCAGACTATCCAACCATAGTACTCCTCTTTCCTTCCATCTTTCATGCCTATGCTCGATGGCAGGGAATAGATACAACTTGGTACGCTCTAGGGTTCCTACAGAAATTTAAGAACTGAATTCCATGAATTTCCATTACCCATTTTTGATTGTTTTCATTTAATACCAGATAAGTACCATTTTGGTATGGTTGCGGCGTACAAATACCAAGCAGTGATCTACATTCACTATGAACATTACAGACAAAGAAAGCGGACAAAATATACAGTTCCTCAGGTAGACAAAGGAACATCCCTTCACTGCTATTATGTAAAAAGGTGAATATGCATGTGACACCTGTTCTATACATTTTTACATAATAGCAGTGAAGGGATGTTCCTTTGTCGACCTGAGGAACTGTATATTTTGTCCGCTTTCTTTGTCAGTCATGTTCATAGTGATTATTTCATGTTTCTGAAGACCTCCTGGTCAGTTTCCACGAATTTTTGTCCCCTCTCCATTTTCAATGACTTCCCATGACTTTCCTGGTTTTTTCATGACCGTGGGAATCAACCCTACAGAGGCCATCACAGACACAGCTTGCCTCTTAAAAGCTTGCACTTAGCTCTGAAATGAGTCAAGATAAAATGTCCATACCTGTAACTCTAATAGTGAAAACACAGGTGTCCTCATTGTTGAACTGATCAGCAGCGGTATAGGTCACTTGATGTTCCCCGAGGATAAACGACATGCCCGGATTATCGGACCCAGACAGGGCCACGGTTATTGTGTTGTCTGTTGCAGTTGGTTCTGTCCACATCACGTTGCTCTTGGCATCACTGCCGGCATCCGTCGTCACATTGATGTCGGCTGGGCAGTTGCTGATGACAGGAATCTCCATGTCTGTGTACAGAATTGGAAATGTTCATCATTTCCATTCGCCACCTTTGCAATTCATTTTAAGTTATAAGTTTACATTAAAAAACCATTGCCTTCAAAATAACAATTAACAGCCTTGGTACTGAACATTAATGCTTTGATAAACAAACAAAAAACAAAAAAATCCAATCCAGAAAAGCATTCATCTATAAATGTACATGTTGTATACTGTATTTTCAGTAGTGCTCTTATGGATTCACATGCTTACAGGCACATTTAACAATAAACATTTTCAATTTTTATATGGATTTATTATTCTGCACACAAATTTCTCATCCTCTTTTCAGTTAGTTCCGGAATATGTATAGTTTTGTTTGTGATGTTTTCCATACCTGAGATTGTGACGGTGAAAGAGCATGTGGCTGGGTTCCCTGATGGATCGGTAGTGTTGTAAGTAACTGTTGTCACGCCAACAGTGAAGTTGGAACCACTGGCAATGTCTGGAGAAACTGATAGAGATCCAGTATTGTCTCTGGCAACAGCATCTGACCAGGACACTGAGCCTACGGCCAGACCTGGGTCGGTTACATTCACAATGTTGGCCGGGCAAGTGATGTTGGGAGCTTGGTTATCTGGAACGCAGAGGGTTCAAGAAAGAGGAAATAAGCCGGTGCTTATGGGTTCAAACCTTGTCAAGACACTTGTCTCATTGAGCAGGGCATTTTTATCTACATTGCTCATCTCCACCCAGGTGCACGAGGAGAACCCAGTAGGATTATGGGACAGCCACAAATGTGTGTGCTTTTAAAAGGGTGAATACTGTAGGCACTTTGGTTGATTAACTGGTTAAGCACTTTAGGCCCCCCCCCCAAAAAAAAAAAAATAGCGTCCTGCCTTTTTGAAAAATAGGAAGGAGAGGGGCTTTAAAAAAAAAAAAAAAAAAAAAAATGGCCGCTCCGTTCATTTTCCTTGACAGTCAGGCTATTTTTTAAGATGGCCGCCAGCATTTTTTTTTACTTTAGGAAAAGATCATTTTAGCATTATGTTTTTCATGTTTTTTCATTAAAAAAAAAAAAAAAAAAAAAAAAAAAAGGGACAATTTTTAAACAGATGGCCCTCCAAAAGGAAGCAGGCGGGGACGCTAAACATCTTTTTTTTTTTAAATGGCCTTATAGGAAACTGTCTTTATTAGACATTAAATAAAGCTGTAGCTCACTTTCAACATGCAACCCATGACCACCTAAACATGGGATGTGAAAAGCTGCATACAAACACAAGTACATTTCTCTTATGTCAGCGGACCTCTCCCAGGTTTACTTACTTATCTTAATGATTATAATCATTTTTCAATAGGAAACATTCAAGCTTTGTAAAAAAGTGGTCTATACACGTGGTTGTTGAACTACGTTTAACTGCACAAGAAGAAGTTGTTAGTACCTATGACAGTGACAGTATATGTGCAGTATCCTACAAGCCCTGCACTATCGGTCGCCGTAGAATTGATGATGTGCGGTCCAATATCTAGCACGGGCCGGGGTTGATGGCTGGTGTTCAGAGTTAGGCGATGGGGAGGCGTCGCATTGTCATTGAAGTTGATATTTGTGATGTTGACCGTGGCGTTTGTAGATCCGGCATCAGCAAACACACTCATGTCCGACGGGCAAACATCGTACATGGGAGCCTCATCATCTTTACAAGACACAGGTTGGGAAGGATTCATGTCATTTCAGTAGCTGTAACATATTTCATTCTTTAATTCCTCTCCATTATTAGAGGAAATAACTATTGCATTTGATTTAATAGAATCATCATTGCAAAATACATTAACTCTTTTGATTTGATTATTATTCATTTGATTAATAAAAAATACACATGTTCAAAACTTCATCCGTTTCATAGGATAATTTAACAATGTATTAAAGTATTCAATGTATCCAAGTTTTTGTTCAGACTGTAGATGAAGGTAAATGTTCAGGTAATGATACCCCGTTTACATCTTTTGGAAAACCGCTCAAAATGCAATTTTTTTTCTCATATGAGTGGTCAAGTGGTCTGAAACAAAGAATGGCTAGCATTTTTCATTATTAGATTAAATGATCTGGACTCTATTCTTAGAGCACAGGGAGGCAAAACATTCATTTCTTCATTAATAAATTACAACTTCTACAGGCTCTGTATAAATGATGTCATAGGAAGGCGATTCAAACACCATACCCAAATCTGCTTACCATAGACAGATACACTGTACTGACACAATGCCTCATTCCCAGACGGGTCCGTGGCTGTGATGATTACATTGGTCGTGCCTATTAGGAAGGTGTCCCCAGAGGTGTGGGTCTTAGACACGTTCACACTTCCAGAGTTATCGATGAAATAGACAGCGTTCAATGTTACGTTTGCAGTGTTCTCATTCGCATCGGTACCCACGGTAATGTTACTTGGACAGGTCATGCTCAACGTAGGGGCTTGATCATCTGGACGAGATGGAAAATGGATAAATTAAAAACAAACTATTCAGGTACATCTGTAGATCAAGATCATGAACAAGTGCACAAGTTGGTTTGTAATTAGCATGTACTTCGTATATCATTTCAGCCTTTTCATCTTGAAATTATAAAAAACAGATTTATGAGTTGTGAAGAGCAAGTACCGGTAATGCCTGTATCAAGATGAACAATCCAACAAAAGTAAATGCTATCATATTCAAAAATTCGCTGAGCAAATTGCATTTGCAATGTTAATAACTTCTTCAGTCACTTCTATAAATGTAACCATTCGATATAAAGAAAAAAAAACTACGGGGCCACAGTGAACAGGTCAGCCTACTAGAATCTTCCTGGCAAAGTCAATATAGTGCATGGTACACGGAAAACGGTCTTTCAAAATGATTTGATAGGCTGAATTACCTGTGACTGTGACATTAAAGGAGCATGTGGCCATATTGTTATCTCCATCATTTGCTGTGTATGTGACCAGGGTGGTGCCAATGGGAAATCTTGTCCCTGATGCCATGTCGACACTAAGAGAAACGGAGCCAGAATTATCAGTGGCATTGGCTGTGGTCCAGTTGACTGCGGAATCGGACAGTCCAGTGTCAGCACGTTGGGAAATGTCTGAAGGACAGTTCAACAGAGCAGGATCTTCGTTGTCTGCAAAGAGAAAATTTTATAGTCATTTTCATAAGTTTTCTCTATTTCATGAAGTGCATAAAGTATTGATATATGATTTTTGTCCATGCTATGCATTTTACAGACTATAAATGAAAAGTGTAGATATGGATAATGCATCATTGATTTATCTATTCCTTTTTAATATCATTCTGAGAGGATTATGTTATAGTTTGATCTTAATTAAGGGTATCTTCTTTTATCTTATTTGTTTACAGACCGTCATCATTGTTGAAGTCTACTGATCGACTTGACACAAATAGCCAGATCTTATTTATGATCACGGTGACTCTTGCCCCATCCCTGGGTGTGACTACACTACCCCGACTTTATCCGATTCTATCCGATTTTAGTAAATACACGAACGAGTGCAAATGAGCAAATTCTTTGCATTCACTGAAATCATATGACTCTGATGTGACGTTTTTTTTATGTTCATTGAAGTTAGAATATATAATCATATCAATCCAGAATTTCTCACCTTGCACAGTCACTGAGAAGTCGCAGGAAGCAGTGTTGCCAGCTCGGTCGGTCACGTTATACATGACCACCGTGGTACCAAGGTAAAACGGAGAGCTGTCGTTGAGATAGTTTGACTCCACAGACACCACCTCCATGTTGTCAGAATATGTCAGAGCTCCCCAGCTTACATTTCGGTAGTCCACACCGCTGAAGGTGTCTACCATGATATCGCTGGGGCACATGACCAATGGTATCACTGAATCATTTGCTGAGAATTGTGAGGGAAAATTGCGCATTAGGTTTAATACACTGTGGTTTCATGTTACAGAAACTAGATGGATGGCGGGAACAGCAGTTTATGGCCAAATCATACTTTAAATTCTTACACATCGCCCTATATAGCTGGCTTACTCTACCAAATGAATTAAACCTGATGTGGGGTTTAAGCTTTTGTCCAAAATCAGGTTTCACAAAAGTGAGTCTGCATGAGGTTTCCTTCGCTAAATGTGAAGTTGGACCCCTGGTCAGATTTAACTTATTAGTAGAATACAGACCATGATGTTTAAGTTAGGTTTCATATTCATAAAAATGTAAAATTATTGACCTGCATGTGCTCACCTATCCAATGTGTTGATATTCCCCCAAGGCTTTTACCTTTTAGACATGCCTTTTGTGTTGTACAGTGATGCATGCAAGCAGGTGCACCAAATGAATGTTATGACAACTGGTGAGTAAAATACAGGAACTGCTATATTCCTACCAGCTCTTAGAGTGGGGGTAATACAAGGGGGGGGGGACAACAACAAACTAGATGGAATTCGACTGCGCGCAGTCGAAAATGATGCCTCCGTCATAGAGCAATTTTACCAACCAAAACAGAAGAAATTTTTCAAATTCAAGTTCATTTGTAATCCATTAACAGGTTCTCAAAATATCGTGATTACAAGCAATTTCTCATATACATATATGACCCTTTGAACTTTGACCTCATGACCCAAAAATATACTCAGTACATTGGCTCTGCAAGATGTCCTGAGTTTAATACTAATCTATCTGTCAGTTCTAATGAGAATGCGTTCACAAGCTATTTTTGCATACATAATGAGCCCATGACCTTTGACCTCATGACCCAAGAATCTACTCAGTTCATTGGCTTTGCAAGATACATACATGATCTAAGTTTGGCAGGAATCCATCAATCTGTTCTAATGATAATGCGATCACAAGCCATTTTTGCATACATAATGAGCCGCGTGACCTTTGACCTCATGACCCCAAAATCTAATCAGTTCATCGGCTCTGCAAGATAAATACATGACCAAAGTTTGGCAGGAATCCATCAATCGGTTCTTCAGATAACGCGATCACTAGCTGTTTTTGCATACATAATGAGCCCTGTGACCTTTGACCTTTGACCTCGTGACCCCAAAATCTAATCAGTTCTTCGGCTCTGCAAGATACACACATGACTAAAGTTTGGCAGGAATCCATCAATCGGTTCTTCAGATAACACGATCACGAGCTGTTTTTGCATACATAATGAGCCCTGTGACCTTTGACCTTTGACCTCGTGACCCCAAAATCTAATCAGTTCATTGGCTCTGCAAGATACATACATGACCAAAGTTTGGCAGGAATCCATCAATCGGTTCTTCAGATAACGCGATCACGAGAACGGGACGTACGTACGGACTGACGTACGTACGGACGGACGTACGGACGGACGGACAACCCGAAAACATAATGCCTCCGGCTACTTCGTAACGGAGGCATAAAAACAGATCATTCCCACACTCTCTATAAAGATATATGAGCTTAACCATGGAAATCACTTACCATAAACTTGAACAATGAAGGAACATGTTGCAGAGTTAGAAGATGGATCAGTTGCTGTGTATGTGACTGTATAGTTGCCTACTGCAAACTCGGTGCCGTTGGCATAGTTAGGTGTTAAAGTGATGGGCCCAACGGAGTTATCCGTCACTGTTGGTGTCAGCCACTCAACGCTCACATTGTTAAAAGCAAAGGCCTCTTGATTGGTTGGACAGAAAGTGAACACTGGGTCCTCAGGATCTGGAAAAGAAACAGAGAGAGAGAGCTTGTCATTTTTTTTTTTTGGGGGGGGGGGGGGGAAGGGGGAAGGGGGAAGGGGGGGGGGGGTTCTGAAAAAATGATTTGTTATGTTGTAACATTCCGGGCACTTTGACATTATAACCCAGGGTATAGTTGAGCCTCTAAAGTAAATAGAGCTCAAGCATATCATGTACCTATTTACAGCTAGGTGGAGAGCGGAAAATGAAGAGGTAATGTCTTGCCAAAGGACGATAGTGCTGGGCTGGGGTTCTTTTTCTCAAGAGAACATTGACAGACTTTTCTCACCTTCCACATTGACGAAAAATGTACATCTGTCAGTGTTGCCTGCGTCATCTGACGCTATGTAAATCACTTCAAAACTGCCAATCTCAAAACTTGCTCCAACAGCTTTATTGAAGGTCAGATCATAGCTCCCAGAGTTATCGGTGGCATTAGGGGGAGTCCAGCTCACTATGGCATTTGACTGTCCTGCTGTCGAGTTTACTGTGATGTCAGACAGACAGCCAATTACAGGATCCTCAGTGTCTGGAGATGGAGAGAGAGAAAGTGAAAGAGTGATAACCTGTAGCCCTAGTTTTAGATTCCCAAATAGTTGCAAAAATAATTGAATGCTAGAAATGTCTATTAGATACTGTCATCCCAATGCAAGTGAAATTTTCAAGAAGAAAATAATTTCCACACTATAATAAATATATAAAATATGAAGGAGTATACTAGTTGAGAAATATTTCCAGTGTGTTAATTCAAATGAAGAATTTGTTCCCATTTTCCGATGCGTGTGTAAACTACTTTTCAGCTGTGTTTGGATGTGCTTGACATACCTCGGACAGTGACCATAAACTGACAGGTGTTGTTATTCCCAGACGCGTCCTCAGCATAGATGGTAACCTGGGTGCTACCAAACAGGAACGTGTCCCCAGAGTTGTGGCTATAGTTGGAGTAGGTGACCGCGTCATTGTCAGCGATGGTAACGTTGCTGAAGGCCACGGTGGCGTTGTTAGTGCCACTGTCCTGCTGTACCGCGATGTCTGAGGGACAAGGGCTGAGGGTGGGAAGCTCCACATCTGATGGAGGGATGAAAATGGAACCAGAAATGGGAATGACGTTACTCTGAGCACTAACAAAAAAGTTTTTTTTCTTTACCTGACGTAGGGTAGTTATTCTACAGATATTGTCAAGACCAATGATGTTTTATTATACATGCTACTCTTGTTAGAAAGTTTTTTTTTCTTTACCTGACGTAGAGTAGTTATTCTATAGATATTGTCAAGACCAATGATGTTTTATTATACATTCTACTCTTGTTAGAAAGTTTTTTTTCTTTACCTGATGTAGAGTAGTTATTCTATAGATATTTTCAAGACCAATGATGTTTTATTATACATGCTACTCTTGTTAAAATACTAGATGACAAAATACATTTTGAGTGATTTGCCCTATGTAATGGTTGCAATGCGGTGGTGATTTAATTTTTCGATGTCTACGCTTACCAATCACTGTCACATTGAAGGAACATGTTGCCATGTTTCCTGAACCATCCACAGCAGTGTATGTAACCACGGTGGTGTTTATGCCAAACGTAGCCCCAGGGGGATAATCAGGAGAAACCATCACCCGACCAGAGTTGTCAGAATATGTCGGCTCCGACCAGGTCACATTTGCAGTGTTCAAGCCAGGTTCTGTGTTGTTAACGATGCTGCTGGGGCAAACCAGGACTGGTGCTTCCACATCTGCAAATAATTCACCCCAAAAAAAGGTTGATCATGTTATGAAACCAATGTGATCTGTTCAGGATTTTTCTTCAAAATTGTTGAGGTGATTCACATAAAGAAAAAAAATCTGGGTCTGGTAGAAATACCTGGCCTCTGCTACCGCAACACTCTGGTGACGATTAAGAGAGTCGTCAACATTAGTACAGGGTCAGTTGACAACTAGGTTCAGTAAGGCTTTAAGAATATGGACCCTTGGAGGCCAGTTTCTCAAAACTGTCAATTCAAGATATAAACAGAAAAAATCCTGTAATCAATGAATTAAAATCCTGCATGAAGAAATTTAGTATCTGTCAAGTAATACAGTTGCAATCTTACTGATTAATATTAATACTAATTAATATGAATAGGCATAGAAGGTAGATTACATTTTATCTGTATAGATGTGATGAAATGAATTATGCACTTCCATAAAAAAAGGGATCTTAAGTTTGAAGAGAAACAAAGAATAATGATATCAGACTTCACTTCTTTCATGTAAACGTATATGTGTATACTTGCCTGTAACAACTACATAGAAGGTACAGACTTCTGTATTTCCTGCAGCATCAGTTGATGTGTAGTTCACTGTGGTGTTTCCAATAGGAAAGGGATCTCCAGGATTGTGAGAGGATGTCAGTGTCTGGCTACCAGAGTTATCTGATGCTGTAGGTGGTGTCCAGGTTACTACAGCTGTAGCATTACCACTGTCTGTATTGACACTCTGATCAGTCGGGCATCCACTGATGACTGGACTCTCATTGTCTATCAAGAGATATAAAGAAATAAAGGTGTTTGCGGCATGTTTTTGAATCTGATGACTATGGAGATGAATGTCAATCACTTTACACCTTACACTTTTCGTTTTTATGAAAGTGCCTTAAAAATAACCATTTCATGATACTTATGTACACTGCTTTATGAAAGTCAATTTGCTAAAACAGCCAATTTGCAGGACTAGTTTGTACATGAAAATGAACGATCATCATCTACATGAGAGATCTTGATAATTCATAATTTGTACTGTTAGAAAAACAGATCACTAACTTAATGTGCAAATGAAAATCTAGATCTACTGGGTAACTTATTCAGTCAGTAAATAATTTAGTCATTTCATGCGCAGGGGACCACTTGATTTGCCCACAGAAATGAGAGTCTGCTGTTTCAGCAAATTTCACAAAATATCTGATGATGCTATTGTTAACATTTTGCAACTCGTTTATAAATTTAATGCTTCCTGGGAGAAATTTAAATTATTTAAACATATAATAATTGAAATTTCTTCCAGGAAGCATTACATTTATAAAAGTTATTGTCCTATGGCGGACTAATGAATATTAATGAGTCAGAATGAATCAGTTGAGCTGAGGTATTTATTCTAGTTCATCGTGACTGTGCCATGGACCAGTGATGGCCTGGTGGTAGAGTCGCTGCCCGGCAAGCAGTAGATGCAGGTTCAAGTCCCGCTGGTTCCAAGATTTTTTCTGACTTGTTTTTCAATACAGATCAATCAATCAATCTTATTTACTGGGTGTAAGCCACAAATATGTTTAAATAGTTTTGCAACTCGTATAAGAATAAAAATCAAAAACTCTCTATACACTTGCCTGTTACGATCACAAAGAAAATACATGTGTCTGTATTTCCAGCAGCATCTGTTGATGTGTATTTCACTGTGGTGTTTCCAATAGGAAAGGGATCTCCAGGATTGTGGGAGGATGTCAGCGTCTGGTTACCAGAGTTATCTGATGCTGTAGGTGGTGTCCAGGTTACTACAGCTGTAGCACTACGTCTGTCTGTGTTGACATTCTGATCACTTGAGCATCCACTGATGACTGGATTCTCATTGTCTGGGAGGGGGACAAGATATGTGTTCATGTATGTGTGATTATACAGCATTCTAACCCCCCCCCCCCAATACAAAAACATATTCCAAATTCTTTTAACATTTTGAAGTTGGCTGAAAAAAAGCATATTGTTTTCAATTCAACCTTTAGTAAACATCTATTAGTAACCGGGTACATGTTTTTCTTCATCAATAATAATAATAGGTGGTTCTTGTATAGCGCTCATGTCTGTCATACTTGACACTCCTGGCACTCCTGATTTATCAGATATTGAATCACTTAAATCAAGGGGAAAGAAGGAGACAAAGATTCTCATGCAACCACACCACACTGGAAAATGAAAATGAAAATACTAAAACATATTGTACACTTTTTAATTCTAACAAAAAAAATAACAAATTTACTGATGTAAAGATATAATGGGTCTTTCTGGGAACTATGCATTAGTCTATATCAATTTAATCTTCAAAAAATAAGAATTTATAATAAACTAATATTAACCGACTACGAGGGTAATGGTACAAACTATCAATGCCGAGGTGATCTCGGGGCTACTATCATCCCGAGACGCGAGGCGGGAATGATAGTTTAGTAGCCCCGAGCAAGGGTATGACTATACATATTTCACCTATAGCAATTTTCATGGTTACTTACCAGTCACAGATATATAAAAGGTACATGTGTCTGTATTTCCTGCTGCATCTGTTGCTGTGTAGGTCACTGTGTTGTTTCCAATAGAAAAGGAATCTCCAGGATTATAAGTGGATGTCAGGTTCACGTTACCAGAGTTATCTGATGCTGTAGGTGGTGTCCAGGTTACTACAGCTGTAGCATTACCACTGTCTGTATTGACACTCTGATCGGTCGGGCATCCACTGATGACTGGCTTCTCATTGTCTATCAAAAGATAAGAAATAAAGGTGTTTGCATATTTTTTAATCTGATGACAATGGAGATAAAATCAATCAATTCACACTTTGAAATAACTATTTAATGATACTTATGTATACTACTTTATGAAAGTCATTGTGCTAAAAACAGTCAATTTTGACTAGCTTCTATATGCAAATGAACAAACATTATGTACATGAGAGATCTTGATAATTTGTAATTTGTACTCGTAGAAACAGAGATCACTAACTTAAAGTGCAAGTGAAAATTAGAGTTACTGAATAACTTATTCAGTCAATCACTTATTTAGTCATTTCTTTTACAGTGAAACACTTGATTTGCCCACAGCAATGAGAGTCTGCTGTTTCAGCAAATTTCGCAAAATATTTGATGATGCTATTGTTAACATTTTGCAACACGCATACAAAAAAAAAAACTCTCTATACACTTGCCTGTTACGACCACAAAGAAAATACATGTGTCTGTATTTCCAGCAGCATCTGTTGATGTGTAGTTCACTGTGGTGTTTCCAATAGGAAAGGGATCTCCAGGATTGTGCGAAGATGTCAGCGTCTGGTTACCAGAGTTATCTGATGCTGTAGGTGGTGTCCAGCTTACTACAGCTGTAGCACTACGTCTGTCTGTGTTGACATTCTGATCACTTGGGCATCCACTGATGACTGCAGTCTCATTGTCTGGGAGGAGGACAAGATATTTTTCATGTTTTTGTGAATATCCAGCATTCTAATTCCCCCCCCCCCCCCCCCCAGTTAAAAAAACAAATTCAAAAATCTTTTAAAATCTTAAAGTTGGGTGAAGAAAGCATATTGTTCTTAATTCAACCTTTAATAAACATCTATTAGTCATACATTTTTCTTCCTTAGACATAATCACTTAACTCAAGGGGAAAGGAATGAGACAAAGATTCTCAATCATTTGACCACACTGGAAAATAAAAATATTTCTTTAGTAAAACCTTTTCATTTTCATATATCTCGTCATAAAACAGCATTTATGGGGTTAATATGAACGTTGGTATGAGTAACGGAAGCCTAAAGAGCAAACAAAATATATATTTTTTTAAATAAAAAAATAAATCCTTTGACATGTATTTTCCAAAGAAATAATTACCGGTAAGCCTTTTTTTCCCATTTATTTCATTGATTAGCTTTCAACAAAGTTTATTAATTCATTCTTTCTCAAGCATTGTATTTTCAAAGCGATTAGAAATTACAGAAGGTAACCAACAAACATGGTTACTTGAAAATACTTGTCATATTTCTAAATTTTATGAAAACAGGTGTATAAATCTATCACGGTAAGTGTTGATTTGTGTTGTTCATCAAATATTACTCAAATCAAATATGGCACTTTTTGTGGTACGGCTCCAAGTCGGTTCACAGGTCCTTTAATTAAATGAGCGCAATGTCTAATGAATAAGTAGATAATTCTGCACATGTAGTACCAAGAACAAAAACGTTGGTGTTCCACAAGGTTCTGTGGTAGGACCTTTACATATTATTTTGTACATAATATTCAGTTTTAGAGCAAAGAATGCCATAAAATGATTTACACAAATGATTCCAATTTATTCTGATCAAGCGATAATGTTGCCTATTGAGGTCTGCTGGATTGTTTGAGCATATAACATATCTTTTAAAAAAGCGTTGTACGCTTTTGAATTCTAACACATTTACTGATGTAAAGATATAGTGACTCAATCTAGGGACTATTCATTAGTCTATAACAAATTTATCTAAAAAAAATGAATTTAAAATAAAGGTTATCTTCACCTATACACCTCCCTGTGTAGCAAGGTTATGTCACCTATAGCAATTTTTATGGTTACTTACCAGTCACAGATATATAAAAGGTGCATGTGTCTGTATTTCCTACTGCATCTGTTGATGTGTAGGTCACTGTGTTGTTTCCAATAGGAAAGGAATCTCCAGGATTGTTAGTGGATGTCAGGTTCATGTTACCAGAGTTATCTGTTGCTGTAGGTGGTGTGTAGGTTACTACAGCTGTAGCATTACCACGGTCTGTGTAGACACTCTGATCGGTCGGGCATCCACTGATGACTGGATTCTCATTGTCTATCAAGAGATAAGAAATAAAGGTGTTTGCATATTTTTGAATCTGATGACTATGGAGATAAAAATCAATCACTTTACACCTTACACTTTTTCGTTTTTATGAAAGTGCCTTAAAAATAACTATTTCATGATACTTATGTACACTGCTTTATGAAAGTCAATTTGCTAAAACAGCCAATTTGCAGGACTAGTTTGTACATGAAAATGAACAATCATCATCTAAATGAGATATCTTGATAATTCATAATTTGTACTGTTAGAAAAACAAATCACTAACTTAATGTGCAAATGAAAATTAGATCTACTGGGTAACTTCTTCAGTCAGTAAATAATTTTGTCATTTCATACGCAGGGGACCACTTGATTTGCTCACAGCAATGAGAGTCTGCTGTTTCAGCAAATTTCACAAAATATCTGATGATGCTATTGTTAACATTTTGCAACTCTTTTATAAATGTAATGCTTCCTGGGAGGAATTTAAATTATTTAAACATATAATAATTGAAATTTCTTCCAGGAAGCATTACATTTATTAAAGTTATTGTCCTATGGCGGACTAATGAATATTAATGAGTCAGAATGAATCAGGTGAGCCGAGGTATTTATTCTAGTTCATCGTGACTGTGCCATGGACCAGTGATGGCCTGGTGGTAGAGTCGCTGCCCGGCAAGCAGTAGATGCAGGTTCAAGTCCCGCTGGTTCCAAGATTTTTTCTGACTTGTTTTTCAATACAGATCAATCAATCAATCTTATTTACTGGGTGTAAGCCACAAATATGTTTAAATAGTTTTGCAACTCGTATAAGAATAAAAATCAAAAACTCTCTATACACTTGCCTGTTACGATCACAAAGAAAATACATGTGTCTGTATTTCCAGCAGCATCTGTTGATGTGTATTTCACTGTGGTGTTTCCAATAGGAAAGGGATCTCCAGGATTGTGCGAAGATGTCAGCGTCTGGTTACCAGAGTTATCTGATGCTGTAGGTGGTGTCCAGGTTACTACAGCTGTAGCACTACGTCTGTCTGTGTTGACATTCTGATCACTTGGGCATCCACTGATGACTGGATTCTCATTGTCTGGGAGGGGGACAAGATATGTGTTCATGTATGTGTGATTATACAGCCTTCTAACCCCCCCCCCATACAAAAACATATTCCAAATTCTTTTAACATTTTGAAGTTGGCTGAAAAAAAGCATATTGTTTTCAATTCAACCTTTAGTAAACATCTATTAGTTACCGGGTACATGTTTTTCCTTATTAATAATAATAATAGGTGGTTCTTGTATAGCGCTCATGTCTGTCAGACCCGACACTCCTGGCACTCCCGATTTATCAGACATTGAATCACTTAAATCAAGGGGAAAGGGAGGAGACAAAGATTCCCAACCACACCACACTGGAAAATGAAAACATTTCTTTAGCAAAACTATTTCATTTTCATATATCTCGTCATAAGACGGCACTTATGGGGTGAATATGAACGTTTGTGAAAGAAGGCTTAAGAGCAACAACACTAAATAATAATAAAATAAAAATTGTTTTGACATGTATTTTTCCAAAGACTCTTTTTTAATTTATTTCATTGATAAGATTTCAACAAAGTTGATTAATTCATTCTTTCTCAAGCATTGTATTTTCAAAGCGATTAGGATTTACAGAAGCCCACCATCAAACATGGTACCTTGAAAGTACTATTTCTAAATTGTATAAAAACAGGTGTAAAAATCTTTTGAAAGTGTTGATGTGTGTTGGTCATCAAATATAACTCAATTGCGATATGGCACTGTTTGTGGTACAGCTCCAAGTCGGTTTACAGGTCTTTTATTTTACTGAGCGCAATGTTTCAATGAATAAGTAAATAATCCTGCACATGTAGTACCAACAACATAAACATTGGTGTTCCATAAGGTTCTGTGGAAGGACCTATACATTTTATTTGTATATAATGATCAGTTTTAGAGCGAAGAATGCCATGAAATGATTTACACAAATAATCCAAGTAATTCTGATCAAGAGATATCAAGGTCTTCTAGATTGTATGCATATAACAAATACAAAATTATTGTACTAAAACATATTGTACACTTTTTAATTCTAACAACAAAAATAACAAATTTACTGATGTAAAGATATAATGGGTCTTTCTGGGAACTATGCATTAGTCTATATCAATTTAATCTTCAAAAAATAAGAATTTATAATAAACTAATATTAACCGACTACGAGGGTAATGGTACAAACTATCAATGCCGAGGTGATCTCGGGGCTACTATCATCCCGAGACGCGAGGCGGGAATGATAGTTTAGTAGCCCCGAGCAAGGGTATGACTATACATATTTCACCTATAGCAATTTTCATGGTTACTTACCAGTCACAGATATATAAAAGGTACATGTGTCTGTATTTCCTGCTGCATCTGTTGCTGTGTAGGTCACTGTGTTGTTTCCAATAGAAAAGGAATCTCCAGGATTATAAGCGGATGTCAGGTTCACGTTACCAGAGTTATCTGATGCTGTAGGTGGTGTCCAGGTTACTACAGCTGTAGCATTACCACTGTCTGTATTGACACTCTGATCGGTCGGGCATTCACTGATGACTGGATTCTCATTGTCTATCAAAAGATAAGAAAAAAAGGTGTTTGCATATTTTTTAATCTGATGACAATGGAGATAAAATCAATCAATTCACACTTTGAAATAACTATTTAATGATACTTATGTATACTACTTTATGAAAGTCATTGTGCTAAAAACAGTCAATTTTGACTAGCTTCTATATGCAAATGAACAAATATTATGTACATGAGAGATCTTGATAATTTGTAATTTGTACTCGTAGAAACAGAGATCACTAACTTAAAGTGCAAGTGAAAATTAGAGTTACTGAATAACTTATTCAGTCAATCACTTATTTAGTCATTTCTTTTACAGTGAAACACTTGATTTGCCCACAGCAATGAGAGTCTGCTGTTTCAGCAAATTTCGCAAAATATTTGATGATGCTATTGTTAACATTTTGCAACACGCATACAAAAAAAAAAACTCTCTATACACTTGCCTGTTACGACCACAAAGAAAATACATGTGTCTGTATTTCCAGCAGCATCTGTTGATGTGTAGTTCACTGTGGTGTTTCCAATAGGAAAGGGATCTCCAGGATTGTGCGAAGATGTCAGCGTCTGGTTACCAGAGTTATCTGATGCTGTAGGTGGTGTCCAGGTTACTACAGCTGTAGCACTACGTCTGTCTGTGTTGACATTCTGATCACTTGGGCATCCACTGATGACTGCAGTCTCATTGTCTGGGAGGAGGACAAGATATTTTTCATGTTTTTGTGAATATCCAGCATTCTAATTCCCCCCCCCCCAGTTAAAAAAACAAATTCAAAAATCTTTTAAAATCTTAAAGTTGGGTGAAGAAAGCATATTGTTCTTAATTCAACCTTTAATAAACATCTATTAGTCATACATTTTTCTTCCTTAGACATAATCACTTAACTCAAGGGGAAAGGAATGAGACAAAGATTCTCAATCATTTGACCACACTGGAAAATAAAAATATTTCTTTAGTAAAACCTTTTCATTTTCATATATCTCGTCATAAAACAGCATTTATGGGGTTAATATGAACGTTGGTATGAGTAACGGAAGCCTAAAGAGCAAACAAAATATATATTTTTTAAAATAAAAAAATAAATCCTTTGACATGTATTTTCCAAAGAAATAATTACCGGTAAGCCTTTTTTTCCCATTTATTTCATTGATTAGCTTTCAACAAAGTTTATTAATTCATTCTTTCTCAAGCATTGTATTTTCAAAGCGATTAGAAATTACAGAAGGTAACCAACAAACATGGTTACTTGAAAATACTTGTCATATTTCTAAATTTTATAAAACGGGTGTATAAATCTATCACGGTAAGTGTTGATTTGTGTTGTTCATCAAATATTACTCAAATCAAATATGGCACTTTTTGTGGTACGGCTCCAAGTCGGTTCACAGGTCCTTTAATTAAATGAGCGCAATGTCTAATGAATAAGTAGATAATTCTGCACATGTAGTACCAAGAACAAAAACGTTGGTGTTCCACAAGGTTCTGTGGTAGGACCTTTACATATTATTTTGTACATAATATTCAGTTTTAGAGCAAAGAATGCCATAAAATGATTTACACAAATGATTCCAATTTATTCTGATCAAGAGATAATGTTGCCTATTGAGGTCTGCTGGATTGTTTGAGCATATAACATATCTTTAAAAAAAGCGTTGTACGCTTTTGAATTCTAACACATTTACTGATGTAAAGATATAGTGACTTAATCTAGGGACTATTCATTAGTCTATAACAAATTTATCTAAAAAAAAATGAATTTAAAATAAAGGTTATCTTCACCTATACACCTCCCTGTGTAGCAAGGTTATGTCACCTATAGCAATTTTTATGGTTACTTACCAGTCACAGATATATAAAAGGTGCATGTGTCTGTATTTCCTACTGCATCTGTTGATGTGTAGGTCACTGTGTTGTTTCCAATAGGAAAGGAATCTCCAGGATTGTTAGTGGATGTCAGGTTCATGTTACCAGAGTTATCTGTTGCTGTAGGTGGTGTGTAGGTTACTACAGCTGTAGCATTACCACGGTCTGTGTAGACACTCTGATCGGTCGGGCATCCACTGATGACTGGATTCTCATTGTCTATCAAGAGATAAGAAATAAAGGTGTTTGCATGTTTTTGAATCTGATGACTATGGAGATAAAAATCAATCACTTTACACCTTACACTTTTTCGTTTTTATGAAAGTGCCTTAAAAATAACTATTTCATGATACTTATGTACACTGCTTTATGAAAGTCAATTTGCTAAAACAGCCAATTTGCAGGACTAGTTTGTACATGAAAATGAACAATCATCATCTACATGAGAGATCTTGATAATTCATAATTTGTACTGTTAGAAAAACAAATCACTAACTTAATGTGCAAATGAAAATTAGATCTACTGGGTAACTTATTCAGTCAGTAAATAATTTTGTCATTTCATACGCAGGGGACCACTTGATTTGCTCACAGCAATGAGAGTCTGCTGTTTCAGCAAATTTCACAAAATATCTGATGATGCTATTGTTAACATTTTGCAACTCTTTTATAAATGTAATGCTTCCTGGGAGGAATTTAAATTATTTAAACATAATAATTGAAATTTCTTCCAGGAAGCATTACATTTATTAAAGTTATTGTCCTATGGCGGACTAATGAATATTAATGAGTCAGAATGAATCAGGTGAGCCGAGGTATTTATTCTAGTTCATCGTGACTGTGCCATGGACCAGTGATGGCCTGGTGGTAGAGTCGCTGCCCGGCAAGCAGTAGATGCAGGTTCAAGTCCCGCTGGTTCCAAGATTTTTTCTGACTTGTTTTTCAATACAGATCAATCAATCAATCTTATTTACTGGGTGTAAGCCACAAATATGTTTAAATAGTTTTGCAACTCGTATAAGAATAAAAATCAAAAACTCTCTATACACTTGCCTGTTACGATTACAAAGAAAATACATGTGTCTGTATTTCCAGCAGCATCTGTTGATGTGTATTTCACTGTGGTGTTTCCAATAGGAAAGGGATCTCCAGGATTGTGCGAAGATGTCAGCGTCTGGTTACCAGAGTTATCTGTTGCTGTAGGTGGTGTCCATTTTACTACTGCTGTAGCCCTGCCACTGTCTGTGTTTACACTCTGGTCACTTGGGCATCCACTGATGACTGGATTCTCATTGTCTGGGAGGGGGACAAGATATGTGTTCATGTATGTGTGATTATACAGCCTTCTAACCCCCCCCCCCATACAAAAACATATTCCAAATTCTTTTAACATTTTGAAGTTGGCTGAAAAAAAGCATATTGTTTTCAATTCAACCTTTAGTAAACATCTATTAGTTACCGGGTACATGTTTTTCCTTATTAATAATCATAATAGGTGGTTCTTGTATAGCGCTCATGTCTGTCAGACCCGACACTCCTGGCACTCCCGATTTATCAGACATTGAATCACTTAAATCAAGGGGAAAGGGAGGAGACAAAGATTCCCCACCACACCACACTGGAAAATGAAAACATTTCTTTAGCAAAACTATTTCATTTTCATATATCTCGTCATAAGACAGCACTTATGGGGTGAATATGAACGTTTGTGAAAGAAGGCTTAAGAGCAACAACACTAAATAATAATAAAATAAAAATTGTTTTGACATGTATTTTTCCAAAGACTCTTTTTTAATTTATTTCATTGATAAGATTTCAACAAAGTTGATTAATTCATTCTTTCTCAAGCATTGTATTTTCAAAGCGATTAGGATTTACAGAAGCCCACCATCAAACATGGTACCTTGAAAGTACTATTTCTAAATTGTATAAAAACAGGTGTAAAAATCTTTTGAAAGTGTTGATGTGTGTTGGTCATCAAATATAACTCAATTGCGATATGGCACTGTTTGTGGTATAGCTCCAAGTCGGTTTACAGGTCTTTTATTTTACTGAGCGCAATGTTTCAATGAATAAGTAAATAATCCTGCACATATAGTACCAACAACATAAACAAGGTTCTGTGGTAGGACCTATACATTTTATTTTGTATATAATGATCAGTTTTAGAGCGAAGAATGCCATGAAATGATTTGCATAATATTTAAATCTGATGACAATGGAGATAAAAATCAATCACTTCACACTTTGCCTTTCATGAGAGGGCCTTTGAAATACTCTGATCAGTTTTGCATCTACTGATGACTGGATTCTCATTGTCTGTATGGTATGGTACATTTCGAACAATGAGCATCTTAATCATTCTAAAATATATTTTCTGAAGTCTCGATCTAAAAAGACCAAAAGTGAAAGCATTTTTACAATTGTACCTGAAGATACATAATGCTCAATGTCTTCTGGTATTGTTATTTCACATAGTAAATTATTAATTCTTAAATTAACCCTATCTCACCCAGGGGGGGGGGGGGGGGCTATAGGAGCCCCCTCCAAATTTTCACATTTTTTAACGCAAAAGAATGTTGCGCTGAAATTTAAAAAAAAATTCTTTCGAGCCGTGTGCATCTTTTGAAATAATTTTTTTGAAAATCGGACCTACCGTTAAAAAGTCGCGTGACATTTTGTCTTTGCATGTCAGCCCGAAAATCGCTCATTTTCGTGATTTGTGTACAAAACATATGGCAATTTCATTTTTCCAAAAAAGAGATAAAACATTGATTATTAGGTCTTGTTTATAGTTTTTTTTTTTTTTGGGGGGGGGGGGGGGGGTTCAAAATAATTAGAAATGAAATTAAACAAAAACAATGCAATAATAAAGTGTTTTTTTTAAAGAAATACACAAACAATTATCAAAAGAATAGATAACATAAGCAAAACGTGGCTCTTCCAATTTATTGTTGTGTTATTATCCCAAATGATCTTAATAATATGTAGTGAAAACTAATTTTTAAATATGAAGAATACATGATTAATGGTACAAATGTGAATTTTATAACAAATTTGCATAAATTACCATAATATGCAAATGAGTGAATTTTTTAATTTTTGTTTTTTGTTTTTAATTGTTTTTTTCCTCAACCACCACCCCCCACAAATACGTGTGGGTTCCTTATGTAACAGGGACACTTAAGATGTTATAAAATGGGTCCCTAATTCATGGAATTACCCATAACAAATTGTGAAACTGTTATGACATTGATAAGAATTCAATCTACATAAAAAGTATTGACCAAAAAAGCAATAGAAAATAGAATTGCAAAACTACCAACCTACCAGCTGGCATAACAAGGGCATGATAATGCATACAGGCAAGTATCTCCACTTACCGTTGACAACTACATAGAAGGTGCATGTGTCCGTGTTTCCTGCTGCATCTGTTGATGTGTAGGTCACTGTGTTGTTACCAATAGGAAAGGAATCTCCAGGATTGTTAGTGGATGTCAACATCTGCATCTGCATCATCATCTGCATCTGCATCAGCATCTGGCTACCAGAGTTATCTGTTGATGTAGGTGGTGTCCAGGTTACTACTGCTGTAGCATTACCACTGTCTGTGTTGACACTCTGATCACTTGGGCATCCACTGATGACTGGATCCTCATTGTCTGTTTAATATGACAAAACGTAAATGTTTAAGGGAAATCCAACCTTGATAGAAAAAACTTTCTGTTGCTGCTGGTGGCACCCACCCAACTACTGCTGTAGCTTTACCACCGTCTGTGTTTACACCCCTGACTCTTCGGCATTCACCGATGACTGGATTCTCATTGTCTGTTATGATACAGGCAAATGTGAAAAATGACTCCCAATAACAATCCGTATTAACTTGCAAGAAGTGACCCTTCAAAAGGAATATACATGTAACATTTACTGATGTTGTGTTATCATGTACATGTACTAGAGAAAAACAAAATAATATGAAGCCACAACTAGAATACTGTGGCAGCATTAGAAGAATCATTTCATCCCTTTTGCAAGTCCTCCCATTACATGTCCCACAACATTTGGCCTACATGTACATCAGCATAATATCATAACAGCAATGTATATCCTACAGTCTCATGAAGTTCTTTTGTATTTTTGTGATTAAAAAACAACAACAGATGTTTGTGTCTAAGGGGGCCAAGTATAAGACTTTACGGTAAAACTTCATGATTCTAATTCAAAATTAATAAGCTTGATAGAATAGATTTTACTAGAGAATCATCAATCTTGTTACAAGACCCTGTTGCATAAAACTTACCACTGATGGCATCAATATTAACTACAATTGCAACATCATGCACAGCCAATCAAATCAAGGTTTCCAAGGAAGTTACCATTAATGGCAAAGTTACAATTAATGGTATTTTATGCAATGAGGCCCAGATCATTCGCTGCCTGAAAGCCAAATAACGTATGAGGACACTCCAAAAAACTTGGTTTGAAATTTTAAAGACGATTATTCCACAAAAAGTTATTGTCCAGCAGGACTTTCTAGTTCCTATCTCTGAGGAAATGTCTTGAACAGAATTTTCTTCTATATACCTTCCTAGAATTTGGCCTGCAAAAAGATGATACAATACCTAATATACAGCTCTCATGTTTCAATTTGACTAGAAATAATAACTTTATCCAATAATATTGGTCTAATAGCGAATCTCGATTGAATGATAAGCCTGTTCTGACATTTCCTTCAATTGCACAGATAATTTGAATCCATCACTTTCCATATTCTTTGGCTTCCACTTACCAGACACTGTGATAATAAAGGTGCAAGAGGCAACATTTCCTGCACTGTCACTTCCATTATAAGACACCTCTGTGACTCCGATGGTAAAGTTATCTAAAGGAGAATGTGATGATGTAGCATTGATGATGTCTACGTTATCTGTGAATACAGGTGCCGTCCAGTTCACAGCTGTATTTGATACACCAGGGTCTGTGGTAGCGTTCATGTCGGAGGGACAACCTGTGATGTTTGGCATCTCGTTATCTGTTGATTAAACAAATAAATGAATATATTATGCCATTTGCACATGTAACAGTTGCTATTAGAAGAAAATATCAGTCATGAACTTATGAGTAAAAACACCTTTTTTTGCAATGTTGAATGAATTGACATAATCTGGGAATTCAAAGAAAAATTCTCAGAGTAGAAATACTGTAGCCCCATCGAACATAGGTAACAGAATCAAAATCAGTTACACTTGCCTGTAACAACTACATAGAAGGTACAGAAATCTGTATATCCTGCAGCATCTGTTGATGTGTAGTTTACTGTCGTGTTTCCAATAGGAAAGACATTTCCAGGATTGTGAGAGGATACCAGTGTCTGGTTACCAGAGTTATCTGATACTGTTGGCGGCATCCAGTTTACTAGAGCTGTAGCATTACCAATGTCTGTGTTGAAATTCTGATCATTTGGACATCCACTGATGACTGGACCTTCAGTATCTATATTAATGAAATAAATTCAGATATGAAAACTGTACCAAACACCAAGAAATATTTTGGTCAGCATGTTGGAGGTTATATCATATTCAAGATATGAGCTTCAAATACTACTTCTATAAGGAGATACTGCAAACCTGAAATGAAATAAATACAATGTATTATAATTAAAGTAATAAATTATAAAAAGGGGAAACTGAGAGCAAAACATTGCTTATCCAACTAAATTATCACTTTTCCTGTAAGCAAATTGAATAGTTGACAAACTCAACAAGCTAAGAAAGAGATTAATAGTCATTTGGTATCAAGTCATAACAGACATTATATACCTCACTTAAGTAATCCAGCAATCTGATTGGTCGAAATTGCATTCATAAACTTTAACTGTTCCCGAAAATTCCCAGTAACCATGGTTAAAACAGTTCTAAAATCCCAATAACCATGGTTACCGGGAAAATAGTTCAGTCTCCATGGTTACCCCATAGGTTTACATGTTAAAAAATGGTCTGAGCGATCGAGGATACTGTACGTGTGCGAAGAATTAGTCGGTAATTTCAATAGAATTGAATCTCGATCGATCTTACCGACAATTTTATCTTGCATTGTTGACATGAAGACGAAAATAAACTTCCAAAAACAAAAAAACAACATCTGCCGATAGATCTTGATCTAAGTTCGTGCCAATATGCATTGCAAAAATAAAAGAAGGGCCTGTTTAATGGAGCAGCGGCGAAGCATCTACCACGCGAAGCCGTTTTCAATCCAGTTTAATGTATATATTAGAGAAAACTGCTATATATGGTGACAGAGCACGCTGGCCGAGTGGTTTAAGGCCCTGATTTTAGTTACATCACCTTTAGTACGCAAGAGATCGAATCCCATCTTCAACAGAAGTTTTTTTATTTTTTATTTTTTATAAAAGTATTAATGACTGCTTTAATATTTGAGAAATAGTTGTTTTTATACGCTCTGGGGAAGGTTACAATTGGGCTATTGCCCTCGGCACGCCTCGGGTAATAGCACAATTCTAACCTTCCCTTGAGCGTATAAAAACAACTATTTCTCTCAAAGCAGTCATTAATACTATAATATTACCCTGTTTGGAGCCAGAAGGGCATTAATGCATTTACGTTACAGAGAACTAACCCCTTTCTGACTGTACCTAAAAATCAACTTAATTAGAAGCTAGAAAATTTCATTTCTTCAGCTGGTATACCAGAATAGAATTTTCAGGAAATACATGTAGTAAATACTATGTTTTTACTATACTGCACCCTTAAACCAAGATACGGGAGCAAAGCTCCTGAATTTTGGTCAAGAATTGTGAGCCATGAAAAAAATGGTGTTCAGATTACACTTACCGGACACATTGACATAGAAGGAACATGATACGCTGTTCCCAGATGGATCAGCCGCTGTATACATGACCAAGGTGTTACCAATAGAAAAGTTTCCTGGGGGAAGACCTGAAGTCAAGTTTGCAGTGATTGCCCCAGAGTTATCTGTAGCTGTTGGAACACCATAATTGACCAGGGCCACTGGCAGCCCGGTTGTGGTGTTGGTAACAATATCAGATGACATACAGCCCATAAGGACTGGATCTTCCATATCTGTTCAAAAACAAAATGTAAAGTAAGTAATCTTAGTGAACAATCCTTATTGAGATTGGTGAAAACTACAGTATAAGAGCACATTAACAACACAATAGTTTAACAAAGATCCTTCAGAACGACTTATATCATCCATAAAATATGATCGCAGCTTTAAAACTCACCAAGTATTGTAATAACAAAGATACACATTGCGATGTTCCCAGAATCATCTACAGCTGTGAATGTGACAGTTGTGTCTCCGATGTAATACATGGCCCCTGGAACATGAGTGCCCGTCATATTGACCTGCCCAGCGTTGTCGGTGGCTGTTGGTTCGACCCAGTTTAAGTTGTCAAAGGCCTGACCAGGCAGCGCGTTCGAAGTGAGAGTGCTAATGCATCCAGATATCAACGGGACTTCATTATCTACAAAACACACACACACACACATAGACACAGAGGCAAGAATTAATAAACTTACAGCTAAGTAAGAATGACAGACTGTAGTTCATTTTCCAAGTCTAGGTTATTACAATGGTAATACTGCATACAGAAGAGGGGTTCTGGAATTTCTTTGCCCTACAATTCAATCCATCCTGGCATTATCTATTGAGATCCTAAATTTCAATCTGAGGTTGGAATCCTTTGTCTGTCGAGGCAACAGTAAAGAGAGTTTGAATGATCTATTTATTTCAACCCCCCTCCCCTCCTCCAAAGAAAAATCCAACATGACTCCCTGGTCAACAAGAACTGCGATTGATGAGCTATAGGCCCAGATCCCATTTCAAATGAAAGCCTGTACTTTCACATAGTTAGTGCTGTAAACATGTACATTTTGACACCATAACATTTTCGCATGAAGCCGCACAGCAAAACAAAATGTTCAAGTTCAAACCTAGTGATGATTCTTCCTGGCAGTTGTATTATTTTGTGGGAATTTAGCATCGGCGCTTATTTTTCATATACATGTATGACCCTTTGATCTTTGACCTCATGACCCCAAAATCTAATCATTTCATTGGCTCATCAAGATACATACATGTCCCAGAGTTTAAGGGAATTTGTCCATCGGTTCTCATGATAATACGATCACAAGCAATTTTTGCATACATAATGAGCCCTGTGACCTTTGAGCTGATGACCCAAAAATCTAATCAATTCATTGGCTCTACAAGATACATGCATGACCTAAGTTTGGCCTGAATCCATTAATCGATTCTTGACAAACTGTGAACTGACATTTGCTTTTATATTACTAAATTGCCACAGAAATAGAAAAACTTCAAAGATCGTAATAAAAGAAAAGCTGAAAAGAAAAGGCAGAAGGGCGAAGGGAAAAAGGGAAAACTGAAGAGGAAATGACACCGAGTTTAAAATACAACTAATGATCTTGTAAACTTCACTTTTTGATATCATTTCGTCTTTTTTTCACAAACTTACCAGCCACAGTTATAAGAAAGGTACATATTTCTATATTTCCTGCAGTATCTATTGATGTGTAGTTCACTGTTGTATTTCCAAGAGGGAAGTAGTCTCCAGGATTGTGCGAAGATGTCAGCGTCTGGTTACCAGAGTTATCTGTTGATGTAGGTGGTGTCCATGTTACTACAGCTGTAGCATTACCACTGTCTGTGTTGACATTCTGATTACTTGGGCATCCACTGATGACTGCATTCTCATTGTCTAGGAGGGGGACAAGATATTTGTTCATGTATGTGCGATGCCCCCGCCCAATAAAAAAACATATTCCAAATAAGCATATTGTTTTCAATTCAACCTTAATAAACATCTTTAGTGATTTGTTTGTCTTGCTTAGACATTGACTCACTTAAATCAAGGGGAAAGGAAAAGAGACAAAGATTCTCAACCATCACCACACTGGGAAATAAAAATAAATTCTTTACCAAAACTGCCTCATTTTCATATATGGGGTGAATATGAGCGTTGGTGTGAGTAGGCTCAAGAGCACAAATGAAAATAAAAAATTGCTTTGACATGTATTTTTCCAAAGAAATTGAGACTCTTTTCATTTATTTCATTGATAAGTTTCCAACAAAGTTGATTAATTCATTCTTTCTCAGGCATTGTATTTTCAAAGCGAATACGAATTAAAGACATTAACCATTAAACATGGTTACTTTTGGGCAATGTCAAAGATGAAGAAGATGAAGAAGAACAAAGCAGCTGGACCAGATGGTGTGGTCACTGAAATGTTTGAAGCATTAGAGGAATATGGTGTTGATAGATTAACAGAAATTATTAACAAAATATATGATGACGGAACATTTCCAGATGAATTGGGCAGATCCATTTTCATTACTCTCCCAAAGAAACCAGGAGCCGCGGATTGTGAACAATATAGGACAATCAGTCTTATTTGCCATATCACTAAGATCATTTTGAGGATTTTGCTTTTGAGAGCAAGAAGTAGAATAGCTCCCATGGTCGGAAGGGAACAATTTGGTTTTGTAAAGGATGCGGGCACAAGAAATGCAATATTTGTGGTTAGAAATATAACGGGGAGAGCAATTGAAATGCAAAAGGATGTGTACATGTGTTTTATTGATTATTCAAAGGCTTTTGATAAAGTAAAACATTCAGAACTTTTTGAAGAGATGAAAAAGCTTGATAAATATAGGAAAGATCTAAGACTGCTACAAAGTCTATATTGGAATCAGTTTGCATGCATCAGGGTAGAAGGAGAGTGTAGTGAATATATTAACATCAGACGGGAGTCAGACAGGGTTGTGTTATGTTGCAGGACCTGTTCAATATGTAGAGTGAAATCATTCTAAGAGAATTGGAAGATGAAAATGGGATACAAGTGGGTGGCCATTCAATCACAAATATTAGATATGCTGATGACACTGTTTTATTTTCTGAATCAGAGAAAGATCTCCAGAGACTCCTGAATGTAGTTGTAAAAGAAAGTGAGAGAATGGGACTAGAGATCAACTACACCAAGACAAAGTGCCTGGTGGTCTCTAAGAAGAGCAGTCCAAAATGTAACTTGAAACTGAAAGAACAGATCATTAAACAAGTCTCCTCATTTAACTACCTCGGCAGCATGATCACCGAGGATGCCAGATGTGGGACAGAGATCAAGAGAAGGACAGAGATCAAGAGAAGGATAGCTCTCGCTAAATCTGCATTTTTTCAAAGCTAGGCAAAATTCTGACAAATCAAACAATGAGTATGAGGACCAGAATAAGAGTATTGAATTGTTACATCTACCCAGTACTTATGTATGGTAGTGAAACGTGCACTTTAGCCTCTGATACTAAAAAACGTTTGGAAAGTTGCGAAATGTGGTTTTTAAGAAGAATGATGAAAATCCCCTGGACTGACAAAGTTAGTAATGAGGAAGTTCTTACACGAGCTGGAGTGCAAAGGAAAATGATATGTGAGATGTTGATTAGGCAGCTGAAGTTCATGGGTCACATTACACGTAAAGAAGGCCTAGAGAATCTTGCTTTGACAGGGAAAATTGTGGGAAGAAGGAGTAGGGGAAGAAGGAGGATACTTAGGATGGAGAGTCTGCAGAAATTGTTGGAAGAGAGAGGAGTGAAAGAACTGGGAGTGGTACTAATACAGAACGCTAGGAACAGAGGGTTGTGGAACTGCATGATCGCCAAAATCAAACGATATGGCACTTAGAGAGAGACTTGAAAATACTTGTAATATTTCTAAATTTACAAAACGGCGTAAAAATCTTCTAAAAGTGTTGATTTGTATTGTTCATCAAATATTACTTTAACGAAATATGGCACTGATTGTTGTACAGCTCCAGATTGGTTAACAGGTCCTTTACTTAACTGAGCGCAATGTTTAAATGAATAAGTAAGTTATCCTACATATGTAGTACTAAGAACATAAACATTGGCATTTCACAAAGTTCTGTGGTAGGACCTTTACATTTTATAATTTATTTTGTACATGATATACAGTTTTGGAGCAAAGAATGCCATAAAATGATTTACACTAATGATTCCAAGTTATTCTGATCAAGAGATAATGTTGACTATCGAGGTCTTCTGGAGTGTTTACAAATAACAAATAAAAAAATTATCTAACTAAAACACGTTTTACGCTTATTAATTCTAACAACAAGAATAACACATTTACTGATGCAAAGATATAGTGACTCAATCTGGGGACTATTCATTAGTCTATAACAAATTGATCTAAAAAAAGGAATTTAGAATAAAGGCTATCTTCACCTATACACCTCCCTGTTTAGCAAGGTTATGACTACATATATGTCACCTATATCAGTTTTTATGGTTACTTACCAATCACAAATATATAAAAGGTACATTTGTCTGTATTTCCTGCTGCATCTGTTGATGTGTAGGTCACTGTGTTATTTCCAATAGGAAAGGAATCTCCATGATTGTTAGTGGATGTCAGCGTCTGGTTACCAGAGTTATCTGTTGCTGGTGGCGGCATCCAGGTAACTACTGCTGTAGCTTTACCACTGTCTGTGTTTACACTCTGGTCACTTGGGCATCCACCGATGACTGGATTCTCATTGTCTGTTATGATACAGGCAAATGTGAAAAATTACGCCAATATATAACAATTCTTATTAAAGGTAAAGATCAGTTTTGGAAACGCCCCCCTCTCAAAAAATGAAATGGAAGCTCTTATTACCAATCATGTGAATCAAGAGATAAGGTGTTTGCATATTTTTAAATCTGATGACAATGGAGATAAAAATCAATCACTTCACACTTTGCCTTTCATGAGAGGGCCTTTGAAATACTCTGATCAGTTTTGCATCTACCGATGACTGGATTCTCATTGTCTGTATGGTATGGAAATTCAACCTTGATAGAAAAAACTTTTTGTCTAGAATAAAGCAGAAAAATTGAAAGTTATGATTTTTTTGAAAATTGCAATTACTATAGGTATGAGCTCTTCAAATTGGCTGATAATGTCTATGTGATGTAGTGGCGTACAACTTTCCCATTTGCTCCAATACACAAAAGGACTAAAATTTCAACTTTTCATAAATGTATGGAACGGGATGGTCTGTTCTTTTTTGAGGACCTGTAATAATGTACTCTCCATGATATATTTTAAATAGTGCCTGAGGGTGAAGGCACTTGGAAGAAAACGAGAAATAAGTGATTTTTTAGTACTCAACAAAAAGGGAGAGTAATCCGTAACTGCGTCACAATCCACTGACAAAATTGCCGAATTGAGATTCACACAGCTGTAGTGAGCTCACATTTCAAACACTCATAACTTCTTAATATTGGTCCAATTTATTTCAAACTTTCGCAATTCTGTTTCTCTGATTTTTATGCTTTCATTCAAATAAACTTTTTAGAAGGGTTGGATTGCCTTCATTAAAAATGATTTCAGATATGATTTTTGTAAACTTTACAATATGTCAAAAAAATGAAATACTATCTACAAATTTCTAAGTCTGCAAGAGGACAAACTTCTACATGAAATGAGAACATTTACATTATCTGACTGACATGAAGATATACAATTATAATAATAATAATAATAAAAACGTTACTTATAAAGCGCTTACCACCGAAGTCTCTAAGCGCTATACACACAAAATAGACTGATATACAATTACATCTTATACAAAACTAAAAATGCAAATAAACCTACAAATTACAAAACATACGGAATACACATCAAAGTGAACAGAGTTACATGTAATTAATCATCGAACGCAATTTTGAATAAATGTGTCTTGAGACTAGTTTTGAATAGGTTAACGGTTTGACAGTTTTTTACATTTAAAGGTAATCTGTTCCAAAGTTCAGCAGAAGCTTTGCGAAAGGAGCGATTACCATAAGAGAGAGTTGACACAGAAGTAGATACGAGGTTTAATTGTGAAGATGACCGTAAATTGCGTGAGGGTTTGTATTCCTCGATTAATTCTTGCAGATAAATTGGTGCCAATTCATGAATGCATTTATAAGTTAAAACTAAGATTTTGTACATAATGCGGTACGTCACCGGCAACCAATGCAATTCACGAAGTACTGGGGTGATGTGTTCACAAGAACGCGTGTGTGTTACAAGCCTGGCAGCAGAGTTTTGGATTCTCTATTATCTATATGAGGCTTCCAATTGTTGCAACAAACCAGTGTACTTTATATTTTTAGTGCATTACCCGGATGACCGATCAATATTGTTTTCGTACTGCTCTGTCATCCGCGAACTTCAACTGTTGATACAATATTGCTTGATTATCGAATCAATTTTGTTATTTAGCTAGTCAACCTTATATAGATAATAATAATGATATTGTATGGCTCTGCAAGGTACATACATGTCTTTAGTTTGATGGTAATCAATCCATCAGTTCTAATGATAATGCAATCACAAGCTATTTTTGCATACATAATGAGTCCTGTGACCTTTGACCTTGTGACCCCAAAATCTACTCAGTTCATTGGCTCTGCAAGATACATACATGTCTTGAGTTTGATGGTAATCAATCCATCGGTTCTAATGATAATGCGATCACAAGCTATTTTTGCATACATAATGAGCCCCATGACCTTTGACCTAGACCTCATGACCCCAAAATCTAATCAGTTCATTGCCCAAGCAAGATACATACATGTCCTGAGTTTCATGGTAATCTGTACATCTGTTCTAATGATAATGTGATCAGGAGCTATTTTTGCATACATAATGAGCCCTGTGACCTTTGACCTCGTGACCCCAAAATTTAATCAATTTATTGGCTCTGCAAGTTACATACATGACCAAATCTTGAGATAACGCGATCACGAGAATGGGACGTACGTACGGACGGACTGACAATATATGTCACCTATAGCAATTTTCATGGTTACTTACCAGTCACAGATATATAAAAGGTGCATGTGTCTGTATTTCCTGCTGCATCTGTTGATGTGTAGGTCACTGTGTTGTTTCCAATAGGAAAGGAATCTCCAGGATTGTCAGTGGATGTCAGCGTCTGGTTACCAGAGTTATCTGTTGCTGTAGGTGGTGTCCATTTTACTACTGCTGTAGCCCTGCCACTGTCTGTGTTTACACTCTGGTCACTTGGGCATCCACCGATGACTGGATTCTCATTGTCTGTTATGATACAGGTAAATGTGAAAAATTACTCCAAAAAACAATTCTTATTAAAGGTAAAGATCAGTTTTGGAAACGCCCCCCTCTCAAAAAATGAAATGGAAGCTCTTATTACCAATCATGTGAATCAAGAGATAAGAAATAAAGGTGTTTGCATATTTTTAAATCTGATGACAATGGAGATAAAAATCAATCACTTCACTCTTTGCCTTCCATGAGAGGGCCTTTGAAATACTGTGATCAGTTTTGCATCTACCGATGACTGGATTCTCATTGTCTGTATGGTATGGGTACATTTCGAACAATGAGCATCTTAATCATTCTCAAATATATTTTATGAAGTCTCGATCTAAAAAGACCAAAAGTGAAAGCACTTTTACAATTGTACCTGAAGATACATAATGCTCAATGTTTTCTGGTATTGTTATTTCACATAGTAAATTATTAATTCTTAAATTAACCCTATCTAACCCAGGGGGGGGGGGGGCTATAGGAGGAGGGGCTATTTTTCGCATGTTTTACGCAAAAGAATGTTACGCTGAAATCTAAAGATTTTTTCTTTCGAGCCTTGTAGATCTTTTGAAATAATTTTTTGGAAAATCGGACCTGGCGTTAAAAATTCACGTTACCTATTGTCTTTGCATGTCAGCCCGAAAATCGCTCATTTTTGCGATTTGTGTACAAAACATAAGGCAATCTCATTTTTCCAAACAAAATTTGATCTTGTTTATAGTTTTGTTGTTTATTTTGGAGTTCAAAATAATTAGAAATGAAATTAAACAAAAACAATACAATACATAAGTTTAAAAAACAAAGAAATACACAAGAAATTATCAAAACAATTGATAACATAAGCAATAACCTGGCTCTTCCATTTGAAGGGACAATGCGAACAGACCAAATCGTGAATTATTCACGACAAAATTAACGATATCGTCAATTTCGTTGTGAATAATTGGCGATAAAATTCACGACGAGATTCACGCCTGGCTGATTTTGTTGCCAATTACGTCATCAATTTTATTTGTCCTTGCTTATGCGGCCTGCCTAGTCTAGGGGTAAACAATCCAGCCCCTTGAAGACGATTATGACGAGACGTTTTATCATGTTTTCTGTGAATATGGTAGGTTTCAACTTCATATTATGCTCTATTTGTATTTTTTTGATTGGAATATATTTGAATTTCTACCCCCGTTTGACCTTTGTTGACCCCTCATGAAAATGCCTGGGATTTTCAAGGGGGCAGCCCAAGTCAAAATTGTTCGGTATTCATCAGGGAACACAAAAACACTTACAAACCTTTGTTCCAAGAGATTGGTCATGGGACCTACAGGCTGGTCTCCTACTATGAAGTGAAAACTAATGTTTTAAAATGAAGAATACAAGATTTATGGGTACAAATGTGAATTTTATTACCAAATTTGCATAAATTACCATAATATGCACCACCACCCCCACAAATACGTGTGGGTTCCTTATGTAACAGGCACACTAAAAATGTTACAAAGTGGGTCCCTAATTTATGAAATTACCCATATCACATTGTGAAACTGTTATGACATTCATAAGAATTCAATCAACATAAAAAGTATGGACCAAAAAAGCAATAGAAAAATAGAATTGCAAAACTACCAACCTACCAGCTGGCATAACAAGGGCATGATAATGCATACAAGTATCTCCACTTACCGTTGACAACTATATAGAAGGTGCAATTGTCTGTGTATCCAGCTGCATCTGTTGATGTGTAGGTCACTGTGTTGTTACCAATAGGAAAGGAATCTCCAGGATTGTCAGTGGATGTCAGCATCTGGCTACCAGAGTTATCTGTTGCTGCTGGCGGCACCCAGGTACCTACTGCTGTAGCATTACCACTGTCTGTATTCACACTCCGGTCGCTTGGGCATCCACCGATGACTGGATTCTCATTGTCTGTTCAGGCAAATGTGAAAATGACTCCCAATAACAATTCTTATTAACTTGCAAGAAGTGACCCTTCAAAAAGAATATACATATAACATTTACTGATGTTGTGTTATCATGTACATGTACTAGAGAAAAACATAATAATATGAAGCAACAACTAGAATACTGTGGCAGCATTAGAAGAATCATTTCATCCCTTTACATGTCCTCCCATTACATGTCCCACAACATTTGGCCTACATCAGCATGATATCATAACAGCAATTTGTATTTTTGTGATTAAAAAACAACAGATGTTTGTGTCTAAGGGGGCCACGTATAAGACTTTGTAAAACTTCATGATTCATGATTCTAATTCAAAATTAATAAGCTTGATAGAATAGATTTTACTAGAGAATCATCAATCTTGTTACAGGGACCTGTTGCATAAAACTTACCACCGATGGTAACTTTGCCATCCATATTAACTACAATTGCAACATCACTCAACAGCCAATCAAATCAAGGTTTCCATGGAAGTTACCATTAATGGCAAAGTTACAATTAATGGTATTTCATGCAATGAGGCCCAGATCACTCGCTGCCTAAAAGCCAAATAACGTATGAAGACACTCCAAAAAGGTTTGAAATTTTAAAGTCGATTATTCCACAAAAAGTCCAGCAGGACTTTCTAGTTCCTATATCTGAGGAAATGTCTTGAACAGAATTTTCTTCTACACACCTTCCTAGAATTTGGCCTGCAAAAAGAAGATACATTACCTAATATACAGCTCTCATGTTTCAATTTTACTAGAAATAATAACTTTATCCAATAATTTTGGTCTAATAGCGAATCTCGAATGAATGCTAAGTCTGGTACCAATAGAAACAAGTTGTGTAGTCAAGAATTAACTTTTTTTCTGACATTTCCTTCAATTGCAAAGACAGATGGATTTTGAAATATAATTTGAATCCATCACTTTCCATATTCTTTGGCTTCCACTTACCAGACACTGTGATAATAAAGGTGCAAGAGGCAACATTTCCTGCACTGTCACTTCCATTATAAGACACCTCTGTGACTCCGATGGTAAAGTTATCTAAAGGAGAATGTGATGATGTAGCATTGATGATGTCTACATTATCTGTGAATACAGGTGCCGTCCAGTTCACAGTAGTAGCATAAGATACACCAGGGTCTGTAGTAGCGTTCATGTCGGAGGGACAACCTGTGAGATCTGGAACCTGTTCATCTGTTGATTCAAAGAGTGAATATTCATACAGTTTAAACCAAAGTGATGTCAATATGCACGTAGCTGTAATACCAAAATGTAGTGGCACGCAAGGACATGTTTGGAACACAAAATGCATTTATGCCGAAGTGATATCGATATGCACGTGGCTTACCAAAATGTAGTGGCACGCAATTACATGTTTGGAACACAAAATGATTTTATGTTGACTAAGAGATGTTGATATGCACATAGCTTTTATACTAAAATGTAGTGGCAGGCAAAGACACATTTGGAACGCACAATGCATTTATGCCCAAGTGATGTTGATATGCACGTGGCTTAATTACCAAAATGTAGTGCACACAAAGTGTTTGGACCGCAAAATGGATAATTGTTAGAAGCCATAATTTTTTATTAACGTAAGAGTTAGACTAACACCATTAGGATCTTCCAATTCACTTTTCGCATTAAGGAATATTTTTTGTGCCATGGCATTGACTAATATAAAAAAAAAAATTTACATTCAAATACACAAATCTGAAACAATATTCTTTTGGAGAATTTTGGTTCAGCTTTGATTTACTCTTACGATTCTGTACATTTAAAAAATGAATACTTTAATTTCCTTTTTACGCAGAAAATTGCATGGGTGATGGGGCATTGACCAAAAAACAGCACATTTCATAACATTTAGCAATTACACATAGTATACTGTATGATTATTCCAAAAAATACTAATCTTAATTTATTTAGACTTCTGAGCCGTTTACCATAACTACATTCAAAAGACTCACCATTGATTGTTATCTGAAAAGTACAATTGCCCGTATTTCCAGAGAGGTCTGTGGCTTGGTAAATGACAGTGGTTGTGCCGGCAAAGAACTGCGATCCTGGCGAGTGGCTCTCCGAGACTCCGGTGAGATTTACAGTTGGGTCCACATTATCTTGGACTTGTGGTACAATCCAGCTTATGTTGCGGTAGTTTAGATCAGTGACTGTGGTATTAACCACATCCATTGGGCATGTCGTGTAGTAAGGGGCTTCTTGATCTTATCGTGTGAAATAAAAACAATTAAACAAAAAAATTCAACATAAGTATGATATGATCTATGTGACCTTTAAAGGGCAATCCAACCCTTGTATTAAGTTGATTTGTATGAAAGCAGAAAAATAACAGAAACAGAATGGCAAAAGTTTGAAAGGAAGTTATGAATGTTTGAAATATGAGATCACTAAGTCTATGTAAATCTCAAATTGGTAGTTTGGTCAGTGGATTGTGACGTAGGACGAAGACTACTATCCCATTTGCTGTGTACACAAATATCATTAATTTCTGTTTTTCTCGTAAGTTCCTTTTCCCTTGGGGCACTTCTCAAAATATATTATAGAAAGTAGTCCGGCACTACATCACATTGACATTACCGCTTCAGCCAACTTGAAGTGCCCATACGTATAATGATTTAAACTTTCCAAAATTCATAATTTCCTTATATTTAGTCAAATTTAATTTGAATTTTCATCAGTTTGCTTCTCTGATTTTTCTGCTTTCTTTTAGAGTACTTGTCTATTTGGGTTGGATTTCCCTTTAATACCTCAAATTGCAGAGCCCTGTACATGCATAAAAGTTTTATTGAAATTTGAGGTTGGCTGCAAAAGGGACATAGTACCTTTAAGTAGTAGTCCTGAAAATGTGTATGTAAACAAAATTATTATGCGGATGAGGGTTTCCTGAAATAATGTGATTGATTTATATGACACAATAAAAAATTGTCCTGTGCATGCACATCTGTGACAGAGAGGTGTCATAGTCCAGTGGATATGTCAATAGACCCTGGATCTCGGGGTTTAGAGTTCAAATCCCCGGCATGCATGACACTTCTAGGTCCATTGCCATCTCCATTTGCCACTCATGATGCAAGTGAAGTAAATGAGTACGGTACCCAGCTTGAGCGCTTTTTCATGGTAGCTTGGCAAAAGCATTCAACACTTTCAAAAGCAAATCAACTATTATCATATAGTGGTTATTGCATGCATATAACCAACAGAGGTATTGTCTGGCTATTGTTGGTAAATGCACAGGGTTTAGGGGTTTATAAAAATTATAATGTGTTTCTCTGTGACTCCCATCTGTCAAGCATGACACTCATGGGGCTGATTTTAATTTAACACAGCAGTTACGTAGATGAAATGAATTTCTTTCCTCTCAGTATCAATTTACTACACCTTCGTCCACAATAAAATATGCTGCCAAATGAGATAAGATAAGAGGGCGCGACTTTCACCTACCTTCCACTGTAAAGGTGAAAACACACATCGCCGAGTTTGAAGAGTTATCAGTGGCATTATAAGTCACTGTCGTGTTTCCGAGTGGGAAAACATATGATGTATTGTAGTCCGAGGTGAGAACAGCCGCATCATTATCGGTAACCGTTACGGTCCAATTGAGCATAGCCGTGTCACCTCTGAAGTCAGTGCCCACAGTCTGACTACTGGGGCAGGAGGTGAATACGGGATTTTCCACATCTGAAACGTAGGTAAAGCAGAGGGTACAATCATTGATGACAAGAAGATTCCAAACGCAAAGTAAATGCAGAAAAACAGTGAATATCAAAGTCATGAGAGAATATGGTATAATTAAATTCATCATATCTATGTGAAAAACTTACTAAGACTATTTCACATTAAAAAAAAAAAGGGCGCACTGAACCATGCACTGCTAGGATGAACCATGCACTGCTAGGATGGGCCAAAGCGATGGACCAAAGCTGGCAATAATAAGCTGACCAGTGGCGGATCCAGGGGGGTAAAAAGGGGGCACGTGCCCCCCCGGCCAAACAAAAATATGTTAAAATCAGCCCTAAATTCGCCCCAAATTTACTGAAAAACAGGGGCGTGCCCCCCCGGCCAATCTCTTTCCTACCGTGTGCCCCCCCCCCCCCCGGCAAGAAATTCCTGGATCCGCCCCTGCTGACTATTTAAGAATTCTTGAAAACAGTACAATGGCAATGCAGATCACACTTACCGGACACATTGACATAGAAAGAGCATGATACGCTGTTCCCAGATGGATCAGCTGCTGTATACATGACCAAGGTGTTACCAAGAGAAAAGTTTCCTGGGGGAAGACCTGAAGTCAAGTTTGCAGTGATTGCCCCAGAGTTATCTGTAGCTGTTGGAACACGATAATTGACCAGGGCCACTGGCAGCCCGGTTGTGGTGTTGGTAACAACATCAGATGACATACAGCCCATAAGGATGGGACCTTCGATATCTGTTCAAAAATTAAATTGCAGGCATTTTTTCTTTAGGCATCACTCTTCCTCAAACTGGTGATACAAATTTTAATAGAGATCAGACAAGTTTTATGATTTAGTATTATGATGGGGGTTGTGTGTCCAAATGCTCAAAAAAAATGAAGCCTTCTCTTTGGCCTTTAAATTTCACGAAAAGTATGCTTCAAATAGCACTAACCATCGTAAATATTTGTTATATATAATACTGTCTATCAGAAATTGTAAAGATTTATTACATTTTGCATGTAAACTTCCTCAAATTGCTGTAACTGTCTGGACATACATAATCTGTCCGTAAACACACAATGCAACGTCTGGGTATATATAGACAAGAGTGCACATAGCCCTAAACATCCGATTCTGAAATATTATTGCAGGTTATAAAAACTCACCAACTACTTCAATTGTAAATGTACACATGTCCTCATTCCCAGAATCGTCTGCAGCTGTAAATGTGACCATTGTTTCGCCGATGTTATACTTGTTCCCTGAAGAATGGGTGCCTGTTACAGTAACCGACCCAGAGTTGTCGGTGGCTGTTGGATCAACCCAATTCACAATAGCAAAAGGCACACCGGGAAGCGCATTTAAGGTGAGCAAGGAAAAGCATCCACTTAGAACTGGGTCTACAATATCTAGAAAACATAAAAAGCAAGATTGACCAGTTACAGCTAAGCAACAACCACAAACATACTGTGTAGACAGGGTGTAGACCATCATGATGTAATTAAGGCACGTCATGTAATTGCATGGTTCATGTCTCCCATTCTTAGTTTTGGTGAAAAACTGCAATACCATCATGTGTAGAACTGTCAAATGAGTCCACTAGTATTAGAGTACATGGATATCGTGATTCTCAAATGTCAAATGACCACATCCAATCTGGCATTCATTGTCGGTTACATGATCCACATGCCTCCTTTTATTCAAAGTATAATATAATATCATGATATATATATATATATATATATATATATATATATATAAAAATGCGAGAATTCTCAACTCTGACATGACAACGGGTTTTCCAGAATATGTAGGCGTGAAGAAAATGGTTGTAATAAAATTGTAAAGTACAGCTACGTCTCGCATTCCTAGACCATTTTCTTCATGCCTATATACTGGCGAAACAGTCTGTATAACTCTTACCAATAAATTTTAACATTTCCAACTCCTATATCTATATATATATAATTATAATTTATCATCATCTATATTATCATTATTATTGATATCATTATTATTATCATTATCATCATTATTAGGTGGCACCAAATTGATAATACATCCTTACCATTGCAAGTACTGCCATCGGCGTCTAGTACATATCCAGAAACACATGAACAGGTGTAAGAGCCGGCTGGTGCGTTCGTACACATTCCATTTGTTGTATCACAGGGCGGTGAATCGGTGCATTCGTCCACATCTAGGTAAAGTAAACAATTTGTCTACCATTATCAGTCACAACTTTTCTAAAAGTCTAGAAGAATCAGTTGTCTTCTTTAATTGGCAACAATTATTTAAAGTTCCACTTGCTCAAGGAATTTGAAAGCAAAATGGATGTGTAATTATGGTGTGTAAATGAAAACAACAATCAACAACAAATTTAAGAATTTCTACACAGAAAAATTGATTCGAAAAAATGTCACCATCCATTGCTAATTTAAAAAGTTAAATGTCTATTTAAGATTAAATCGTTATCATTAATGAAACAGTGTAATTTACTGTAACAGAAATGGATTTTAATGTTAAGGTGTGTTTTTGATTTCGTGATCACGCACTACATGTATTAAAGTCAGAGCATCATGGATCAAAAGAAGTTAAAAGATGTCTCTACAAGGTGGCACTAAATTGATAATACATCCTTACCATTGCAAGTACTGCCATCGGCGTCTAGTACATATCCAGAAACACATGAACAGGTGTAAGAGCCGGCTGGTGCGTTCGTACACATTCCATTTGTTGTATCACAGGGCGGTGAATCGGTGCATTCGTCCACATCTAGGTAAAGTAAACAATTTGTTTACCATTATCAGTCACAACTTTTCTAAAAGTCTAGAAGAATCAGTTGTCTTTTTTTAATAATTGGCAACAATTATTTAAAGTTCCACTCGCTCAAGGAGTTTGAAAGCGAAATGGATGTGTAATTATGGTGTGTAAATGAAAACAACAAACAATCAACAACAAATTTTAAAAAATTCTATACGGAAAAATTGCTTCGAAAAAATGTCACCATCCATTGCTAATTTAAAAAGTTAAATGTCTATTTAAGATTAAATCGTTATCATTAATGAAACAGTGTAATTTACTGTAACAGAAATGGATTTTAATGTTATGGTGTGTTTTTGATTTCGTGATCATGCACTACTTGTATTAAAGTCAGAGCATCATGGATCAAAAGAAGTTGAAAGATGTCTCTACAAGGTGGCACCAAATTGATAATACATCCTTACCATTGCAAGTACTGCCATCTAGGTCTAGTACATATCCAGAAACACATGAACAGGTGTAAGAGCCGGCTGGTGCGTTCGTACACATTCCATTTGTTGTATCACAAGGCGGTGAATCGGTGCATTCGTCCACATCTAGGTAAAGTAAACAATTTGATTACCATTATCAGTCACAACTTTTCTAAAAGTCTAGAAGAATCAGTTGTCTTCTTTAGTTGGCAACAATTATTTAAAGTTCCACTCGCTCAAGGAGTTTGAAAGCGAAATGGATGTGTAATTATGGTGTGTAAATGAAAACAACAAACAATCAACAACAAATTAAAAAAAATTCTACACGGAAAAATTGCTTCGAAAAAATGTCACCATCCATGGCTAATTTAAAAAGTTAAATGTCTATATAAGATTAAATCGTTATCATTAATGAAACAGTGTAATTTACTGTAACAGAAATTGATTTTAATGTAAAGGTGTGTTTTTGATTTCGTGATCATGCACTACTTGTATTAAAATCAGAGCATCATGGATCAAAATAAGTTTAAAGATGTCTCTACAAGGTGGCACCAAATTGATAATACATCCTTACCATTGCAAGTACTGCCATCGGCGTCTAGTACATATCCAGAAACACATGAACAGGTGTAAGAGCCGGCTGGTGCGTTCTTACACATTCCATTTGTTGTATCACAGGGCGGTGAATCGGTGCATTCGTCCACATCTAGGTAAAGTAAACAATTTGTTTACCATTATCAGTCACAACTTTTCTAAAAGTCTAGAAGAATCAGTTGTCTTTTTTTAATAATTGGCAACAATTATTTAAAGTTCCACTCGCTCAAGGAGTTTGAAAGCGAAATGGATGTGTAATTATGGTGTGTAAATGAAAACAACAAACAATCAACAACAAATTTTAAAAAATTCCATACGGAAAAATTGCTTCGAAAAAATGTCACCATCCATGGCTAATTTAAAAAGTTAAATGTCTATTTAAGATTAAATCGTTATAATTAATGAAACAGTGTAATTTACTGTAACAGAAATTGATTTTAATGTAAAGGTGTGTTTTTGATTTCGTGATCATGCACTACTTGTATTAAAATCAGAGCATCATGGATCAAAAGAAGTTTAAAGATGTCTCTACAAGGTGGCACCAAATTGATAATACATCCTTACCATTGCAAGTACTGCCATCGGCGTCTAGTACATATCCAGAAACACATGAACAGGTGTAAGAGCCGGCTGGTGCGTTCGTACACATTCCATTTGTTGTATCACAGGGCGGTGAATCGGTGCATTCGTCCACATCTAGGTAAAGTAAACAATTTGTCTACCATTATCAGTCACAACTTTTCTAAAAGTCTAGAAGAATCAGTTGTCTTCTTTAATTGGCAACAATTATTTAAAGTTCCACTTGCTCAAGGAATTTGAAAGCAAAATGGATGTGTAATTATGGTGTGTAAATGAAAACAACAATCAACAACAAATTTAAGAATTTCTACACAGAAAAATTGATTCGAAAAAATGTCACCATCCATTGCTAATTTAAAAAGTTAAATGTCTATTTAAGATTAAATCGTTATCATTAATGAAACAGTGTAATTTACTGTAACAGAAATGGATTTTAATGTTAAGGTGTGTTTTTGATTTCGTGATCACGCACTACATGTATTAAAGTCAGAGCATCATGGATCAAAAGAAGTTAAAAGATGTCTCTACAAGGTGGCACTAAATTGATAATACATCCTTACCATTGCAAGTACTGCCATCGGCGTCTAGTACATATCCAGAAACACATGAACAGGTGTAAGAGCCGGCTGGTGCGTTCGTACACATTCCATTTGTTGTATCACAGGGCGGTGAATCGGTGCATTCGTCCACATCTAGGTAAAGTAAACAATTTGTTTACCATTATCAGTCACAACTTTTCTAAAAGTCTAGAAGAATCAGTTGTCTTTTTTTAATAATTGGCAACAATTATTTAAAGTTCCACTCGCTCAAGGAGTTTGAAAGCGAAGTGGATGTGTAATTATGGTGTGTAAATGAAAACAACAAACAATCAACAACAAATTTAAAAAAATTCTATACGGAAAAATTGCTTCGAAAAAATGTCACCATCCATGGCTAATTTAAAAAGTTAAATGTCTATTTAAGATTAAATCGTTATAATTAATGAAACAGTGTAATTTACTGTAACAGAAATTGATTTTAATGTAAAGGTGTGTTTTTGATTTCGTGATCATGCACTACTTGTATTAAAATCAGAGCATCATGGATCAAAAGAAGTTTAAAGATGTCTCTACAAGGTGGCACCAAATTGATAATACATCCTTACCATTGCAAGTACTGCCATCGGCGTCTAGTACATATCCAGAAACACATGAACAGGTGTAAGAGCCGGCTGAGTTCGTACACATTCCATTTGTTGTATCACAGGGCGGTGAATCGGTGCATTCGTCCACATCTAGGTAAAGTAAACAATTTGTCTACCATTATCAGTCACAACTTTTCTAAAAGTCTAGAAGAATCAGTTGTCTTCTTTAATTGGCAACAATTATTTAAAGTTCCACTTGCTCAAGGAATTTGAAAGCAAAATGGATGTGTAATTATGGTGTGTAAATGAAAACAACAATCAACAACAAATTTAAGAATTTCTACACAGAAAAATTGATTCGAAAAAATGTCACCATCCATTGCTAATTTAAAAAGTTAAATGTCTATTTAAGATTAAATCGTTATCATTAATGAAACAGTGTAATTTACTGTAACAGAAATGGATTTTAATGTTAAGGTGTGTTTTTGATTTCGTGATCATACACTACTTGTATTAAAGTCAGAGCATCATGGATTAAAAAGAAGTTTAAAGATGTCTCTACAAGGTGGCACTAAATTGATAATACATCCTTACCATTGCAAGTACTGCCATCTAGGTCTAGTACATATCCAGAAACACATGAACAGGTGTAAGAGCCGGCTGGTGCGTTCTTACACATTCCATTTGTTGTATCACAGGGCGGTGAATCGGTGCATTCGTCCACATCTAGGTAAAGTAAACAATTTGTTTACCATTATCAGTCACAACTTTTCTAAAAGTCTAGAAGAATCAGTTGTCTTTTTTTAATAATTGGCAACAATTATTTAAAGTTCCACTCGCTCAAGGAGTTTGAAAGCGAAATGGATGTGTAATTATGGTGTGTAAATGAAAACAACAAACAATCAACAACAAATTTTAAAAAATTCCATACGGAAAAATTGCTTCGAAAAAATGTCACCATCCATGGCTAATTTAAAAAGTTAAATGTCTATTTAAGATTAAATCGTTATAATTAATGAAACAGTGTAATTTACTGTAACAGAAATTGATTTTAATGTAAAGGTGTGTTTTTGATTTCGTGATCATGCACTACTTGTATTAAAATCAGAGCATCATGGATCAAAAGAAGTTTAAAGATGTCTCTACAAGGTGGCACCAAATTGATAATACATCCTTACCATTGCAAGTACTGCCATCGGCGTCTAGTACATATCCAGAAACACATGAACAGGTGTAAGAGCCGGCTGGTGCGTTCGTACACATTCCATTTGTTGTATCACAGGGCGGTGAATCGGTGCATTCGTCCACATCTAGGTAAAGTAAACAATTTGTCTACCATTATCAGTCACAACTTTTCTAAAAGTCTAGAAGAATCAGTTGTCTTCTTTAATTGGCAACAATTATTTAAAGTTCCACTTGCTCAAGGAATTTGAAAGCAAAATGGATGTGTAATTATGGTGTGTAAATGAAAACAACAATCAACAACAAATTTAAGAATTTCTACACAGAAAAATTGATTCGAAAAAATGTCACCATCCATTGCTAATTTAAAAAGTTAAATGTCTATTTAAGATTAAATCGTTATCATTAATGAAACAGTGTAATTTACTGTAACAGAAATGGATTTTAATGTTAAGGTGTGTTTTTGATTTCGTGATCACGCACTACATGTATTAAAGTCAGAGCATCATGGATCAAAAGAAGTTAAAAGATGTCTCTACAAGGTGGCACTAAATTGATAATACATCCTTACCATTGCAAGTACTGCCATCGGCGTCTAGTACATATCCAGAAACACATGAACAGGTGTAAGAGCCGGCTGGTGCGTTCGTACACATTCCATTTGTTGTATCACAGGGCGGTGAATCGGTGCATTCGTCCACATCTAGGTAAAGTAAACAATTTGTTTACCATTATCAGTCACAACTTTTCTAAAAGTCTAGAAGAATCAGTTGTCTTTTTTTAATAATTGGCAACAATTATTTAAAGTTCCACTCGCTCAAGGAGTTTGAAAGCGAAATGGATGTGTAATTATGGTGTGTAAATGAAAACAACAAACAATCAACAACAAATTTAAAAAAATTCTATACGGAAAAATTGCTTCGAAAAAATGTCACCATCCATGGCTAATTTAAAAAGTTAAATGTCTATTTAAGATTAAATCGTTATAATTAATGAAACAGTGTAATTTACTGTAACAGAAATTGATTTTAATGTAAAGGTGTGTTTTTGATTTCGTGATCATGCACTACTTGTATTAAAATCAGAGCATCATGGATCAAAAGAAGTTTAAAGATGTCTCTACAAGGTGGCACCAAATTGATAATACATCCTTACCATTGCAAGTACTGCCATCGGCGTCTAGTACATATCCAGAAACACATGAACAGGTGTAAGAGCCGGCTGAGTTCGTACACATTCCATTTGTTGTATCACAGGGCGGTGAATCGGTGCATTCGTCCACATCTAGGTAAAGTAAACAATTTGTCTACCATTATCAGTCACAACTTTTCTAAAAGTCTAGAAGAATCAGTTGTCTTCTTTAATTGGCAACAATTATTTAAAGTTCCACTTGCTCAAGGAATTTGAAAGCAAAATGGATGTGTAATTATGGTGTGTAAATGAAAACAACAATCAACAACAAATTTAAGAATTTCTACACAGAAAAATTGATTCGAAAAAATGTCACCATCCATTGCTAATTTAAAAAGTTAAATGTCTATTTAAGATTAAATCGTTATCATTAATGAAACAGTGTAATTTACTGTAACAGAAATGGATTTTAATGTTAAGGTGTGTTTTTGATTTCGTGATCATACACTACTTGTATTAAAGTCAGAGCATCATGGATTAAAAAGAAGTTTAAAGATGTCTCTACAAGGTGGCACTAAATTGATAATACATCCTTACCATTGCAAGTACTGCCATCTAGGTCTAGTACATATCCAGAAACACATGAACAGGTGTAAGAGCCGGCTGGTGCGTTCTTACACATTCCATTTGTTGTATCACAGGGCGGTGAATCGGTGCATTCGTCCACATCTAGGTAAAGTAAACAATTTGTTTACCATTATCAGTCACAACTTTTCTAAAAGTCTAGAAGAATCAGTTGTCTTTTTTTAATAATTGGCAACAATTATTTAAAGTTCCACTCGCTCAAGGAGTTTGAAAGCGAAATGGATGTGTAATTATGGTGTGTAAATGAAAACAACAAACAATCAACAACAAATTTTAAAAAATTCCATACGGAAAAATTGCTTCGAAAAAATGTCACCATCCATGGCTAATTTAAAAAGTTAAATGTCTATTTAAGATTAAATCGTTATAATTAATGAAACAGTGTAATTTACTGTAACAGAAATTGATTTTAATGTAAAGGTGTGTTTTTGATTTCGTGATCATGCACTACTTGTATTAAAATCAGAGCATCATGGATCAAAAGAAGTTTAAAGATGTCTCTACAAGGTGGCACCAAATTGATAATACATCCTTACCATTGCAAGTACTGCCATCTAGGTCTAGTACATATCCAGAAACACATGAACAGGTGTAAGAGCCGGCTGGTGCGTTCGTACACATTCCATTTGTTGTATCACAAGGCGGTGAATCGGTGCATTCGTCCACATCTAGGTAAAGTAAACAATTTGATTACCATTATCAGTCACAACTTTTCTAAAAGTCTAGAAGAATCAGTTGTCTTCTTTAGTTGGCAACAATTATTTAAAGTTCCACTCGCTCAAGGAGTTTGAAAGCGAAATGGATGTGTAATTATGGTGTGTAAATGAAAACAACAAACAATCAACAACAAATTAAAAAAAATTCTACACGGAAAAATTGCTTCGAAAAAATGTCACCATCCATGGCTAATTTAAAAAGTTAAATGTCTATATAAGATTAAATCGTTATCATTAATGAAACAGTGTAATTTACTGTAACAGAAATTGATTTTAATGTAAAGGTGTGTTTTTGATTTCGTGATCATGCACTACTTGTATTAAAATCAGAGCATCATGGATCAAAATAAGTTTAAAGATGTCTCTACAAGGTGGCACCAAATTGATAATACATCCTTACCATTGCAAGTACTGCCATCGGCGTCTAGTACATATCCAGAAACACATGAACAGGTGTAAGAGCCGGCTGGTGCGTTCGTACACATTCCATTTCTTGTATCACAGGAATCGGTGCATTCGTCCACATCTAGGTAAAGTAAACAATTTGTTTACCATTATCAGTCACAACTTTTCTAAAAGTCTAGAAGAATCAGTTGTCTTCTTTAGTTGGCAACAATTATTTAAAGTTCCACTCGCTCAAGGAGTTTGAAAGCGAAATGGATGTGTAATTATGGTGTGTAAATGAAAACAACAAACAATCAACAACAAATTAAAAAAAATTCTACACGGAAAAATTGCTTCGAAAAAATGTCACCATCCATGGCTAATTTAAAAAGTTAAATGTCTATATAAGATTAAATCGTTATCATTAATGAAACAGTGTAATTTACTGTAACAGAAATTGATTTTAATGTAAAGGTGTGTTTTTGATTTCGTGATCATGCACTACTTGTATTAAAATCAGAGCATCATGGATCAAAATAAGTTTAAAGATGTCTCTACAAGGTGGCACCAAATTGATAATACATCCTTACCATTGCAAGTACTGCCATCGGCGTCTAGTACATATCCAGAAACACATGAACAGGTGTAAGAGCCGGCTGGTGCGTTCGTACACATTCCATTTCTTGTATCACAGGAATCGGTGCATTCGTCCACATCTAGGTAAAGTAAACAATTTGTTTACCATTATCAGTCACAACTTTTCTAAAAGTCTAGAAGAATCAGTTGTCTTTTTTTAATAATTGGCAACAATTATTTAAAGTTCCACTCGCTCAAGGAGTTTGAAAGCGAAATGGATGTGTAATTATGGTGTGTAAATGAAAACAACAAACAATCAACAACAAATTTTAAAAAATTCCATACGGAAAAATTGCTTCGAAAAAATGTCACCATCCATGGCTAATTTAAAAAGTTAAATGTCTATTTAAGATTAAATCGTTATAATTAATGAAACAGTGTAATTTACTGTAACAGAAATTGATTTTAATGTAAAGGTGTGTTTTTGATTTCGTGATCATGCACTACTTGTATTAAAATCAGAGCATCATGGATCAAAAGAAGTTTAAAGATGTCTCTACAAGGTGGCACCAAATTGATAATACATCCTTACCATTGCAAGTACCTTCATCGGCGTCTAGTACATATCCAGAAACACATGAACAGGTGTAAGAGCCGGCTGGTGCGTTCGTACACATTCCATTTGTTGTATCACAGGGCGGTGAATCGGTGCATTCGTCCACATCTAGGTAAAGTAAACAATTTGTCTACCATTATCAGTCACAACTTTTCTAAAAGTCTAGAAGAATCAGTTGTCTTCTTTAATTGGCAACAATTATTTAAAGTTCCACTTGCTCAAGGAATTTGAAAGCAAAATGGATGTGTAATTATGGTGTGTAAATGAAAACAACAATCAACAACAAATTTAAGAATTTCTACACAGAAAAATTGATTCGAAAAAATGTCACCATCCATTGCTAATTTAAAAAGTTAAATGTCTATTTAAGATTAAATCGTTATCATTAATGAAACAGTGTAATTTACTGTAACAGAAATGGATTTTAATGTTAAGGTGTGTTTTTGATTTCGTGATCACGCACTACATGTATTAAAGTCAGAGCATCATGGATCAAAAGAAGTTAAAAGATGTCTCTACAAGGTGGCACTAAATTGATAATACATCCTTACCATTGCAAGTACTGCCATCGGCGTCTAGTACATATCCAGAAACACATGAACAGGTGTAAGAGCCGGCTGGTGCGTTCGTACACATTCCATTTGTTGTATCACAGGGCGGTGAATCGGTGCATTCGTCCACATCTAGGTAAAGTAAACAATTTGTTTACCATTATCAGTCACAACTTTTCTAAAAGTCTAGAAGAATCAGTTGTCTTTTTTTAATAATTGGCAACAATTATTTAAAGTTCCACTCGCTCAAGGAGTTTGAAAGCGAAATGGATGTGTAATTATGGTGTGTAAATGAAAACAACAAACAATCAACAACAAATTTAAAAAAATTCTATACGGAAAAATTGCTTCGAAAAAATGTCACCATCCATGGCTAATTTAAAAAGTTAAATGTCTATTTAAGATTAAATCGTTATAATTAATGAAACAGTGTAATTTACTGTAACAGAAATTGATTTTAATGTAAAGGTGTGTTTTTGATTTCGTGATCATGCACTACTTGTATTAAAATCAGAGCATCATGGATCAAAAGAAGTTTAAAGATGTCTCTACAAGGTGGCACCAAATTGATAATACATCCTTACCATTGCAAGTACTGCCATCGGCGTCTAGTACATATCCAGAAACACATGAACAGGTGTAAGAGCCGGCTAAGTTCGTACACATTCCATTTGTTGTATCACAGGGCGGTGAATCGGTGCATTCGTCCACATCTAGGTAAAGTAAAAAATTTGTCTACCATTATCAGTCACAACTTTTCTAAAAGTCTAGAAGAATCAGTTGTCTTCTTTAATTGGCAACAATTATTTAAAGTTCCACTTGCTCAAGGAATTTGAAAGCAAAATGGATGTGTAATTATGGTGTGTAAATGAAAACAACAATCAACAACAAATTTAAGAATTTCTACACAGAAAAATTGATTCGAAAAAATGTCACCATCCATTGCTAATTTAAAAAGTTAAATGTCTATTTAAGATTAAATCGTTATCATTAATGAAACAGTGTAATTTACTGTAACAGAAATGGATTTTAATGTTAAGGTGTGTTTTTGATTTCGTGATCATACACTACTTGTATTAAAGTCAGAGCATCATGGATTAAAAAGAAGTTTAAAGATGTCTCTACAAGGTGGCACTAAATTGATAATACATCCTTACCATTGCAAGTACTGCCATCTAGGTCTAGTACATATCCAGAAACACATGAACAGGTGTAAGAGCCGGCTGGTGCGTTCGTACACATTCCATTTGTTGTATCACAGGGCGGTGAATCGGTGCATTCGTCCACATCTAGGTAAAGTAAACAATTTGTCTACCATTATCAGTCACAACTTTTCTAAAAGTCTAGAAGAATCAGTTGTCTTCTTTAATTGGCAACAATTATTTAAAGTTCTACTTGCTCAAGGAGTGTGAAAGCGAAATGGATGTGTAATTATGGTGTGTAAATGAAAACAACAATCAACAACAAATTTAATAATTTCTACACGGAAAAGTTTATTCGAAAAAATGTCACCATCCATTACCAATTAAAAAAGTTAAATGTCTATTTCAGATTAAATCGTTATCATTAATGAAACAGTGTAATTTACTGTAACAGGAATGGATTTTAATGTTAAGGTGTGTTTTTGATTTCGTGATCATGCACTACTTGTATTAAAGTCAGAGCATCATGGATCAAAAGAAGTTGAAAGATGTCTCTACAAGGTGGCACCAAATTGATAATACATCCTTACCATTGCAAGTACTGCCATCGGCGTCTAGTACATATCCAGAAACACATGAACAGGTGTAAGAGCCGGCTGGTGCGTTCGTACACATTCCATTTGTTGTATCACAGGGCGGTGAATCGGTGCATTCGTCCACATCTAGGTAAAGTAAACAATTTGTTTACCATTATCAGTCACAACTTTTCTAAAAGTCTAGAAGAATCAGTTGTCTTCTTTAATTGGCAACAATTATTTAAAGTTTCACTCTCTCAAGGAGTTTGAAAGCGAAATGGATGTGTAATTATGGTGTGTAAATGAAAACAACAAACAATCAACAACAAATTTAACAATTTCTACACGGACAAATTGATTTGAAAAAATGTCACCATCCATTGCTAATTTAAAAAGTTAAATGTCTATTTCAGATTAAATCGTTATCATTAATGAAACAATGTAATTTACTGTTACAGAAATGGATTTTAATGTTAAGGTGTGTTTTTGATTTCGTGATCATGCACTTCTTGTATTAAAGTCAGAGCATCATGGATCAAAAGAAGTTGAAAGATGTCTCTACAAGGGGGCACCAAATTGATAATACATCCTTACCATTGCAAGTACCCCCCCCCCCCCACCCCCTTGCGTACGCGCCTGCGTGGTATATCAATAGTTTCCAACAAGATCGCCTAGAACTCACAACGGAGACACAAGTTAATTTACCGGAAATCACCATCTCAAAGAGCGCAATCAAAATCATCACCACCACCACCGACAACAACTTTACACTATATCTTCCAAGCATAGACCTATCTACCAAAGTAAAGTAAAGGAACATATATCAAGCTATACAATATTTCGTTATATTATATTGACTATACAGGTCTTCGTGTACAGTATAACCATTATGGTCGCCAGAGCAAGCACCGTACATCCAAATGAATTACACAATTTGTTAACATTACGCGCTAAATTTTGCTTTAAAGGTAATACAAAGTTTTGGTATGGGGTCATGAATTTGGTTCAAATGAACATATTGGAAGCACATGCGATCCTACAATATTCAGTGATCGTTGGCGCGGTTGAAATCGAGTCTAAAATGATGAAATTGTAAAAATAAACTGTTTATGTTGTATAGCTCCCTCTCAAGATCAATATATTAATTTAGCTATAAAACAATGTTTATTGACTAAAATCGACCGATTGGCTATTCCCGTTTGGAAATTATATATCACAACTACATATTCTGAGATTTTCATGGTCGCAGCTGCCATTGTATGGCCGTAGGCGCTATTTGAAATTTCACAAAACTTACCAGGAGCACCGGTGAACTTTTATATTCAATTTATCTCAGAAGCAGAAGTGTTTTAGGGGCTAAATTTTCTAGTGCTTATAATACATCCACAGGGGAATCAAAATAATCAAAATTGTAAATAATCACTATCCAGCCATTTTTCAAAATTTCTCCAAAACTTTGTATCACCTTTGATACACTCGTGATCGGGAAATAATACAATCAAGAAATCCGCCCATTTGATAATTTTCTACCAAGCATTCGGAAATATTTTCTATGACGTCATGATAATGGTGTTCGTCACTCTTCAGAATTAAACTGAATAAGATCAAGCTTACAAATAAATTTCATTTTGGAGAGAGAGAGAGAAAGAGAGAGAAAGAGAGAGAGAGAGAGAGAGAGAGAGAGAGAAGTTTTGTTCTTTACAACACATGAAAGGTCTGCGTATCCAATAATAAGGTCTAAATGTCACAAAAAGATATCATGCCAGTGTGGAATATACATATCGAAAAATTGTCCTCTTAAATAACAACAACAGCATTGAAAAACATAAGGCATCCTTTAAAAAATTAAAAATCTATTGATTAACCCCTGATTAACACAGAACACATATTTACAACAGTCAACAAAGTTTTCAAACTGCATACAAATTATTCTCTTTAAAAATAATGCCAAACAAAATGGTTGTATTGATGATAGTTACTGTCTGAATAAATAACTATACTGGCGTACCCAATAATTGATTTTTTTTTGTCTTTCTTTCAAGGGTGAAAACGCCCTAGGTGCATAGTATGGTCAATTGCACTGATCAAAAGCCAAAGTGTCCCTTAATGAACAAAAACATTCGAAATAGTCAAACTCTGGGTTACTAAATTAAGAATGATACTTAAAATCGTCAATTAGCTTTTGCTTTCACGGCTTCATACACAGTAGATTGTAGCAGACTGGAATTTTTACGTGACAAAGGTGAAGGATATTAAAATTTATTTGAATTGAATTAGTTTTATGACCATAAAATAATATTCTTACAGTAACGCTTAAAACTATTTTTATTTTTTGCAAATCAAGGCAGAACATACGTGTGTATCAGTTATTACTTATTACAAAGCATTGTGCATCGCATCTACAATTATAACTATCAACTTTGTAATGTGCAAATTTCTTATCCTAGTGTAGAACCAAAGTACAGGTTCAACTAAAATTAAAAAGACGTGAGAAAAGAAAGTGGTATTGTGATTTGAACTCACCGGACTTTCAACTTTTGAGTTATCAACAATCAATAGTAACTTGTTATTTAAAACAATTGTCAGTTTCACCAATTTTAAGTACATTTTAATGGGGACACATAATTATTATTTTAAACAAAATGACAATTAGATATAAGATTATCTGGGAACAGTGTAGCCAATCATGTTACTGTTGAATCAAGAGGCAGATAATTGTGACACAAACTTACCGTTTACTAGAGTTGCAGCTATCTGTAATTTTCTGGTTCAAGCAATTATTACAATTAGCATGACATATATGTATTCCTCACTATTACACTCACAAACGGATTATAAACCGCACTTCGTTGATCTACTATCTAATATCTGTACGATATTTACCTGGACCAGCTGCTCCTGGACCACCTCGAGTGGAAATAATCATGGAAGAAAAGAAAATAGACAGGAGGAGACCGTGCCGCCCTCTAAGAAGCCCTAGGCCTCGGTCGCTGGACATGTTGGCTTGCAGTATCGTCCAAGGCTTTCGCAGTATTTTTATACATGCATGTTTAATCATAAACTCTCCTAGGAATTTTCTATCATCAGATTGTGCTTGGAGTCGCCTCCCAGGAGTCACTTCCTATGATGTCCAGAGGAAAAACTCCACCGGCAATGAGAAAACTGCGGTCTCTTAAAAAAACCCGACACACCACCGTAATGCAAAGCCAAAGCAGTTATGGGCTTATACAAAGTCCATATGCAGCGATCAACCGAGTTACGGGTGATATAAGAAAAGGTATCAGATTATTGAATGGATATAATAGAAGGCGTTGGTCGAGGAGAGAGTTATGAATAAGATCAGTAGCATTCCACTCCTTCGTTGCGTAATGTCTTTTCACAAAGAATAGACTGCATGAATGCGCATCTTCCATGCACGCCTCAACCTGACATAGTCTGTAAAGCACAGACTCTAGTTTGGCACTTAAATAGAATTCATTAAAGACTTGAACCCCCGCCCCCCCCCCCACTCAGTGTTATTTAGGGTACGCATATGCGTGTTCCCAGCACCCCCCCCCCCTTTCAGTATAAGTCCGGTGTGTAAAGTCAATATGGGTAGATCTTTTTCTTTGTTACGAGCCGGAGATTTTGGGAACACGCATGCGGTCCCTCCGTTTCCGGAGTGGGGGGGGGGGGGGGCGGGCGGGCTTGAACCGAACATAAATTTGCCAGCCATTGGTTGTGGAAAGGACTTTATAACGGTCAATGATAGCCCGGGAGCCTATATGTCCCGAAATAGTCACCCCGTTTCTATTCGTAAGATTTGAACCCTCAAAGTTACCTAGAGTTAAGTGTTGCCAATTCCGATTGATTGCATAATGTCCTCGACTCTGCACCAAATACACCACTGCTCAACACCCAGGACCCTTCCCTTCTGACTTGCGCTATTCTCTTGCCATATGATCCATCCCTTCCCTCCACTGTCAATGATTCTATTTTAAAGATGACACTTCACAATCTTTACCAAATTCATGCCCATCACCTGCACTCCATACCCTCCAACTAAGGATTTTATAACACATTTACAGCAGCCTACGTACTACTTCGAATGCGATAAACTCGCTGATCTCCGAAAAGCGGAGGGACAACAACAGAGAGAGAGAGATTGCAACTTCGAAAATTCATAACTTTCTTATTTTAAATCGGAATTTGCCCAAAACTTTCATTTTTTGCTTCTATTAAAACCGTCTCTCTTTAGTACGCTCGACCTACAAGGCTAGCGGTGATTGCTGTGGGAAGAAAACGAGTTCGAAACGATTCTTTAGCCTTATAGGTTACCACGTTAAAACGTGTCCCCTTTTCCTAGATATTTCATAGCTTATTCAAACTTTTTCGAAGTCTGATTTTTGCACGAGCAAGGAAGGAGAGTTCGAAAAAACATTTGTTTCAAACCTTGATTTTCAATAAATGCCATCATAAATCACAGGGACTATATGCATGCTTTTGACACAGTCATCTGCTATAGGCTACCACTAGAAAACGAGGATATTTAGCTTAGAATTCCCCTATCATTTTCCTTAAATCATGTAAAATGTTCATTATATGAAAATCGAGAATGTAGAAAATATTAATAAAGGCTCCGAAAAGGTTTCAAAAGTCGAAAAGATCCCGCTTAAATCCCTCGGACTAAAATGCCTCCTTTCGCCTTTAAAAATTCAAGTGCCATAATTGGTTACACATGAAAACAATGATTTTAAAATTGATTACATTCCCCCTTGCATTACATTGACTTGATGTGAAATGCGGCTTACATGAAACTGTAAACTTTTGGGAAAGTGTAATGATGGTTCAAAACGTTTAAAAAAAATCCCATTCCCCAATATAGGGATTCGGATTATGTTTAACATTTTTTAAATGTGCATGCTTCTTGAAACACTATGAACATTACGACAAAGAGAGTAGACAAAATATACAGTTCCTCAGGTAGACAAAGGAACATCCCTTCACTGCTATTATGTAAAAAGGTGAATATGCATGTGACACCTGTTCTACAAATTTTTACATAATAGCAGTGAAGGGATGTTCCTTTGTCTAACCGAGTAACTGTATATTTTGTCCGCTTTCATTGTCAGCCATGTTCATAGTGAAAGATGCATGCTTTTGACCTAGCAGCCGCCTTAGGTAATAACACGTGAAAATAATGATTTCAGCTGGCATACAGCATGTAGAAAACTTTTTTTTAATTTATTATTACTGTTATTATCATCATTTCATTAGGCAAAGACAAAATCAAGTAAAACGATGAATACAAAACAGTAAGGTTGGAAGAGAACGGGGAACACGGGGAAGAGAGTCATGACGTACATAATATGGACATGTATGAATTACAATATATGAGGCGTCCATCCAGGCCAAAGATCTTGTAATTTACTGTGCCTAAAGCCTCGGTCACAAATGCCATTACGAACTGCTACGAACGCCGTACGAACGATTTTCAGACAATGGAAATTCGGGAAGACAATGGAAAAACAGGGAGATTCGTACGAAATTATCGTTCGTACGAATCTTTGTGACCGTAGCATTACTTCAGTAGTACGCTCGGTGCGTGCATGGGTGGTGTAACTTGGACAAAAGAGGCTCGAAAGATGTGGAAACCATACGTTTCAAGTTTTGGATCTGGAGAAGTCTTTTGATATGTACACAGTTTTAACCATTTGAAAAACTTTGGGTCCCCTACCCCTAGAGATGAATTCTGCCAAGTTTGAGTAAAATCCAAAGAACTGATGCGTTTTGAAGCAGATCAAACAGTTACTTTTAAAAGTGAGAACTGTTAGGAACACCTTTTAGCCTAATATACAACCATTACCAATATTCAACCTGTAACATGCTTCTTTTTTGATATTTTACCTCTGATTTGTTTACACCGAGCCAAAATGATAATACGATAGGAAATGGTGTGGCAACGGCGCGCCGCGGCTTGGTTTAGAGGGAAAAATCACTTCAAACGACTATTAGATTGAGAGTTTAAATGCACTATTTAACATTTGGAAGCTGTGAAGTCAACCCAAAATTAAATTAAGGACAAACTCGATCTTAGAGTGAAATATTTATCCCAAATATCATACTGACGGTCTTTTTTTAATGTAGAAAACGCCTCGGCCAAGGTTAACGGACTTTAAAACCAAAGACAATATAGGAAATTTATAGATTAAACAAATATATACATTCTAAATAAATCAATAGATATCGGGAGGGGTGCCATAAATCGCTGGTTCATAATGACCTAAAGGAAATTAAGAAGTGTGTTTTCGAATGTATAAATATTCTTTATTGAATCCACGCGAACTGAAGCAGTGCAATTAATGCTCTTAACATAACTCACTGTATCAGCGGATTAAGAGGTAGGGTAAACTAATCGACGAGTACAGGTAAACATATAAACGTGTTAAACTATTTACTTAGTAATATTTACTTAGTCAATTTGCACATTGCACCGGTTAAAGTGGTGAAACAACGGGATCGGCGAGATCATTTGAGCAAGTGAGGAATACTGAACATTAAAATTTATTTACAGTTTGCACGTTCAGTGGTTTGCCTAACTTGAGCAGATTGATGTAAGATTGTAAAAAGGGTTCTAATGATTTATCGCATGCTTTTGACATCTTTTGGCTATTAAAATAAGTGACGAACAGGTCACGTGGTTGTCCTTTGGGGGGGGGGGGGGTAATTGTCCAAGGGGGTAATTTTCAGGGACGGGGAAAATAATATTGTCCTCGGAGGGAAATTATCCACGGGGGGGGGGGGGGGGTAAATGTCCACGGGGATAATTTTCAGGGGTGGGGAAAAAAATATTGTCCTCGGAGGGTAATCGTCCACCGGGGGGGGGGGGGGGTAAATGTCCACGGAGTAATTTTCCGGGGGTGGGGGTAATTGTCCTCAGGGAGGGGGTGTTTGTCCTTGGGGGCATTTTTTTACGGGGGGGGGGGGGGGTTATCGTCCTTAGGTGGTAATTTTCCAGGGGACGATTGTCCAGGGGGGTTATTGTCCTGATACGGCGTAAATGAGTGCCCGGTAGGAAGTAACATCACGAATGCTTTGGCGCCTTACCACGGTAGGAGGGTCAAATGCCTGGTTACAACGCCATCGATTTCAAGCTTACCGCTCATGATGGCGGTCTCCTGCCTTTTTCTGTAATTCATCTATTTTCATTGAAAAATATTTGTGTTTGTATGCATCTTATTTAATGTACTTAAAAATGTATAATTATGTAAAATGAAGAAAATATTATTACTTTATGTACATGATTATGTTCTATTTTGAAAACGCAGAAATAAAAACAAAACAAACAAACATTATTTAGGCTTCGAAGTGCCAAAGGAAGTAAGTTGCAGACTTGCACTATACGCAAATAGAATATCCTTTCGCTACACCTCCTTGCGTAATGTTGTAATATTGTATATAGAAGAGCTGTAAACGATAGGTTCTTGCACCGCCAGATAGTCCATTTTTATTGATATTTACAAGATCTACTATATGAGGCGATAGAGGCTTTACTATCAAATGCAGAGTTTGTGATTAAAGGGGACAGGGGACGCCTCTCTCTGAGTTATGTTGATCATTTTCGCCGCCCCCCCCCCCCCTTCTCCCCCACCCGTCCCAAAAAAGGGAAACTTAACCAAAACATTTCTGTTATTGAGAAGGGATGAGCAGACTTCGATTTTGCCTGTGCGATTAAATTACACAATGTTACATTTTCTAGCTCGGTCGCAATGTGACGTCGCAAACAAGATCATATTCATTGTCAAAAAATAAACTCAAGGGCAACTCCAATACCAATAGAAATCATATTCAGATAACGTAATACGTCATTATCATGTTTGCACAATCAAGTAACTCACAAGGCTACTGAATTTGCGTTATAGGTACAATTTCCCAAAGTAATTGCTTGCGAGAATGCAAAGCAATGGGCTAGTTGTTATTATACGTGTACTGCGAAATACAAAGTTTCGCTATACATGTATAACAATCAGCTTGGTTCTGTTTTGAGCATTTTGCAAGTAGACGTAAAGGAGTGATTTGGTTCCATAACCTCGGTTAGGCGATGTGGCCGAGATAAACCCTCCGTAAAGACATTGTATGATAAAATGCAGCAAGTGGCAGTTTCTAATAAGACATGACAATGCGGAATAAAGCCGACACGGTTCCATGAATCCGAAAGGGACAAGGAATGCTGAAATCTGGAGTTTGATTGTCCTATTACTTCAATACTTTCGTAAGATTCTGCAATAAGCCCGGCAGCCTGTCCCAATATAGTCACCCTATATGTTTAATAGTCATTGACAAAAAGGTTACCAGCCTGACAGTATCCGGCGGGTTTATCCCCCCCCCCCCGCCCCCAAAACAAACCCGAAAGTCGGGTCGACTTTATCCTGTCTAATCCATGCAGTGGACAGTAATATGATTGGACTTTACACACACACACACACACACAAACACAAACACGCACACGCACACCAAAAAACAAAAACAACAACAAGAACAAACTAACAAACAAACAAAGTCGGGATGAGTTGTCAGACGGCTCCTTAAACTTTGGGTAATTTTTCATCTTAAGGCCCATCAACCAAATCTTTTCACGACAGAAGAAAACAGTCATAGATGTAGGCCTACTACATTAAAACAAATACAAGGGGTGACAAATTGTCCATTGAGAAAGGTGTTACCTTTGCCCTGAAAAATGTCACTAAAGTGCCACTAACATAAACTTTGCTGCCCAAATACGTTCTGTGCTGAAAGAAAAACATTCTTTTTTTATATTCAAACCTTTATAACTCAAAAGTGGTTTATAAAATTCAGTTCAAATTCACACTGTGCAATCTTGAGTATTGTAATTTTCATGGAGTATAATTTGGTTGGAAATGATATACAAGTATGCTAACAGCAAATCAGTGTTATCATATTAGGAGGAATATATTGTCAACTTAGATAATAATGGTTAAAATGAATTATAAGTAGTTAAATTCTCATTTGAAAATTGAGTTTTTTTACCGGAATGTAACTGATAATACATTGTGTCTTTATATTTTCTATTATATTTTGTGTATAATACACAAAATATAGATAGCAGCTCTGTCGCCTGTGGCGGGTTTGTATCGAGCTGAAGTCTTTTCATTCTACATTTTTCTTCGTATTACCACTTCTAAAAATGTATGGTTTTAGACAACGCCCATCTAATCCCCAATTTGAAGAAAATATCATAATTTTCATGTTAGTTACCCGACAGTCTTCGATTTTTTTTCTTTAATCGTTTGTCTCATTTTCCTGCAAGTTTTCTTGAAATAGAACCCCCCCCCCCCCGGCCCCCCCCCCCCCCTTTAATATGATATTGGAAAGTTGGGCATCATAGGACCATGTACAGGAAGATTATTATTTGGTTGTGATGAAACAATCACGAACAATCTTTGGTACTGAGCGTAATTTATGAATACTTTTGGTCATCTTCTCTATGGCCACGCATGCCTTCACGCGTGCTTCGCTACAAACACGGGGATCCGTCGAATTAAAGAGACAAAACTTAAGTAGCTTTTGTCCGATAAGTCCTATGGAGGAAGAAGAAAGGTATACTACATTTTCTCCAGGGGGGGGGGGGGGGCTCCTATACGCTTCTTTGGCATGCATTATGTCCCTGGGGGAAGGGGCACCCGGGAAACGCAGCATTTAAGGGAACATAGCGACTATACACATTTTGATAGCGCCTAAACGGGGAAGATCAAATTTTGCATTCTACCGACGCACTTTGACAAATTCTTTTTGCGAGGGAGCGCATCGACCGAGGAAGAAAATTGGCATTCTATATTTTGAATGAGCAAACAGGCAAATTGTAGTCCCTTTCTCCGCTCTCTCAATCCTAGGGTGCATCACTGAACCCCATTAAGGTACCACATTCACCAGGATTTGCCGTTAACCCGTTGACAGCTGAATTCTCTCATTCCCATAGGCTTAATACAGTAGCCACCAGGTTCCAGTAGGCAAGGGGTTATTATACTGAAAGCCCCTAGTGAGTATCTGAGAAAAAAAGTTTGCAGGCACAAATCCGTATTAGTTGTTGTGCGTAACAGTGTCTGCACTGTGAGACTAATGCTGACTGCATGGTCTACTGCACACCATAGGGATCTGTACTTTAGTTTCTTATTGACCGATGCACAGCCAGAGACTGACAGAGATAAGCTCTGCTCAATGTCAGACTGGAGTCTCTGCTTGCAGATTAGAAAGGCATAGATTTATCAAGCCTTCCTGAACAACAAAGGAGATTAAACCAATGGATTATAAAGACACTTAATAGAGAGGCCCTTAAAGGTAAAGACCAGTAATGGTCATTCGATTGCATTGTGAAAGAAACGTTGTGGAATCGATCAGAAAAGGTTGATCATCTAGCATCTAGCATCTGCAAGGTTCTGGAATCATCAAAATGATAAGAAATTTGGCCCATTCTTCGTAAAGTTACAAGCACTATACACAGAAAGATGTATATGGGACTACCCTATCTCTCTCACAAGACAATGAGAGAAACAAATTTACCAAATATATGAATTAGTAGGCGGTTTCCCGGCAAATTTTTTATCATTATGTCTTAGTCAAAACATATTCTTTCACATGATTGGTAATGAGAGCTTCCATTTCATTTTTTGAAATTGGGGCGTTTCCAATAGCTGGTCTTTACCTTTAATGCATTTTATTCAGCCCTTCTTCGGAATTGATAACTCTATAGTAGTGTAGGGATATATATTGGACATGTTGTTGTAACCAGGCATGTGTAACAGCTACATTAATCCGAAATCTAGACAGCTACGGTCAGGCCGTCAACATTTTTTTGTCAAAATATGTTACAGGTGAAAGCGGGTGACTATTTCAGAACAAGCTTCTGGCCTATAAATGATAAATGGAGGGGGGGGGGGGGGGAGGTGTTTCACAAAGATCCTAAGTTGAACTTAACCCTAAGTTGGACTTAAAAAATTATGGAAAGCTATTTGTAGCCTTAAAATGAAATATATTCAAAAGTGAAAATCTAGTATTGTAGACTTTTTATAAACTCCATATCAAGAACATGAAATCTCCTTGATAATATAAAATATGAGTGATTTGAATCAACATCTTATGCCTTTTAAAATAACTTTTACAAATATTTTCTTAGATGCTAACAGCTTAGGATCTTTGTGAAACACCCCCTGGCCTCGGTGAATCTACCGTTTCATACCGACCAAAATGACCATTAATGACCATAATGACCCAAAAATATGTTCTTGTGATTTTTTCTTGCCACGGCTGAATGCGCATCGGTTTCAAATAAACAACTCAATCATAAAACTCAATCATGCAATGACGAAACTGTTTAAGTCATTCATTGGCTGCATTAACTCGATCACTCAGATACCATTATAACTTGATCACTTAGATAACATTATAGCTCGATTATGATAGATATAAGAATTTTAAACCAGATTCAGTTATACATATACCCACCTTTCTTAATATTCCTTAAATTTGTTCCTTAATTTTTATTTATTTTGCTTATTCTTTCATAAATTTGGACAATTATATTTAGAATTTCAGATACTTCCCTTGCAATATACTGATTCAGGGCCCCCTGTTTCAATGATATCATTAAGAGGTGCCCAAAAAATCATTCACCGAAAAGAAGTTGAGATTTTTTTTCTTCTCGAATGAATAAATATACACGAATCCACGCGAACTAAAGCAGGGTAGGTCTTAAACTCTTGACAGAAATCACTGTGTTTGCTGACTAAGAGGCAGGGTAAACAATTGATGAGTACATGTAAACATATTAACGTGTTAAACTATTTACTCAGTAAATTTACCTATTGCACTGGTAGCAAGTCATTATCAGGGGCGTCGCCAAAGGGGGGGGGGGGTGTGGGGGGTGAGACACCCCCCCACCTGTCAGGATATTGTCGGTAAAATTGCGCCGCCGTCGGGAAAAAAGAGAAGAGGGGGAGGGAAAAAAGAGAGGGAAAGGGAAAGAAAAGAAAAAGAAAAGGAAAAGAGAAGAAAGAAAGGAAAAGAGAAGAAAGAAAGGAAAAGAGAAGAAAGAAAGGAAAAGAAAGAAAGAAAGAAAAAAAAGGAAAAGAAAGGAAAGAAAAGAGAAGAAAGAAAGAGAAAAAAGAAAAAGAGGGAGGTGAGGAAAGAAAGGAAAAGAAAGAAAAAGGGGGAAAAAAGAGTAAAAGGGAAACAAAAGAAACGGGGGTGAAAGAGAGGAGAGAGAGGAGAGGTAAGAGCCTGAGAGAGGAGGAGTGGGAGTAAAAGAGAGAAGGGGGTTGTGGGGTGGAGTCGTCTCGTCGAGGGAGCAAGAAAGACACGGGTAAATATGTTGCTATGTCGGGTCGGCTGTGTCGGTATTCTTGCTCGATCCTCGTTTACTATTTCAATGCAGAAGTTTGAAGTCGGTGATATGTATATTGTCGGTCGGCCGACAAGTTTTTTTCCTTACGAACTGTTACTTTGTATCCGCTGTGACGACTTCGAGAGTGACCACAACTATACAATACTTGTATTTTCTCGAAGTCTCACTTTCCTATAATATCAGCTAAAGAAATCAGAGGTTTAACATTTTCGGGGAAACTAAATTCAAACAAAGTTTAAGAGTCAACAACGGTACGACGAATCGTCTTCCTTTCTCTATATTGTGATGAAACGCCAAAGCTTCCGCGCTTCGCGCTGAAGGGGGAAACTGATTTCAGACAATTAGGGCTTATTATGAGTCGAAAACGGTACAACGAATCGTCTTCTTTCTCTAATAATTTAATGAAACGTAAAAACTTCCGCGCTTCGCGCGGTAGGGGGAAGCTTTATTCAGACAAGGATTAAGAGTCGAGCACGGTTCAACGAATCGTCTACTTTCTCTAATAATTTAAGGAAACGTCAAAACCTCCGCACTTCGCGCGGAAGGGGGACAACTGAATTCAGATAAGAATTAAGAGTAAAAAACAGTACACCAAATAGGGCTTATTAAGAGTCGAAAACGGTACAAACGAATCGTCTTCTTTCTCTAATAATTTAATGAAACTTCAAAGCTTCCGCGCTTCGCGCGAGAGGGGAAAACTGAATTCAGATGAATAGGGAGTAATAAGAGTCGAAAACGGTACGACGAATCGTCTTCCTTTCTCAATTTTGTGATGAAACGCCAAAAATTCCGCGCTTCGCGCGAAGGTAAAAAACTTCATTTAGACGAGTCGAGAACGGTACAACGAATCGTCTTCTTTTTTTAATAATTTAGGGAAACGTCAAAGGGGGACAACTGAATTCAGATAAGAATTAAGAGTAAAAAACAGTACACCAAATAGGGCTTATAAAGAGTCGAAAACGGTACAAACGAATCGTCTTCTTTCTCTAATAATTTAATGAAACGTCAAAGCTTCCGCGCTTCGCGCGAGAGGGGAAAACTGAATTCAGATGAATAGGGAGTAATAAGAGTCGAAAACGGTACGACGAATCGTCTTCCTTTCTCTATATTGTGATGAAACGCCAAAAATTACGCGCTTCGCGCGAAGGGAGAAAACTTCATTTAGACGAGTCGAGAACGGTACAACGAATCGTTTTCTTTCTCTAATAATTTAATGAAACGGATAAAAAATTTCGCGCTTTGCGCGAAGGGGGAAGCCTCTTTCACACAAGGATATAGAGTCGAGCAAGTTTCAGCGAATCGTCTTTTTTCTCTAATAATTTAATGAAACGGCAAAATTTTCGCGCTTCGCGCGGAGGGGGAAGCTTCATTCAGATAAGGATTTAGAGTCGAGCAAGGTTCAACGAATCGTTTACTTTCTGTATATGAAACGCGAAGACAGGGGGAGAAACTGAATTCAGACAAGGATTTACAATAGAGAACGGTACAGCAAATCGTCTTCTTTTCAAAATAATTTAATGAAACGTCAAAGCTTTCGGGCTTCGCGCGGGAAGGGGGGGGGAACTTCATTTAGACAAGGATCAACAGTCGAGAAAGGTACAATAAATCGTCTTCTTCTTTTAATAATTTAGAGGCCTATCGCCCACAACCTCTATTGAGCGCTCTTTAAGTGATTCGCTTGCTCACTACCGCCCTCCCTAAAATAAGATCCTAGCTCCGCGCCTGCATTAAAATATATCAGCTATGATGCTGACTAAGTTGACGAAATAATTCGTATATTTATGTCGTCGAGGAAAATGACCATTTACGCATATGCAAGTACTATAGATAGTTCATAGGAAAAACAATTTAGCCTTCGGCCCCGGGTTTATAGGGTTAAATTTGTAGATATTGGACATTTAATTTTGTCGGTAATTGGTCGCTAGTTTTGTCGGTTATAGTTGGCCTCTACACCCCCCCCCCCCCCCCCACTGAAAAAGGTCTAGCGACGCCCCTGGTCATTATATAACATCAGCTTGGTTTTGTTTTGATCATTATGAGCGCCTTGATTCCATGATGATATCCGAATCACACTTAGAAGACCAACAACAGACCGACCAAATGACCGAACAAATGAGTATCGCTCGATTTGCATGACTAGGTTTGAAGGTTTAACGTATATATTACTTGTATAACCTCAAACCTTCGGTACAGTGCATAACGTCTCTCTTTATACAGTATATATATATATATATATATACTCAGTCACACCGACTCCACATTGACTCCGAACCTACCGATTCTTAACCGACCGTTCGGGTTTGTATTTTTCGATCTGATGTCGATCTCGTTGGTGTGACTGAACCTCCTCCTAATCAGTCAGACATAACACCCGACCCTTGAAAAGCGGAACAAAGACGACACCGTTTCGTGGCTCCGAAAAGTACAAGGAATGAAATCTTTTCTATTCTTGTAAGTAAAGTTAGTTGAGTACTGGTCATGCAACTATACTACATTGAGAAACGAAGGCTTCATGGAAGCCATAACAAAAGGTCGATTATGTATTGGGGTATACGCTGAGGTTTTGGAATCACCAAAGAAGAGGAAATAAAATCAAAGTCACATATACGCATAATGTACAAACAAATAGGTATATGGAACTACACTCATACGTGTGGCATGGAAGTCACAAACTCTTTAATAGCTGACTGTTTTTTACGGTTTCTCGTCATACTTCAATATGATGATCTTTAAAGATTATTGTCAGGGGACATGCCTTGTGTGATATTCTTCCACAATGACATAAAAGAACAAGACTAATTAAACTCACAAATTCTTACATTTTTATATACCCGAACCCAACCTTCTTTTTAATTTTTGTTTGTAATGTCCTATCCGATAAGAAATTAACTTCACCACCATGCCGATAGATTTTATTTTGTAATACTTGTCTTATCAGTAAATTTACAACATCGAATGTTTACAATGGGCGACTCTCATGAAAGTCCTAAATTCTCGACCTCTTGGAGCGAAATTATCTATTGTTAATCAAAGGAAAGCCATTGAAGCGCAAAGGATTTGTATTTCTTTTATTTTTTATAAAAACACTATTCTTTGTCTACATCGCGGTTCAGTTCATCCATTGGATGATTTTGGATCACATACTTTTTATTTTATTTTGTAATTTGTAATTTATTATGTAGGCGATCACTATAGACAAGGTCCGCTGGTATTAATGCAACGAACTACACCGACATCGTACTTTAAAGCTATTATCTTATCATGTTAGCTCATAGTGAGTCCCGAAAGTTATTGGGAATGTATTTCCAAAGGGTTTGGTTGCCGAACTATCGGCTTACGGGCAGATTTTCGATTGGGGAGTGACACGCCTTATGCCCGACTATCAAGAATTCAGTTTCTAAATTGGAGGTCACATGTTGTGTGACAAGTCATGGGATAAGGGAGGATACAACTCAGTGAGCTGGTTATGACGAAATAACACTCAGTATCAGTTATTGTATTGAAGAAGCATTTGCCTCGCCCGACTTTGCATAATCACTTTTTTCATTCTATTTGTGCCCATCCGACCAACTACATAAATTCCGCTCCTGTGTCCTTGTTGCAGTGTAAACTGGATGTAACTGAATACAGAGGCGGCGGACCCGGGGGGGGGGGGGCAGGGGGGCACAGTGCCCCCCACTTTTTCAAGTACCCAAAAGTGCCCCTTTAACTTTGTAAGAAGCGCCCCTTTTTACATAAAAAGTGCCCCTATTACTTCGATATGTGCCCCTGTTATTTTTTTAAAGTGCCCCCTCTCCTTTCCACCTTTGATATGTGCCCCTTTTATTTTGACACGTACCTCTTTTCCCAGACAAGTTCCCAGTTTCCTTTGCAATAAGTGTCTATTTTCCATTCTCATAAGTGCCCTTTTTAATCTCTAGTAAGTGACTCTTTTCGGATACGAGAAGCGCCCCTTTTCACTTTTGTTAAGCGCCTCCTTCACCTCTGATAATTGCCCTATTCAAATCTTAGAGGTGCCCCTTTTACTTTGACAATTGCCCTTTTCCTTTGTAAGAAGTGCCCCTTTCCCTTTTAATAACTACCTCTTTTTAACTCGGATAAGCGCACCTTATATTTTCACATGTGCCCCCTTTCCTTTCTAATAAGTGCCCCTTTTCCTTATGATAAGTGCCCCCATTTAACAAAGAGCCCTTCGCCTTTTCATAAATGCCCCTTTTCACCTATGAAAAAGGTCCTTTTTCATTCTCATACTAGTGCTCCTTTTCATGTCTGGTAAATGACCCTATTCAATTCTGAGAGACAATCGTTTTATTTTGACAAGTGCCCACTTTTCCTCCTGATAAGTGCTCTTTTCATCTCTAATAACACCCCCTTTTATTTTGACACGTGCCTCTTTTCCTTTCTAATAAATGCTCATTTTCCTTCATAATTTCCGCTTTTCATAAAAGCCCCCTTTCACCTCCAATAAATGCCCCTATCAAAATCTGATCGGTGCTCCTTTTCTTTCAACAAATGCACATTTCCCTTTATTATTAGTGCCCCTTTTTCATTCTCATAAGTGCCTCTTTCATATATGGTGTTTGCCCCTTTTCAGGTGCGAGAAGTGCCCCTTTTCACCTCTGATAATTAACCTTTTTTAACAATGATACGTGCCCCTTTTCCTTTCTTATGAGGAACCTATCCCTTTTTCATAAATGCCCCTATCAAAATCTGATGGTTGCCTCTTTTCCGTCGACAAATGCCCAATTTCCATTCTCATAAGTGCCTTTTCATCCCTGGTGAGTGCCCCATTTTCACCTCTGATAATAACCCTTTGTACTTTGACACGTGCTCCTTTTATTTTCTAATAAGTGTCTTATCCCTTGGAATAAGTGTCCCCCTTTCCTCTCATCATTTAACGTGCCCCTAATTTCAAGCGACTAAGAGCAATATCTCCCAAAGCTCGCTCGCTACGCTCGCTCACATTTATAGATGTTATAATTAGGTTACTTATCAAAGGTCTTTTCAGTTTGCTGTTATGAAAATGTGCTTATTTATAACCCGATGAGGATTGGTTTTTCCTCTTTATAAGATGTAGTTTTCGCACTGTGACCTCACAAATCTTATATTTTTCCTCGCTTGCAAATGATTTTTTTCGACCATCACACCCAACTGCAAGGTATGATGCTTTAAAAAGCAATATTTTATACGATGTATAAAGAGAAACAAATATTGAAATCATCCCTGATAATGTAATCAAATTTTAGGGGTATATACCAATGTCTAAAAATTGTTTATTTTCGCTTTGAGATTTCCCTTTGTAGGTGCCCTTTTTCCCCAGAAAGTGCCCTTTTTTGTTGGTGCCCCCCACTTTGGAAGTCGCTCCGCCGCCTCTGACTGAATATAATACCAGATAGCTAGCTAGTCCACTGCCGAGCCATTAAGCTTTGCGGAAATATATTAAATTTATTTTCTCCAAAATCTGACAATGATTATAGTGCCAACATCAAATTTTCTTTTAAATACAAAATGAAAAAATAATTCTTACATTTTGGAGCTCCGTGACTGGTAGAACATACAAATAATAATATTTCGCTCTTATTGTGTAGCGCTTAAAATAAATGCATCTTTAAGCGCTTTACAGATGTACTATTACCCCGGTCATTGGATTCAATACTTGCCCGCACACACTGTGTGCACAATCTCCACTCCCTGGGGTGCATTCCAGCCAGGCGTTATTTGACGCTCAAAGACCTATATGTTGCTTTTGCATTCTAGATTATTGAACCTGTCATTATTATGCTATACATAGCTAGTAGCAAAGAGATAAAAGCCAAAATGTACCATTTTTTATATTCATGAATAACCTTAACCTATAGCCGCTGCTTGTTTATCCGCTCCTGTGTCCTTGCAGTGTAAACTGGGTGTAACTGAATATAATACCAGATAGCTAGCTAGTCCACTGCCGAGCTATTAAGCTTTGAATAAATGGGTTGCAGAAATGTATTAAATTTATTTTCTCCAAAATCTGACAATGATTATAGTGCCAACATCAAATTTTCTTTTAAATACAAAATGAAGAATAATTCTTCCATTTTGGAACTCCATGACTGGTAAAACATAAAAATAACTAGATTTTAATTCGTCACTTTGACGAATTAGGTGGTCTGTCTTCAATCTTATGATAGATTTGAATATTTATAATATAGAGAATGGGAGAAGTTATATAGACATGTAAACAATGATGATGATGATGAACATGATGGTGATCATGATAGTAATGGTGATGATCATGATGAGGATAATGATAATGTTAAATGATGATATTAATGATAATGATAATGTTAATGATGATGATGATGATGATCATGATGACCATAATGATCATGAATTGATGATCATGATGATGTTGATGATCATCATCAACAGACCATGATGACATATGATTGAACAAAATGAGGGGACATTTAGATAGCATATAGTCTCAGCTACAACATACTAACAAATCAACAAAAACTAAGCGGAAATAACGGCGATATTGCTCGCAAAATACAGGAATGTAGAATCCAGATTTGAGAGAAAGTCATCTCCGAAAGGGATTACACGCAAAAATTAATGGATCAAGTGATAATTCGATGAACTTGAAAAGATTGCTGTCACGTCTTATGACAATGACCTATGACTGTGCCAAAATTGAACGAAATTGACTAAACCGATCTTGAGTTATCCTTTTAACAAAAAAGTGTACAGAAATAAATAAAAAGAAAGAATAATGAAGAAAGAAAGAATAATGAAGAAAGAAAATTCTGACGAAATCAATAGGTAGTCTGTCGTTGACAGACCACCTAATAATAAATAATAAAGGCGATTTTAACAAAAATATAAGGTGGTCTGTATTATAGGCCTATACAGCCCACCTGATAAATAAATAATAATAAAGACGATTTTAACAAAATTATAAGGTGGTATGTATTAGATACAGCCCACCTGACTAGATAATAATAACTGTTTGAAACAAGTATAGGTGGGCTGGTTCAACTAAAATTTGAGACAAAATAGAGCAAAAATGAGCGAGATACTGCTTAAAAATGCTTGAAAAACAATATCATGTAAATTCATGACGTGAACGAAATTCACCTTCTATATGCACAACACGCAAATAAAGACATTTCTGATACGAGGCCTTTAATCGAGATTTTTACTACGATGACGGCATCAAAATGAAAAATCATGGATACTGCATTTGTAGAGAATAGTCTCAGCTAGAACATATCAAAATTTGGAAGATAATCGATCAATATTTACAGAGATACAATCAATTTCCCAAAAATATGCTGACATCATTATATGCAAATTAAAATTTTGAGTTCGGAGGCCCTTATGATGACGTCACGAGTTAATTGAGGGTCAAATTAGACATGAAATCATATCTCCGACTCATAATCTATCCAAATATGAAGAAAAAAATTGGGGTTACCTTGCATCATTAAGAGCTACAATGGATTGTGTATAGGCATGTTTTTTCCCATATATGCTACGTATTACAAGAGCTCGCACGCACGGACATGTATCTTGAACGGACGCTCATTCCGTTATTACTGATCAAAAAAAGGTGAACAAAGTATCAAAATGCTTGGAAAACTGTGCCAAATATGATGACAGAGAAAATTCGGCGATTCTATGTTGCAAAATGCCAGTACGCGCGAAAAAGCGCGCGCATGCGTGTGTGCGCGATTTTTTGCAAAATGCTTAAAATGGGTAACCCACACATGCTCCGCCGACGATTGCTCCGCCGACATTTACTCCGCAAAACGCGACAATTGCTCCGCGACATTTGCTCCGCGACACTTGCTCCGACGTCAAATGCTCCGCCGACAATTGCTCCGCCGACAGATGCTCCGCCGACAATTGCTCCGCCGACAATTGCTCCGCCGACAATTGCTCCGCCGTCAATTGCTCCGCAAAACGCGACAATTGCTCCGCCGACATTTGCTCCGTCTGAAGCGACACTTGCTCCGCCGACATTTGCTCCGCCGACAATTGCTCCGCCGACAATTGCTCCGCCTGAAGCGACAATTGCTCCACCGACATTTGCTCCGCCGACATTTGCTCCGCCCAAAAAGTGTCCCATAAATGCTTCGCCGACAATATTTTTTTTACACGGGTTATTTTCGTTTCTTTTTTTTCTTCTTCATTTTCTGAATGCATTTCATGAAATAATGTAGATGAAATGAAATGAATGAATGTTGATGAAGTGGGAGGAAAAAGGAGTTACCTAAAAGTCATTTCGAATATACTGAAATAGCTTTCCATCTATCACTGTACGTCCCATATAATGTACACTAAACACTATACATGTCGTGGGAAGTTTTTTTTTTAAAGTAGAGCAGCAAGCCACATTCCCCAATACGCGCATACCTCCTAGTTAATTTCAAACAGCTCATCAATATGTAAGACCTGAAATAACCTCAATGCAAGCAAGCACATGCATCTTACTAGGTAAACCATCTGCAAGTAAAGCATTATACAATGTACTAGTTCATCATGGAAGTTCTAGAAAACAACAGGGGAGGGATCAAAATAAGCTTTGAAGGACACTTATATGTTAAGAAGAGAACCCATTCAGACGGGAAAATTAGATGGCAGTGCGAGAGACAACGATCCGAAGCATGCATGCAGTGGGCAATAACAACGAATGGCCCCCTCAATATGGGGGAGTTATGGCGGCGACGCCCCATAACCACGAACCTGATCAGGATAGAACAAGGGTCATAGCAGCGCGGGCAGGCCTATACAGTTTGTAGAAGAATTAGGTTGAAACAATATGAAGATAATTTTGAAAAAAGTTCTTTCAGGAAATGATAGTAACTTATGATATAACATATCTGCATCATGAAATTGTTTGGTTGAATATGTGATGTAAGTTTTTGTAATTATTATTTGAAACGATAAGAATAAAGAAAATGAATAACACTGTTATTTTATTATCTTTATGGTTTAGTTCTTAGCCTTTCTGCTTATTCCCATTTATACAAATCATTCAGTTGCAGTTTGATGTTAGTTCTTCATAATAAGCCAATTGCTCTTCTTCCGGTGGCTCCGTGAGTCCCTTAAAGTCAGTGAAAACAAAGTACTCGAATGAGACGGGGTGTTTTACACACTAATATATATATATATATATATAGGACACAAGGTAGATAAATAAAAACACCGGAGAAGTGAATATTCCACTGACGTTTCGGGCATAGCCCTTTATCGAAGTGATTCAAGCATAAACAACAAATACAAAAACAAAAATATAGGCGACGCTTGGTAGTCAAGATGCAAAGGCGCGTGAGAGTACGCGAAAGAAGAGAAAAAGAGATAGAGAAACGTCACAAAGCTCAAAAGTTGGACCATTGTGACGTGAGAAAATAGGAGAAAATTAGAAATATAGGGAGCGTTAGAAGAGCGTATCTCCAGGGGAGATACGCGGAAAGCAAAACAAAAGGAAAAGAAGAGGCGCACAGAAAGAAAAATAAGCAATTGAAAAAGCATTATGACGTAATAAAGATATTCAAGTTCAACAAAGTTCAGTGTGAGTTAGGGAAAGATCTGAAAGTGGCGTTCATCCCGTCCGGGTGGAGAGTGCCAAGTTTGAAGATTATCCTCTCCTCCATCAGCTTCCTTTCTTTCTCATCTCGGCAAGATTTCAGCACACATACTTGAAGGTCATCAGCATTGTGATCTCCGATGTTGAAGTGGTGAGCTACAGGTAGTCCGGCTGTCTTCAGGCGTATGGAACGCAGATGCTCCGTGATTCTATCGGCTAGGCGTCTCTTTGTCTCCCCGATGTACACCATGGAACAGCGGGTACATGTCAATCCGTAAATGACATTAGTGGTGGTACATGTGAATTCTCCTCTGATATGCCAAGTTCCTCTGGGGCCCACCACATCATGAGATGAGACATGGGCGCAGGTCTTGCAACGAGGACGCTTACACCGAGTGGTACCAGGATTAGTGATGCTGTGGGGTATCTGACTGGGAAGTCTTGAGCAGACAAGTTCAACCAATGTTCGCGTAGACTTATGAGAGTTACCCTGGAATCCAACATCCGGAGTATTTCATTCCATCATAGACAACAAGAGCAACTCCGTGAGGATCTTATCAACATATGTTCTTTTGATCAACTTCACCGGATTCGTCATTTGATTCACATAGCCAACCGTGAGTACTATGAATCCCTCGTTTCTAACAAAAGAAAGAAAGTTGAGCATCTTAGGCCTATTGCCAGACCACAACATCGTGGTACTGTCAATGATGATAGATTAGTCGTCACCATACCTTCTGATCTTCCTTTGACGAACGAGGAAACTACAGTTCTCAAACGAGGTTTGTCTTTCGTTCCTACAGCAGAAAGAACTGATGATTTCGAGATACGTAGAGACTTTGAGAAATTTGCACGTCGGTTGCGTCTTAAAGCTCATTTCTACAAGGAATCAGATGACGATGTTACTCAGAATGACAACGGTCAAGAGTATGAGCTTGATCCGTTCGATGCTCTGAAGCCACGTAGATCATCTTGGAACCCTCCAGAAGGCAAACACCCATCTCTTGATGTATTCATTACTAAGTGTAGGACTGACATTGGTAACATCTTGAAATCGGACACCTCTGCTTCTGCTAATGTTACCCCCCAAGATCGTCATACTATCAAACAGCTTCGCAACAACAAAGAGTATGTGATCAAATCTGCCGACAAGGGTGGAGCCATTGTAGTATGGAGACGTGATTTATATGTTCAGGAAGCAATGCGACAGTTGTCTAACGACGAGTTCTACTCAAGACTGGAAACCGATCCTACTCCTGATCAACAAGACAACATCTCTAGGACCGTTAAAGAACTCATACATGCAGGAGCTTTACCCTCGAATGCTGCCAATCTCATCCAAGATAACCCGCAATGTGCTACTTTCTATCTCCTCCCGAAGATCCACAAAGTTGATAATCCTGGACGTCCTATCGTTTCCACCATCAACTGCCCTACAGAGCTAATTAGCCAGTATTTAGACAGCATTATTTCCCCTCTGGTCACCAAGCTCCCTACTTATGTGAAGGACTCATCAGATGCCATTCGGCTCTTCAAAGATTTCAACTTCCAAGGGGATGAACCTCATCGTCTACTTTTCTCCATGGATGTTTCGTCACTGTATACTAACATTCCAACAGATGACGGTTTGAAGGCTATCAAACATTTCCTTCAACGCTATCCAAGCAGAGACAGACCCAGCGACGCTACTCTACTTAGATTGGCGGAGCTCGTCCTCACTTTGTCGTCTTTCAACTTTGACGGTGAATGCTACTCACAGAAGAAGGGCGTTGCCATGGGCACCAAGATGGGACCAGCTTATGCATGCCTCTTCGTTGGGCACATCGAGGAGCAAATGCTACAGAATTATCAACATCCTAAACCGGTTCTCCTGAAGCGTTACATCGACGATTACGTAGGCGTGTTCACGAGCACTAGAGACGAACTAGAGAGGTTCATCCAGTACGTGAATAGTTATCATCGATCACTGCGTTTCACTCATGACATCTCAGATGAGTCTATAACATTTCTCGATGTTACAGTCAGTGTGGAGGGTGACACTCTTGCGACTGATATTCACTACAAACCTACGGACTCGCATTCATATCTCAGGTTCGACTCTTGTCATCCCCCATCATGTAAGAAGGCCATCCCCTTTTCACAATTTCTAAGACTAAGACGAATTTGCAGCGACGACACTAATTTCAAGTCAAGAGCGAAGGAGATGAGAACTTTCTTCTCTGACAGAGGCTATCCCGACAAGATCGTCGAAGGGGGAATGATGAAGGCTAGCCGAATCACACAACATGACGCTCTGACTAAGAGACGTAAGAATTCTAATTCCCGCACCCCTCTTGTACTCACGTACAACCATACATCTCAGCGAATTGCTAAGGCCGTACGTGAAAACATCAACATCCTCCGGGCTGACGAGACGACTCTTAGTGTATTTGGGGCCAACCCATTCATCACGGCGTACCGGAGGGGGAAGAACATCAAAAACGAACTTGTCTGCTCAAGACTTCCCAGTCAGATACCCCACAGCATCACTAATCCTGGTACCACTCGGTGTAAGCGTCCTCGTTGCAAGACCTGCGCCCATGTCTCATCTCATGATGTGGTGGGCCCCAGAGGAACTTGGCATATCAGAGGAGAATTCACATGTACCACCACTAATGTCATTTACGGATTGACATGTACCCGCTGTTCCATGGTGTACATCGGGGAGACAAAGAGACGCCTAGCCGATAGAATCACGGAGCATCTGCGTTCCATACGCCTGAAGACAGCCGGACTACCTGTAGCTCACCACTTCAACATCGGAGATCACAATGCTGATGACCTTCAAGTATGTGTGCTGAAATCTTGCCGAGATGAGAAAGAAAGGAAGCTGATGGAGGAGAGGATAATCTTCAAACTTGGCACTCTCCACCCGGACGGGATGAACGCCACTTTCAGATCTTTCCCTAACTCACACTGAACTTTGTTGAACTTGAATATCTTTATTACGTCATAATGCTTTTTCAATTGCTTATTTTTCTTTCTGTGCGCCTCTTCTTTTCCTTTTGTTTTGCTTTCCGCGTATCTCCCCTGGAGATACGCTCTTCTAACGCTCCCTATATTTCTAATTTTCTCCTATTTTCTCACGTCACAATGGTCCAACTTTTGAGCTTTGTGACGTTTCTCTATCTCTTTTTCTCTTCTTTCGCGTACTCTCACGCGCCTTTGCATCTTGACTACCAAGCGTCGCCTATATTTTTGTTTTTGTATTTGTTGTTTATGCTTGAATCACTTCGATAAAGGGCTATGCCCGAAACGTCAGTGGAATATTCACTTCTCCGGTGTTTTTATTTATCTACCTTGTGTCCTATTCATTTTATGCACCGACGCAGAACCATTTATTTTTACATTATATATATATATATATATATATATATAATTATAGTTAAGCTACATTCACTTAACTGAAGGAAAGAAACCTATAGAAAACGGACTGGATATTATTGAAAATACTATTCTAAACAAGAATGTATTACATTACGTTACAATTTCACGAGAGAAATAGAACTCGAGAGGGGGAGAAGAGAAGAAGTGATGAAATTGAAAAAAAGACTAATAGCATGAGAGGAAAGAAAAGGGCCAAGAAGACAAGAAAAGGGTGTAAAAAGGAAAAGGAGGAGCAAAAGAGAAAGAGAGAGAGATAGCCTTGAGCTTTGGATCAGCTAATGAGTAATACATGAAACAGATTTTGAGCGGAGTAATTATCTTTCGCCGGAGAACTTGCATAAGGAGCTATAACTTGATTTTCTCTTTTTAATCAAACATGGGAAATAGCAAAAAACGGCTGAGCATTTATTGCACTAATTACCAGAGGAGCATTCATATCTTCCAAGAGGCCGCACTTTTGGATCGGAGAGCAATTTTATTGTTGGCGGAGCATTGTCTTTTAAAGGGTACTTTTGGGGAGGAGCAACAATTGTCGTAGTAGCCTTTGTATTTTACGGGGCAATTTTTGAGCGGAGCAAATGTCGGCGGAGCAATTGTCGGCGGAGCAATTATCGGCGGAGCAAATGTCACCGGAGCAATTGTCGCTTTAGGCGGAGCAAATGTCGGCGGAGCAAATGTCGGCGGAGCAAATGTCGGCGGAGCAATTGTCGCGTTTTTCGGAGCAATTGACCGCGGAGCAATTGTCGGCGGAGCAATTGTCGGCGGAGCAATTGTCGGCGGAGCATCTGTCGGCGGAGCAATTGTCGGCGGAGCAACTGTCGGCGGAGCAACTGTCGGCGGAGCACCTGTCGGCGGAGCATTTGACGTCGGAGCAAATGTCGCGGAGCAAATGTCGCGGAGCAATTGTCGCGTTTTGCGGAGTAAATGTCGGCGGAGCAATCGTCGGCGGAGCATGTGTCATGGAACCTTAAAATGGCCTGAAACGTATCCAAAATGAATTTGAGACGATTTTGAGCATTTTTAAATTTTGCGCGCGCTCTTACGCGCGGATGTACTCGTACGCACGCGTATATTGACCTGAAATTGACCGGACGGATCTTGACTTTGATAATGATAAATATGAATGAAAAATGACTTTCCGTTATGAAGATAATGATCATGAGTTGATTTTCACAAAATTGCGCCTGGATGACGTCACGACGATTTTGAGTCAATGAAAAGTCACGCAGTTCTAAGATCTATCATCATGGCAAGTTTCATGACGATGGCTTTATTACTTCTTAAGATATCCTGCAGACAAATTCATGGAAGAATAATAAATAAATAAGACAAATCTTGACGAAATCAATAGGTGCGTAGACTTCGTACGTATCACCTAATAAAAAGAGATCTTCACGAAATCAAAAGGTGATACGTATAACTACGTACGTATCACCTAATATTAATAAAGACAAATCTTGACGAAATCAGTAGGTGATACGTATAACTACGTACGTATCGCCCAATTATAACCGTAGCACTATGCCTCTATTATTGGTGAACAAGGCCCAGAGAAATTGTCGCAGGAGAAATTGAATATGGAGCAAAAAATGTTGGAGATCATTAGTTTTAAAACTGACCTTCACCGTAGATCTCCATACGGAGACTGATGTGGTCGAACCAGCTGACAGGCATCAAGCGGACATAGCGGCACGAATGGGGATAAGGCAGAGTGTTGGTCACGATGGTGTTTTCGTCAACATTACCGGTGAAAACCTTCAATGAAAACGGAAAATAAATCCACTTTTTGAATGAATTATGACTCAAATGATTCTGCGGTCAATTGCAATCGAACTAAAGAGAATCGAATTGATAAACATGCTGAATAATACATATTTTTGCATGTTCAGTCCCTGTCCATTCGTTTTTATTTGAAGTTATATTCTGATGACATCAATTTCTAGTATTCGAGACCTAGTAATAAAATAGGAAAAAACATGATACGGATTGAAGATTTTTTGTTTGAAGTGCATTTCTTGCTCTGATATATTTACAAATATAGACAGTTCTTCAATCCTACCCAATAGTTTTTTCCTCTTATAATTTGTGTAAGCAGAATAGTAAATAATACACCTAACATATTATGTGTTCCTGAGGTAACGATTGCCTTTTCCTTTAAAAGAAAGTATCGTAACATGAAAACATTTTAATTGTTATCAAAAAGATTTCAAATGCCTTCAAATTCCTACAAGAATAGAGTCAATGTAATATTAAAAAATAAATAATCAGAGAACAAACTGACCTTGTCAGCTGCAGGGTTTGTACGGAAGTCCTGCAAGGTTTGAAAGGTTGTGCCATCATTACTGCAAGAAAGCTTGTAGCTTGTTACCCACTGGTTGTAATCTTTTCGCCCTTGAGTCGCAACTGAAGTGATAATGTAACAGTCCAAAAGATCCACCTTGTAGATAAAAAAAAATCGGAGGACGCTTTCTTGATGTTCATCCTCTTAATCCTCTATTTTTTCTATCTCCATGAACAAACTTTTAACCAATGAGCATGTTCCAAAATGTGTCAAATCTATATGATTTAAATACAAATACTAAGAACGGTTCCCTTCTTTGCACCTATCAATGACATTACCTTGCTTGCATGCAGCTCTGCCCCTCCAAGGGCAATATTTAAATTAGAAGTTCTCCACATTGATGCTTTGTCGATCTAATTTCGGAGTAATATCGAACAATTAGATTAATGCCCTTAATGAAAGCAATTGTTGACTTGGATGTGAATAATAATTGGCAATCTTATAGTAGCTTTACCTACAGAATGGAGAGAAAATCTACGAACCCATATGTCACCTCAAAAAGTCGCCAATAAAAACAATTTTAACAGTGTCAGTGAATAGTGCCATAGAAAATGACTGGTGACTCTTTCGTTGTTGACCTGGTGTCAGCGGTAGAATATGAACCCATATGCCATATAACTGACTGGTGACTCTTTCGTTACTGACATGGTGGTAGCGGTGGAATATGAAGTCATGCCATGCATATAAATGACGGGTGACTGTTATTACAGACTTTTTACGGCAGTGTATGGATACAAATCAAACTGTGGCCTAAAATTTGACTGTTAAAACCTTTCATTCAGGCGCGTACGCAGGATTTTTTCAAGGGGGGGGGGGGGGGTTAATATTTATAAATCGGGCCGAAAATTTCGCAACGGCTCAGCCAGCCGCTGAATAAGCGGGGGGGGGGGGGGGGGGGGGGGGGAAGAGGACACTTTTTTTTTTTTTTTTGGTCTCGAAATTTGAAAATTTGACATTTTGCTCCGTTGGGGAGAGGGGGTAAGGTCACCTTTTTTAGGTCAACTATGGGAGTATTTTTTTTTATTTAATAATTAAAAAAAAAAAAAAAAAAAAAAAAAAAAATCCAAAGGGGGGGGGGGGGGGTTTAGGGTTTTTTTTTTTTTTGGGGGGGGGGGGGGGGTTTAACCCCCCAACCCCCCCCCCCTTCGTACGCGCCTGCTTTCATTACTGATACGGTGGCAGCAGTGGGATATGAACCCATGCCATAGAAATAAGGGTTGCCTAAATGTTTTGTGTCTGAATTGACCTTAAGAAATATTTGTTTACCTGGATCCACTGGTTGGCATCTCTTGTTCGTGCAGTCCAGGCTCCCCTCAGGCTCCCGTCTCGGGCCAGGTTAAGACGACCTCTCTTTGCACCATGGTTAGCACTATACTCACTGGAAGCTGTCAGACTTGAATCTGGGATGACATTACTCTCAAGGCCCAGAGGGACAGGGTCATTCGAGATGGCTGTAAGTTAATGCGTGACAATGTATAGCAAAATGAAGGAAGTGGTGGTCATACATATAGGCAAATAGGACCGAATGCTCCTATCAGATGGACATACAATAGAAAAGTGTGTAGTTACTATCTGGGCATGAGACTGAAATAAATGAACAATAACATGTCACCTTTACGGTTACTTTCAAAGTTATACCACGTTATGTTGCTACACACACACACGCTCTCTCTAGTTATTCTGTTTCACGGCGTGTACTTTCATTGGTGACCGGTTCATTTATTGTCTTTTTTATCTTTGACGTTTCATTCATTTTTAGAGAAAGAAGACGATTCGTCGTACCGTGCTCGACTCTTAATCTTTGTCTGAATTCAGTTTCCCCTCTCCTGCGCGAAGCGCGGAAGCTTTGACGTTTCAATAAATTATTTTTAAAAAAGAAGACGATTCGTTGTACCGTTCTTGACCCTTAATCCTTGTCTGAATTCAGTTTCCCCCTCCCGCGCGAAACAAGAAAAGATGTAACGTTCCATTTAATTATTAGAGAAAGAAGACGATTCGTTGTACCTTTCTCGATTCTCCTTGTCTGAATTCAGTTTTCCTCCTCTCGCGCGAAGCGCGGAAGCTTAGTTTGACGTTTCATTAAATTATTAGAGAACGAAGACGATTCGTTGTATTGAATACGTCCCACTTGTGCATTTTAGAATAATCACTTTCATAATAAATGAATACTAATTACATAACTTTCATGAGCACGATACGAGTATTCGTCTCAATGGTTTTACAATTTGGGAACGAATGACCTTTATCTGCACATGCGCAAATCCTAATTACGAACTCGCTTATTTGTAATTTGTATGTAAATAATGCAATTATCGATAATTTATATGTTTTAATTTAGGCCTTATATGTAATCTGTATGTGATAATGTAAATTGTATAAATGTAAAAATGTAAAGCGCATAGAGAATTATATTCGATGATTATTATGCGCTATATAAATCGCAATTATTATTATTCTTATTATTATTATTATTTTTACAATGCATGGAAGACAGTACTTCTGCACATTCCTTTTCTGTAAGGTCACCTTCACAGCTTATTGCCTCATTTTCTTTTAAAGTTGTCAACTGAACATTACGAACAAAATTATCAATATATTCTTCTATTTCGGTATTCCCTTTTGTACTAATATCTTTTCCTGTTTAACAAATGTCTTTCCTGACTTTTCTATACAATCAATTTCCTTTTTTATACCATTTTTTTTTCAAGCTGCAAGAAATAACGGGTTGATTTTTCCCCTTCTTCTAACCATTTTCCCCTGGAACGGATGAAAGCTCTTTTACATTTTTCAATTAAAAACTTATCAACCTGATTTTGAACATCTTTTAACTCTTGCATATTTTCTTCAGTGGGGTTCTTATTTATTTCCTTTTGCAATGAACAGTATTTCTTTTCTAAATCTTCATAAATCACTCTTCTCTTATTGCTTATTTCTTTTGACTATTTCAAAGAAAATTCTTTAATTTTCAACTTACACATTTCCAATTTCATTTGTACACATAACGAATCATTCAATTTAACCTTTCTAATTATATTCGAGATATTTTCTTTATATACTGCATCGTTTAACAATAATTCCAATAACCTCTCCCACGTATTCCCTCTGAAGTTTTTATTTTCAAAGAGACCGCATTATGGTCATATTTGATAGCAGGTCTAACTATCTGTTGAGTAAAGAGAGTCACATACTTGGCGAGAGACGAGCCAATAGTCTAGACGTGAGAATAATCTTAAGGATACTTGTCTCCAAGTGAATTGCCTCTCTGAATCCAATGACCGGGGTAATAGTATATCTGTAAAGCGCTTAGAGACGTCCGAGATGTATATTAAGCGTAATATAAAAGTTGAATATTATTGTTCACATGCTGGTTGAGTCAAAGATTTTTGTATGAACCCACATACTTTTATATGCTAGATACATGTTCAATAAATGACATATTATTGTCAAATATCACATCAAGATTACGAAACTTTGAGGCTGGCTTTATACCTTTGTCTCATAAATGCGAACCTAAATTATAATGATTAGTATACTCAATAGGCCCTGCATACATTGTATCTGTTCTGGACAATACGTACTCACACAACCAGGGGAGTGTTTCACAAAGACAAAAAATCAATTTAAGTTGGAATTAACTACGGCAGGCCGTTCATGCCACTGTTTGCTCTCGCCATTTAATGGCATTGCTCTATCAAGGAACGTACAAATCATGGTTACAAATCTACAGAAATTACATTTTCTGATAATTCATTATTGGAGGAAATAATATATATTATATAAAGATCATAATGGTGAGAGCAAATAGTGGCATGAATGGCCTTCCATAGTTACTTAAGTCCAACTTGAAGTCGATCTTAGTCTTTGTGAAACACTACCCTGGAGGAACTGGGCTAGCCTTCACTCAATACACATCACAAATTGTAATAACGTGTCAAATTATTATAGGGTATGTGCTTGCCGAATTATTCTGCTTTCGTTTTTCCGAAGGTTCGTTTTTTTCGGAGGTTCATACTTCCTAAAGTTCATACATCATGGGGAGTGTTTCACAAACCAGACCACAGACCACAAGTATACCAGAGAGTACATAATTTATAACATGTGTTGCGTTGCTTTATTCCGAAGGTTCATCATTCAGTAATTCCGAAAAGGATATAGGGTTCATTATTCTGAAGTTTGGTATTCCGAACAAAAATAAAACCAACCCAGCGTTCTTTTACAGTTTTGGAAATATGATCATTCGGAATTAGAAACCTATTTCACTTTCGTCTTTACGATCCTTATTTCATCTTTGGAATTACGACCCTTCAAATTTTTAACTTTCGGAATAACGAACCTTTAGAATTACTGACGTCCAGAATAAACGAATCTTCGGAAGAAGCCACAAAACTGTTCAAAACTGTAGAACTCGTCGCGACGACTACTGGATAGTTCATGAAAGTTGTGTAATCGTTTATTTATGCATCGACGGTACATTTTATGATACACATGTGGAATCCTTATTTTCAAGAGGGCAAAGAAAAGGTATTCATGAAGCACTTCTATCACTTTGGCAGTGATTATTCTAAAATGCAATGAAAAGTGGGACGTCTCCATATGTTGTAAGAGAGCTGTGGATATGTTGGGGTCATTTGTACAAGACAGTCCTATCTATCCGGGGTCCTATCCGGGGTGCGTTATTATTTACCTTCGGAAACAAAACGACACGCAACATTTTACTCAAGTCTAAATATCTTAAAAAAGAGGGTGCAATCGCTGAAATGTATTGTAATGGTATGTTTATTGATTACGCATACAAGTTATGTTTCTCTTCGAATTCTGTGATTTTTGTAAGAGGTATGGTACTTTTTTAGCACTCCTAAATAATCGACAATATAAGTAGTAGTAATAGTACTAGTAGCGTTTCAAACTCTCAAACTTCATTCTAAATTGTATTGGTCAGTGCAAACCCCCAAATACTTCAGTGAATGCAATAGATCATCGAGTTTTAAATGTGGCCAAACTTAACTAGCTTTCGCTAGTGGCGCCAAATTGTATAGTTATTGTCCTGCTGAAATTAAACGTAGGCCTATCTAAAATTTTGGCAGTAAATAGATGAATGAAAAGTGAATGAAAGAAATGTAACCTTACCCAAACTGGGTATGAAGCTTGCCGCACTGAGGCAAAGAAGAAGCGAGAGAATAGTGTAGCCTTCCATCATAGCACGATTCAACCAGGACCCTCGGTTAGGATGTATCGATGAAAAGTGTTGTTAATTCTTGAAGGAGGTGCGTTTGTATAGTGAAATGATAACAAAAAGAGCCTCTCCTTCTGTAGGCGATCACTATAGACAAGGTCCGCTGGTATTAATGCAACGAACTACACCGACTCAAAGTCAGTCCCGAAAGTTATTGGGAATGTATTTCCAAAGGGTTTGGTTGCCGAAACGATCGGCGTATGGGCAGATTTTCGAATGTGGAGTGACACGCCTTATGTCCGACTATCAAGAATTCAGTTTCTAAATTGGAGGTCACATATCTGGTGACAAGTCATGCGAGAAGGGAGCTCCAACTGGGGCCCGTTCGTAGAAACCGTCATTTAAAGCTTATCTCTACTACTTTGGCAAGGAGGGATTAGACCACACAACGCGGTCACTGACAGGTGGCTCTCAAATAACATAAGAAATAGAGGATCATGGGGGGACCAACAGGCACCGATTGGGGAAGTTTTCTATATAGAGGGAGCAAGTAGCTACAAGTAGGACAGTGGGGCTTCTAACTTCTTGACTATCCTATTGAAACGTGTGTTATAGAATTAACACGCGTTTCAATGGGATAGTCAAGAAGATAGACTTATGACGGTTTCTAGAAACGGGCCCCAGGTTATGACGAAACAACACAGTTAACACTCAGTATCAGTTATTGTATTGAAGTAGCATTTGCCTCGCCCGACTTTGCATTATCACTTTTTTCATTCTATTATTTTGTGCCCATCCGACCAACCACATAAATTCCGCTCATGTGTCCTTGCAGTGTAAACTGGGTGTAACTGAATATAATACCAGATAGCTAGCTAGTCCACTGCCGAGCCATTAAGCTTTGCAGAAATGTATTAAGTTTATTTTCTCCAAAATCTGAAAATGATTATACAAAATGAAGAAATAATTCTTCCATTTTGGAACTCCGTGACTGGTAAAACATACAAATAATAATATTTCGCTCTTATATGTAGCGCTTAAAATAAATGCATCTTTAAGCGCTTTACAGATGTACTATTACCCCGGTCATTGGATTCAATACTTGCCCGCACACACTCCCCCTGTCCACACACAACATTTTCCGTGATTAGGCGTGATTAGTTATACCGTTTCGCGATAGTGATACCGTTTCGCGATAGTTTTACGATGAAATTGTGTGTGTGGACGCTCACTAACGATACGTCGTATAAGAGGTCTGGTCTCCTTTCGCTCGAGGTCACGTTAAGCCCCGCCCAGTTAGTTACACTAGTTACACTCCCCCTGTCCACACACATTTTCCGTGATTAGGCGTGATTCTTTATAGAGTTTCAGTTCGAAACGATGCCCAAACCTGCGTTTCGTTAGACTAGTTTCGTTATACGACGTATCGTTAGTGAGCGTCCACACACACACTTTCATCGTAAAACTATCGCGAAATGGTATCACTATCGCGAAACGGTATAACTAATCACGCCTAATCACGGAACATGTTGTGTGTGGACAGGGGGACTATCGCGAAACGGTATAGCTAATCACGCCTAATCACGGAAAATGTTGTGTGTGGACAGGGGGACTGTGTGCACAATCTCCACTCCCTGGGGAGCATTCCAGCCAGGCGTTATTTGACGCTCAAAAACTGTTTGACCACTGAACATTTGTGACCTATATGTTGCTTTTGCATTCTAGATTATTGAACCTGTCATTATAATGCTATACATAGCTAGCAGCAAAGAGAAAACAGCCAAAAATTCACCCATTTTTTATATTTATGAATAACCTTAACCTATAGCCGCTGCTTGTTTATTTGTACTTAAAATAATAATTATTTGCCTTTTTTCGAATTCCTTTATCGGGTTTTCTGCATATTTATTGTAAGAAATTACAGCCTTTGATCACAATCATGACGTAAAGATCTTGTACACATACATGTTGTTGAGTAAAGTCCCAAATCACATCAAGGAAACTGTCAATCACACGCAGTTTGACTAGTCATACATTTAATTGGGAAACTAGCCTTTACATAAAAGGCAGTGTACTCTATATACTAAGGGTGCGTTTAATCGACACTTTTTCACCCTAGAATCACGGTTTCTAAAGACGTTTAGTTTAAAACACGGTTGCGTTCAAGCGAATTTTCTTCGGTCGTAAAAATAAACGTGTTTGAAAACACAAACATGAAACGCTGAAAAAGATGCGTTTTGTATCATGATTCAAAAGAATCACGGTCGCTAAAATTCGATTGAACGGACGGAGTTCTCAATCATGATTGCATGACGAAGCCTCTTCCGGTTTGGGAAAAACCGCGCGCCCGCTTTGCATGCAATTTGCGTTCACTATACCATCGTGGCCTGTTCCGTTATGTTATTCCTTGTTTTTCCTTCTATCATTTTCTCTTTCTGTCTTTCCTTATGTTATTCTTTGTTTCTTCCTTCTTTTCTTATGTTATTCTTTGTTTTTTTCCTTCTATCACCTTTTCTTATGTTATTCTTTGTTTTTATCATTCTATCATTTGCTCTTTCTGTCTTTCCTTATGTTATTCTTTGTTTCTTCCTTCTATACTTATGTTATTCTTTGTTTTTTTCCTTCTATCACCTTTTCTTATGTAATTCTTTGTTTTAAGCATTCTATCAATTTCTCTTTCTGTCTTTCCTTATGTTATTCTTTGTTTCTTCCTTCTATTTTTATGTTATTCTTTGTTTTTTCCTTCTATTACCTTCTCTTTTGTTATTCTTTGTTTCTTCCTTCTATTCTTATGTTATGCTTTGTTTTTTCCTTCTATCACCTTTTATGTAATTCTTTGTTTTAAGCATTCTATCACTCTCTCTTTCTGTCTTTCTGTCTTTTCTTATGTTATTCTTCGATTCTTCCTTCTTTCACCTTCTCTTATGTTATTCTTTGTTGTAATCATTCGATCGACTTTATCTTTCTGTCTTTCCTTATGTAATTCTTTGTTTTAAGCATTCTATCAATTTCTCTTTCTGTCTTTCCTTATGTTATTCTTTGTTTCTTCCTTCTATTTTTATGTTATTCTTTGTTTTTTCCTTCTATTACCTTCTCTTTTGTTATTCTTTGTTTCTTCCTTCTATTCTTATGTTATGCTTTGTTTTTTCCTTCTATCACCTTTTATGTAATTCTTTGTTTTAAGCATTCTATCACTCTCTCTTTCTGTCTTTCTGTCTTTCCTAATGTTATTCTTCGATTCTTCCTTCTTTCACCTTCTCTTATGTTATTCTTTGTTTTAATCATTCTATCGACTTTATCTTTCTGTCTTTCCTTATGTTATTCTTTGTTTCTTCCTTCTATCATCTTCTCATTCTTTGTCTTATTATTGCGATCTATGCTCAAAACAGCAGTCGACAGTCGGCCGTAAACAATTCCAGAAAGCGCGCGCCGAAGTTCCTGGGCCATACTGCGCAGTGTGATGCGCAGTGGTTTGGCTCGCAATGAGCTAGAATCAGCGTTGATGAAAAATCGCTTGAACGCAAACCGCAGTGACCTTGCTTTTTGTAACGGCGTTTTGAATTGTGATTCATGTTTGTGATTCTAGCTTCGAAAATTCGATTGAACGCACCCTAAAACTACTTGTGAGTTATCTAAACCGCCATTATGGTCTATGTACGCCTTAATACCCAATGATGGCGCAATTCAAAATACATTACAGCATTGGTGGTAGCCTATCCGATAGGCGTCGGGCTAAATGGCAAGTGTACTAATCGCGTTATGGAGACTGACATCGGCGCGGGCGTGCGAAAAGTTTTATTTTCTTTTATGTACCATGTTTCGTTCGTAGAAAATCTACGAACCCCCTGTAAAGCTCTTTCATGAATATTTATGTAGCATGGACCAAAATAGGCTAATGAGCGATGGGGAACCTGGAGATGATATTTGATTGGTTGAATCAAAGTGATCGATCACCAAATAAGGCTAGTCTTATGAATCATGCATGAGAATACGCTCGTCACACATACGATACAAATATATGAATAATGATGAGTTCACCAGTAATGATAGGACTCTATGATATCACTCTCCATATAAACGCGATTAGAATAGGCCTACTTGTAAAGCCCGACGCATATCGGATAGGCTACATTGGTGGCGATGTCGGTAAAATACCCTGCCTGATTGCTAGGCAAAAAGGAACATCAGAAAAACCGAGTAAATGAAAAGTTTGAATAAACTCCTCAGATATGAAATAAATACTTTGATTACGAGCGAAGCAGAGGCGGTTCTCCCGGGGGGGCAGGGGGGGCACAGTGCCCCCCCACTTTTTCAGATATCCCAAAAGTGCCCCTTTTTACATAGGAAAAGTGCCCCTTTTATTTTGTAAGAAGTGCCCCTTTTACATAGGAAAAGTGCCCCTTTTACTTTGACAAGTGCCCCTATTACTAAATAAAAGTGCCCCTTCCCCCTTTTCACCTCTGACGAGTGCCCTTTTTATTTTTGACACGTGCCCCTTTTCCTTCGACATGTTCCCATTTTCCTTTGCAATAAGTGTCCATTTTCCATTCTCATAAATCTTGAAATTATCTTTAATAAGTGCCCTTTTTAATCTCTAGTAAGTGCCTTTTTTCAGGTACGAGAAGTGCCCCTTTTCACTTTTGATAAGTGCCCCCTTCACCTCTGATAATTGCCCTATTCAAAACTGAGAGGTGCTCCTTTTACTTTGACAACTGCCCCTTTTTTCCTTTGTAAGAAGTGCCCCTTCTCCTTTTAATAACTACCCCTTTTTTAAACTCGAATGAGCACACCTTTAATTTTAACATGTGCCCCTTTTTTTCTTCTAATAAGTGCCCCTTTTCCTTATGATAAGTGCCCCCATTAAAAAGAGAGAGCTCCTTCCCCTTCTCATAACTACCGCTTTCCCTTTCTAATAAGTGCCCCTTTTCCTTATGATAAGTGCCCCCATTAAAAAGAAAAAGCTCCCTCCCCTTCTCATAACGGCCCTTTTTTAAAATTTGAACGGTGCCCCCTTTTCATTCAACAAATGCACATTTTCCTTTATTATAAGTGCCCCTTTTCATATCTGGTCAGTGCCTCTTTTCACCTCTGATAATTCCCTTTTTAATAATGATACGTGCCCCTTTTCCTTTCTAATAAGGGACCTGTCCCCTTTTCACCTCTTATAAATGCCCCTATCAAAATCTGATGGGTGCCCTTTTTCCGTCAACAAATGCCTATTTCCCATTTTCGTAAACGCCTCTTTTTCATCAGGTGAGTGCCTCTTTTCAGGTGAAAAAAATGCCTCATGTTCACCTCTTATAATTATCCTTTGTACTTTGACACGTGCTCCTTTTCTTTTCTAATAAGTGTCTTATCCCTTTCGATAATTGTCCCCTTTTCATGAAATCATTAAACATGCCCCTTATTTAAAGCGACTAAGAGCAATTTCCCCCAAAGTTCGCTCGCTGCGCTCGCTCGCATTTAAAGATGATATAATTATGTTAGTTATCAAAGGTCTTTTCAGTCTTCCGTTAAGAGAATGTGCTTATAACCCCATCACGATTGGCTTTTTTCCTCTTTATAAGATGTAATTTTTCGCACTGCGACCTCGCAGATCTTTAAAATTTTTCTCGCTCGCTTCGCTCGCTCGTAAATGCATATTCAGACATCCCACCCAACTGTAAAGTATGATGCTTAAGCGATATCTTGTATGATGTATGAAGAGAAACAAATATTGAAATCATCCCTGATAATGTAATCACAATGCAGGGGTATGTACCAATGTCTAAAAAATTGTATATTTTCGCTTTGAGATTTCCCACTGTAGGTGCCCTTTTTTCTTCAGAAAGTGCCCTTTTTTGTTGGTGCCCCCCCACTTTGGAAGTCGCTCGACCGCCCCTGGAGCGAAGTACTTTATCATTGTTTCAAGCTGCATGTTATAACCCCACCCCCCCCCCAAAAAAAAAAGTCAATCTCTCTGAAAACTAAAGAAGGTGGTCAATTTTCACGACTTCTTGTACAAAACGTGAAAGTTAGGTTGCATAGGAAGTCATACTATATGCGACTCACTCATCTCCATGATTTTTTTCTCGCAGTTATGCATGCAAATTCGATTTGTAAATATAGGCTACGGTCTTAAGGACTGGGCCCTATTAATAATAAGTTACAACAACTTTTGTAATCTAATAATTAGCTTTAAGAACTGCCTACTTTGGAGCAGTTCAAGGTGGCTCTTGAAACAATTTAGTTTCCTTTTCAGGAACTGCACCGCATAGAGCTGTAACAACTCTATGCGTTACCCTCATGTAGATGCTGAACAGCCGTTGATGAGTTTTACCATAGAAGTAGAAGTAGAAAGAGGGCACACTGTCTAGAGTTAATGTTGTCGTTGACATACCTTATTTGGAGTGATAATGAGGACTCCATCTTTATTTGGCCTCAGCTGGTATATAACATCAAGTGACAATTCCAGTTGCAGAAGCAGAAAAACAAAATAAACTCGGTATAAGATATTCCGTTTTCTACTCAACGCGTCAGAACGTACGTGCCCTAGCTCATGCAGAGGAATAACCGATAATCTTCTCATGATCTTGCTGAATATCGCAAACACTGATAAAACAACGCTGCGTACAAACATTATAGGGCCACAAAAAAAAAAAACGCGCGTCCTCAAAGGCTTCAATGTCTGTTATTTACATCATCAAGTCCAATTATGTAGAAGCCGCCTTCGTGGGGTTCTGGGGGTAGAGCCCCCGGAAGCTCAGGGGTTTTAGGCATTTAATTACGGTCAGATGAGCATCCAGGGCCCAACTTAGGGCCCTGGTGGGGTTCCAGGGGGCGGAGCCCCCGGAAAGGTCAGGGGTTTTAGGCATTTAATTACGGTCAGATGAGCAATCAGGGGCCCACCTTATGGCCCTTGGTAGGGTCCAGGGAGCAGAGCCTCCCGGAAGCTAAGGGAAAAATCATGCCATTTCAGCAGCATTTGTATATCACTGGTATCGAATTAGATAGTGAACGAGAGGGGTGACAGTGACGGAAGTGACTACCCCCCTCACAGGTTTTGGAAGTTTTGTTGAATTGAAAAACTACATTCCTTAGCAAAACGATAGTATAAGAACAAGCAATATACTGTTTTCATATTTCACTTTTCTTCAATGTTTACTTTTTGAAGGATATTATGCGAGGGAGCGTAGAGTGTGAAGATTTTCGCATTTTTATTTGTCTGAACGCTGCACTCTTGGGCCCTCCAGAGCCTAAAAGTGTGTTGCAGTCTTTAGTTAGTAATTGCTATACATTTTTGTTGTTGCAATTTTTCACATTTTCCTCCCTAAACAAAATTGAGGGGGACGTGTCCCCGCTCCCCCGTCCCCCGGGATCGCCGCCCCTGGCATTTGTGTTGATAGTGAAGACTGCCCCCAACATACATTTACATCGAAGGTATCATTAACTCCCTGTCTCGTCTGATACAAGCCCCAGTTTAGGGCTACTTCATTAAATCACCAGCATTTTATATACTGTAGTACTGTGCAGGACAGGAATCGATGGAGTTGCATAGCCGCCAACCCCTTCCGAATGGACGGCACTTCATGATGATGACTGTGCATGTATTAGGTCAGTTCCTGAGTGTTATTTTCAAATTTCAACTTTGAAATAAAAGAATATTATATGCATTTAATATATAAGAAATAATAATAGTGTAATATATATAAAGTATTATGAAGTAATTTCACACAAGTTGAGCTTAATTTAAATAGCTTTGTTACGGAATGACACACAATAAACACCGTCTATGTCATTACGTAACAAACTTAAGATAGACAGCAATTTTTCATTAATTTGATGAATGGTTGAAAAGAAACCGGACTGTTGTGAAAGTACCTCATATTAGTTAATCCTATCATTAATTTGTAGATTTTTTATCAAAATGTCTATAATATTATTCGTTATCAAAAATAGAGATTTCTCTGGAAAGGTCATTCCATACGCTTGGAACTGACCATAACAAAATCTGGTTTGTGGTCGGTTAACGTGTAGGCCCGCCCCCCCCCCCCCCACTCAGTGTTATTTAGGGTACGCATATGCGTGTTCCAAGCGACCCCCCCCCCCCCTTTCAGCAAAAGTCCGGTGTGTAAAGTCAATACGGGTCGACCTTTTTCTTTTGTTATACGAGCCTTTTTCAGCACCCCCCCCCCCCCCCCCCTTTTCAGCAAAAGTCCGGTGTGTAAAGTCAATACGGGTCGACCTTTTTCTTTTGTTACGAGCCGGAGAGTTTAGGAACACGCATGATATCCCTCCGTTCATGGAGTGGGGGGGGGGGGGGGGCGGGCGTGTAGGACAAGGGCTTGCCCGTGTATTTTAAACACGAGATTCAGCTTTGAGTGCTCCTACACACTTAAAATAGTTGGGCAAAAAAATGCCCAACTTTTAACCAACACTGAGCAACATACGGTCCACACAACTATTGGTTAAAATCTGCCCAACTGATGTTGGGTAATCAGTTTGCTATGTGGTTGGGCAAATTAAATTGCCCATCAGTTGGTGACCCATCATATTTTACCCAACTCTACAATTGCCTAACAGTTGGTTATATTTTCAGTTGGGTAATTTCTTGCCCAACCAATTTTACCCAGTTAGATATTGCCCAACCTTCTATTTGCCCAACTTTTGAGTAAGTTTAATGTTGGTTAATTAAATGCCCAACCAGTTTTTACCCAACTCCCAGTCTGCCCAACTATCAAAACACCCATCTATTGGGTAATAATTGCTCAACAATTTCTCTGCAACATCCATTTGCCCAACTCTCAAAACACCCATCTATTGAGTAATAATTGCTCAACAATTTCTCCACAATATCCATTTGCCCAACTATCAAAACACCCATCTATTGGGTAATAATTGCTCAACTATTTCTCCACAATATCCATTTGCCCAACTCTCAAAACACCCATCTATTGGGTAATAATTGCTCAACTATTTCTCCACAATATCCATTTGCCCAACTCTCAAAACACCCATCTATTGGGTAATAATTGCTCAACAATTTCTTCGCAATATCCAGTTGCCCAACTCTCAAAACACCCATCTATTGGGTAATAATTGCTCAACAATTTCTCCGCAATATCCATTTGCCCAACTCTCAAAACACCCATCTATTGGGTAATAATTGCTCAACAATTTCTCCGCAATATCCATTTGCCCAACTCTCAAAACACCCATCTATTGGGTAATAATTGCTCAACTATTTCTCCACAATATCCATTTGCCCAACTCTCAAAACACCCATCTATTGGGTAATAATTGCTCAACTATTTCTCCACAATATCCATTTGCCCAACTATCAAAACACCCATCTATTGGGTAATAATTGCTCAACTATTTCTCCACAATATCCATTTGCCCAACTATCAAAACAACCATCTATTGGGTAATAATTGCTCAACTATTTCTCCACAATATCCATTTGCCCAACTCTTTAATTCGTCTGTTGGATAATCATTGCTCAACATTTTTTCCATAACATCTATTTGCTCAACTCTTTTTCTCATCTAAAGGGTAATAATTGCTTAACTGAAACACAAATAACATACACAGTAAACACATGTTGTTGTTTTCATCAGAAACGTAAAAACAAAACTTGTTAACATCAACTACAACATTACAATTTTTGGTGAAAAAAATACAACCTTTTAAAAAAAGTAAATGCAAATATAGCCCCTTTTGGTGCAGCATGACAACTTTGATGTACACTGTATGTATCCCATGTACTCTGATTTCATACATGAATATGTGCATCATATATATTTTGTGGGTGTGGCATAGTGTTCATTTATCCTGACACACCAATACTCTGCCTTAGAGTGTTACACATGCACACATTTTTTTGAAGTGAAAAAAAAAGAGGAAATAAATTCAAATCCCTCTAGATTATTTGACATGTGCAGAAGTACCACATGAAAGTTTGGCTATCTGTGATGGTGAACAGGTACTGATCAAATAACAAGGATACACACTGCCTACTATAACTTTTTGATTAGATTAAAGACAACAAAAATCAATTGACCCTACCTGCTATACTCAGTTTGATTGATTTTATTGATATTATCAATAATATCAATACAATTTTGCAAAATGTAGATGAAAATGTTGACTTCTCTACTTCTGCTTTGCGCGATGTAAATTAATGCATGCAGTCCATTCAGCAGAGAGTTCAGCGTAGGGTCAATGGACGATACACATTACATGAAAATTAATGGTATATGTAATTTACAATCATATACCCCACTTGCTGTTTTAAACGCAGAAAATATCATAGCTCATGTTTTATGAAGAAATATATCATTTTGATGTACGAGTTATGAAACAGTACTCTTGGGATTAAGACCAAACACGATAAGCATTTGTATACGCCAGTGCAAAAGATTTATAGCCAATAATATGTTTTGTATTTATACTTGGCATATATTCATTTGTTTTCTTAAACTTTCAAGGTGGGGATGTTAAGCAATGATTGGGATAAAACAATTAGGCCTTTATCATTTTTAAAATGTACACAAAGACTTCTGCTGTGTATAAATTCACTCTTTTTTTTATATTATTCAGCGATCCTCACCCCACCCTCAAATCTTCAGTCTTACACAAACATGTCTAAATTATGTAAAATAATGTGCTGAATCCAACTCATAACAGTTTGTCTTTAAGGTTATTTTGTCCAAAATAATACTTTTTTCCAGTTTTTTTTCTCCCAAAATAAACTGGTTCAAGTAGCCAAAATGTGCTAAACGATGATGTGTCAGTTTCATCTGTAGGAAATATATCACCAGTAATCATCCTTGGCGTGAACACATCATGATGGCTTATGGCATGTTCATGAAGGCTCGGACCTCCCGCAGCTTTGGTGTAAGATGCTCCCCATCGGTAAACTGGAACACCACAATCTGGAGAAATTTCCAAACAGAACAGCTTTGCGGCTGATATTCGATATCCATCACATAAAGTGCCTTAAAGCACAAGTCGACTGCTTTAAGCAGTGTTGCGGCAGGAAGTATCCTCCTCTCTACTACGACGTACGCCTGTATTGGTGTGAGAATGTTCCCACGCACAACAACAAATGGCTGTGACCTGACTGCTTCATCAATGTTATCAACATAAGTCTGGATGTCGAGAACCTCCTGTAGTCCAAAGAGAAATCAAGAAGAAATCATTTGTAATTATATGGATTGATATATATATATTTGATGCTTGTCGAATGCTTCTGCTTATGAATCCACAATCACCTACAGGACACCCAAATTTGTTTATGCATGTTCATCCCTGTCCCATCAAAACATTACTGGGTATTCTTAAATATCCCTGCGGCAAAGGTCAACTGTACCCAAACTGGTCACGTTCAGAGCATTACATCAACTAAGCTGGAAGGCATATACAGCCTGTTAATATAAGCATGCATTTTTCACATGTCATTTGCAGGTTAAAGGACTTGCTTGCATTCATGAGTGAAATGCGATGTGATGACAAATCTGAGGCCATTTGTAGTTGTACCACAGATAATGACGAACTGACTTATTAAGATTAAAGCGCCTAGTGTTGCCCCTGCAGGGCCTCCTTGGGGACCAGCGTGCCCATTACTAGGAACTTGAAAATGGTTGCTTTTCAAGTTTTACACAAATAAAATGTTATGGCAATGCCTTATCTGGTAAGAACATAGGTATTGCATTTCAACCTCAATTTCATCAGTTGTCCTAGGTTTGAAACTCTTAACAAATTAACTATTGAATTTGTTTGTAATGAAATATGATTACTATGGCAAGATTTTAAACACAAACCAAAATATATGCCTTACATGTCATTACTTTACCACCTCCCCAGCACATATACTTACTGGTTGAACGTCAATGAAGGACGACAATGTTTCTGCAGTGGTGTACGTTCCTCTCTTGGAATCTTTCCTTCCTCGGAACAAGACTGGGAGCATGTAGAATCCAAGATTGCTCTTTTCCTCTAAAAAGAGGGAAACAATGAAAGAGTTAAGTAATTAAGTCCCAATTACATATGAAGAAAAGGTGCAACAGCAAACAGGTCAATTATGGAACATCTTACAAAATGTACAGTTATATACAGCAAATTAAAAAAAAACGGTCGAATACAACAATTATTTTCTACAAATATGGGTAAAATCACTCAACGTAAATGTCAGTCAGTAATTTGGAGCTCAGCTTTCTGAGTAAAGAAATCAAAATTGCACAAACTTCAGCATAGCCTTCCCAATGAGCTTTAAACCACCATCCCCACCCCAAAAAGCAAACAAACAAAACAAGCAAGTAAAAGTATGCTAAACCTTTGTCATGGAATCATGTTTTTATCATATGTTGTACATGTATTATATGTTTCAGAGCACTTTTATTTATTTCAGTTCAATTCCTTACAGGGGGGATATTAGACTCAATGTTTGGTCCTGGCCACAAAAATAAACATCATATAGTGTAATTGAAATAAATTCTTTTGACTTTCTCCCAAGTCATTTTCACTAATACTGTCAAATGTGTGTTCTGACACCACATACCAAGACTGAGTTTCCCAGGGTCATGAATGTTTTCGAATTCGGCTCTTGCACTTCTCCAGTTGCCAGTTTTCTCGGTGAAGTCCACTACTTTGTTACAGAATGTGGGCCACTTCTGGTACAGTGCGTTTGCTTTCTCTGGGAACAATTCTGCAAAATCTCCTTCAATCTGTAATTGTTAGGATAGTTATAGAAGCCAGATGAAAGGTAGGATATCTTTCATTTGCATCTTCTCTTTACCATTTTGCAAGGATTTGAATGGTACACACTAACAATTATCGGTTCAATAGGGATGCACGATTTCTGTAGGACCGTGTATCTCAGATTGTTAAACGATCCCTTTAAGGAGACTGCTAAAGTAAACCTGCCCATGCAACCAAAAAACAAAAAAGTTACTTCTCAAAACATGCGACTCTAGTTTAATTTAATGTCCTTTCTTGTCACATGCAGAAGAAAAATCAAGGTCCACATACCATTCCAGCATCGAGAAGTCTGGGATATGTGGTAAGAATGTTCTTCACACAACAGTCACTTCTCTTGATCCAGTCATGTCTTTTTGTTGCTGTTTGTTTCATGTAGTCCTTCACCATGTCCTCTGGCTCCTTGTTGTTACGCAGCCATTCTTCCATTGTCGTGATGTTATCATCGTTCACAGACTCAAGATCAGTATCTCCTGGATATAATGCAACAGAACAATCAACAATTAGCATGTATCAACAAGTTTTTGATGATTGTATTGGAAGGGGGGTTTTAGTTGGCATTGCTCATGCCCCACCAGTTTGTTATGGCACAGCATGACTTCATCAGACGGATCTGAATAACTCATAACTTTAACTATATGAAAAAGTAGCCAGAATACCTTGCTTTTGAGACTCTGCCTCGTCTTCAGCTACTGGTACCCTCAGGGACTTCTCCTTTTTTCTGACGTACCTCAGATGCTCCTCCAGGTAGCCTGTTGCTGGCCGTCCCTTGGCCCCCACGCAGTACCAGGCCTCCTGCTCAAATAAATTAAAATTCCTTCATAATTCAACTTCAAAAACAGTAATGCTCAACAACATTTGTTAAACATTAATAATAATCAAATAAAAGCACAATAAAATTCCAGTGTAAACTGTACATTTAAATATTTTGTTACATATGTCAGTGTTTGCAATAACAAGGTTTGTCCTCTTAAGTACCTATTTCTAACTGCACACTGTTATATTCCAGCAATGTCATCAAGTCATTGCAAAAACAAAGTGAATGATGGATAATTCTGTGAATATCCATTACTCAATGGCATGCAGACAAAAGTCTAAATATTAAGAGATGTGTCATTACTGGATAATATAACTTATAAACAAGTGGTAAAAATAAACAAAAATATTGCACGATTTAGTGATTGATGCCATATTAGCTTTTCATTATTTGTAAGCTTTTCAGGCCTGTCTACTGTCAAATTTACTATTGCCAGAGATGCTCTTATAATGCTTGTGATAATGTGATACAACATGCAATTGATTGAGCATCTCCAATATAATAAATACAAGAATAACAAAATTGAGGAAGCTTCATAGCAAGTTACACAAAATAATATGATCCAGTATTCCAAAAGTTATTGCATAAACACATAATTTATTTGATTTAGACCTTAAAGTAGCTTATTGCTTCTGGCTCAAACAGAAACTTCTCATAAAATTTCACTTTCTTGTAAATGGGGTCTATGGGGTAGGGACAGATGGAGGTATGGATGGACAACCTAAGAATTAAGGCACCTCCAAGTAATAAATGCCCGCTGTGGTAAGAATCAATCCATAAATCAGTCCAGAAAAAAGTGGTGATCTGAGCCATACCTGAGGTCACATATATTAAGGAAAGCAATTCATGGACAGGACTTACATAGCCAAGTGGAGATTCTGGATCTTTTAAGAAAGGAAAGCTTGTCACAATGGCATGGGCCATTGATGCCTTCACAAATGAGCTTGGCTTGGTACCATACTCCCGTATCAGGTACTGAGTCAACATATCCACAACAGTATGCCGGTCCCTTTTGCTGCAGAGATTTGTAGCATTGATGTTCCTTAATGCTGCTCTTCCCATGGTGGTCTCTCTCAATATACAAGCAATGTTCTGCAACAGATAAAGGATTTTTTTTTTAAAGATCAGTAAATTCAGAATAAACAAGTGAAATGTGACAGCATGCAGTCGGTGGGTATATCTCTGGCTGTCCGACCTCCTACAATAAGCCCATCATAAATCACTCACTGGGCATTCCTTGCAAACTTTGTTCTGATAAAAAATTTCAATGAAACCTTGAAACTGACCTTAGACTAGCTTAAAACCCATAACCCCAACCAAACATTTTCCATAACATTCCTTTATTCATTCATACCAAAATGTACCTACCAAATCATATCACTAGCCATTCTGCAGATGTAGAAATAAAATGGTATTTTTAGTAAAAACTTGAATAACCTTTGAACTGACCTTTCACCTTTGAGCCCTGCTGCTTGTCAGAAATACTGACAGACAGATAACTCCAAGACATAATGCCTCCGGCACCCTTATGTGTTGGAGGCATAAAAACTGATGAATGATGGTGACTCGACATGCCCACTCTTCAATTGTATCAGCCCACTATATACATAAACTTACGAAATGCACTTTCTTGACCCGTTTCAGGGGAGGATGTTGATCAGGACTCTTGGATTCTGGGGAGTCGTAAAGTGGCGTATCCAAACTGGGCTGGGAAGGGCTTTGTCTGGGACTCCACTCACTTCCTGTTACACAAGAGAGATCTGAGCAGTCATCTAAGGAGAACACTGATGGGCTTCTTGTCGACGTTGATGCTTGTTCCATGCTTTGTTGATTTGCAGCATGATACTACAATAAAAAAATGAAAAATAATTGAACTTTCAATGTACATGTAAATGACTGATTATTTTTTACATTATTAATGACACAAACAGCCCCAGGTTAGACTTTAGTATCAAGTTTATTCCTTGAAGGGGAAAATCATTCTCACTGTTTCTGTACCCTTGTCCTATTTAAAGCAAACCCATAATTGAAAAGTGGTCACTCATGAGCGGAAGCTTCTTCAGTACATCTATAATATAATAATATCCAGTTAGGAACTTTCACTTTAGGCAGGAACATGCATTGGTAAAAAATAGCACATTTCCGGGGCCTCAATGAAGTACATATGCTAGAAAAACTTGGCATGAGTCATGGTACATTTAAGAAATTACAACATAATATGAATGAATGCAAATATAACAGACACATTTTCAGATACAGAAACAATGAAGTTAATAACGAGTTAAAAAATTCAAACCAGATATTTACTGTAAAATTTTCATTGGAATAATCAAAATTTGTTAGCAAGTCAGTACAGATCGATCAAGGTTAGCTTCTTAGCTATTTTTTCAATCAAAATGTGTAGAATGATACACTAAGAACTGATTCATAGATATAATTGTAATTGGAATAACAGTTTCTTTCTTTTGCTTTGTTTTGGTTCTGTTCTCTAAGACAAAATTTGCAAGTGCACCTGTAATGTCTAGTTGTAAAAATATATCACTTGCTTGCAACGGGTTGCCTACACGTACCTTCTTGTTCCTAGATGAATGAATGGTGCACCACAATATACAAGCAGCGCCCTCTTCCACTATAGGACTGGACAGCATTGACTGGCCTGTGATCAAACAGGTCACACCATTCAACAGCAGCTTGTGCTTCCTCTCTGCCCACCTGTACTGCAAATGCTTCAACATGTCTGTTGAAGTACAAGGTCTGATACAGCCGAAGGAGCAGATACAACTTTTCTTGCACCACTACAATATGCTGAACACGTCCAAACGTGGGTCCATCATCATCAGTCCAATATAGAAGTACATCAACACCTGCCCGGAACTCATATCCATGAATGTCCACTTTCCCAGCAACTGTAACTTCGGTTCCCCTTCCACAGTTAATTTTTTTGCAAAGTGCCTCATCATCAAGTAGATCACCAAGCATTGCTGCAGCTTGCTGTGACACATTGATATCTTGGCTATCCAGTGACTGATTTGATACTGACCTGTAGCACCGTGCCATTTGGTATCTGTTAGCCAATGTTTTGACAATGTTTTGGTAGTTGCAAGATACACTGGCAATCTGCTTGAAAGGTCTGTGCATTGCTTCAAAACGCAATGCTGAATACTGGGTCAGTGGCCCAAGGTGTTTCAGTGCACGTGGGTAATGCACAAGAAAGTGCTGCTTCGGAGTTAGACTAGCTTCAGGGAAGAGCTGCATGAAGAGCCTGTGGTGATCATCAATCATTGCCTTCAGGACATAGATGGCAGACTTACTGATACTGGGACTCATAATGATTTTGAAGATGTCAATGATTGACAGTAAGAGTTCCCACTCATCACACATCTCATCAATCTTGTCTCCTAACATGAGAGGGATGTTGTATGCAAGGCACGTCATCTGTGCTGATGTCTGTCCACTTGTAGAATATGGATTCTTCAGTGATGCCTGCCTGATTGGGCTTGGTCTGTTTTTGCGGTCCACAAAGCCAAAATTGAATGAGGATATTCTACTGTTCACCTCATCCAGTGTTATGAAACCCTTCTGAACAAGTTTACTCAAAACAAGGTGCATTTCCAGGGGCAAGACTCCCTCTGTAAAATCATGCATTACATCTGGACATAAGTTTTGAGTGGAATGGTAGTAAGGCAATTCATTCAAAACTGTTGCATGCTTCAAGCCAGATTCTGACAAGGGCTTTTGAAGATCTGTATCATAGTTTATTTCATCACGGAGATATTGGGCATCCTCTTTTGGCTGTTTCTGAAGCAACGAGCGATGGCCTCTACAGAATCTACAGTAATAGTTGGCCCGGAAACAGGTTGTACATCCCAGCATGGCATGAATGCCAAGATTGTCCCCTACAACTTGGAATAAGTAGGGTTTGACCCTACCCTCAAACTCTTTGCACTTGATAATGAGTCCATCAGTCCACATCTGCTGCAGATCATCCTTGATTACCTTCAAAACTTCTGAGATGCCATATTTACTCAAAAGCGGAGATGTGATCATAGCTGTGAGCATGATATTTTCCAGCCTAGCCTGGTATTTCCTGGGAAGGGATAACACACTTGTATAAAAGGCACTTACCTTGTGTTTGCCGCGTTTTGACCCAAGCGGATTGGCTGTCTCAAACTCATCATTGTACAACAACAGAGGCACTAAGAATTCACAGTCTTGTCTAGCAGTAGCTTCCTGCCTTTTATAATAGTGACCATCTTTGAATGAATACAAAACATCATTATCTTTTGATCCTTTTTGAGACAGTATGGCGTTCATTACTCCTGGTCGCTCTAAGTATTGTTTAATAGTGTCAGCTAGTGGTATATATTGAAAGGTTTCTTTTTGTGTGCTTTGCAGTGGATCACCTGTCTTTTGATCAATTTTTGGTTTTAAGCAAGTTCCCAACAACACCTCACAAGGCTGAATGAAATCACCTTTCTCAGAGAAATATTTTTTCTGTTGAGTATCTGACATGAGCTCTGAAAATGGATTCTTTGAATTCTCGAATACATGCATCTTGTATATCAGATCTCAGCTCACTGTTAGCTGCATATTGTGGCTCACTTAAGATATCCATCACATCCTGTTGCACAGTTTGTAACACAGAAATAACCAAATCTTGTGCGGTTTGAATGACCTTGTTGGTGTGTGAAGCAGGCACATTAGTCCTTGCCCTGAGTTCTGCTACAAACTTTGCTGCAATATCAGGTAGTCTCTCTGTTTGCGTTTCAAAAGAGACATCTTCCTGCTCACTGCTTTCTCCAACAAACAATGCCTTTTCCTGGTGCAGTTGTTCCAAATTCCCTTCAGTGTTGTTATTCTTTCCTAGAACAGATCCTTCATAACAGGTTTCACTTTGGTGATCTGGAACTGCTTTTGTAGTTGTGCTTGACGTCTTTATCCGTGCAGCGTGCTTTGAAATGAGATGTTTTCTATATCCCGATAATGTACGAAATGTTAGTCTACATGCCCCTTGCATGCATGTTATACTTACATTTTTTCCCCTGGTTGTTGTATGTGTGTATTTTAAATGATGGAATAGGCAAGAAATATCCCCCCTAATTAAATCAAGACACTGAAAGCATCTGTAACTATCCATAGTGAGATATTGTGCCACATCTAGGGCCTACCTCTGCACGCCACCCAGCGAGAAACTTCAATCGAGGTCCAATCTTGGGTATGAAGGATGTGATTATACTTTCACTTAGAAGGGGAAGGGTTTCCACATCAACTTCATTTTCTGGAGAAGAAGAGGGAGAGATTGATAAATAAGGCTTAGTGCAGCATAAACTGATTGTTTTCATATAATACCACAAACACGTATGGTTGCGCAAATTAAACAAAAGTATATGTTTTAGATAATGATAAGCTGTAAACATTTGCTCATGTTCCAGCTAAAATATCTTCCATTTTGAATAAATCGCATAATCAATGTTTTCTTATTCCACAAGGGTCTATGAAAATCTGAATTTTCAAATGCGATTTTCTCGAAAATTTGGTCTTCGTATAGAAAACTTACTTTTAGATCATACTAGCGAATTGTATCAACTAATTGCTATTTATTTTCAGGTGATGTTATTAACATCCACACAATCAAATTAAGAATGGAAACCTTTTCTAAAGTCATACTAGTAATCACCTTAGTTTAGTCAAATTGTGCCTAATTTTTAACAATGTAGGGGCCTATTTAAAGTATAAAGATTAGTTGCATCAGCAATGAATTTGATTTCAAAGAAAGTCATTCAACTTACCAAATGAATCAGAATGATTTGAGAGTTAGCATAGAGGTCAATGTATGCTGATTGGTTAATTAACATTACTAATTCATTGATAATCATATGTGTCTTCTCCATGTGCACTGTCATGCCTATTACTTCAACTTTAAACTGCCATACCGGTAATTGTTTTTTTCAACCTTTTGCGGCTGCCATGATATTGTCTGCATTAGTAGCCATGTTTCTCAGCTTTAGTATGACAAATAACCTAGCTATATCTGACCAGGGTTTCTCAAAAAGTCTAGCACTCAAGCCTTTCACAGGCCACTTACAGTACCATACAACCATATATAAATTATAGTGTGTTACCTTGAATAGAGGCAACTGACAATTGTTTATCCTAGAAAAGATAATTTGTGGTGTTTAATAATTCTTTTGTACAGCTTATTGTTCAGTGGTGTGAAACATTAAACAAAATGCATGTGCTGGAACATTTCACTGATATGAAGCAAAATAGGACAGTTAATCCTGTACTAACGAATGTCCTTCCTCCATGTGCACCTCCATCCCAAAATCGAATCAGTTCGTTGGCTTTGCAACTTGCAAGATAGATGTACATGTCCCAAGTTTCTAATGATTTCATTGAAATCTGGACATGTAGTAAAATAGTGTACAATTTTGTGGGCATAATTTGGTGGCTTAAGCATCTGTAATTTTTCCATATTTAAAAATTATTTTCAGAAAAAGATTTTTTTAAATGAGAAAAAATGTACCCATGTTAAAAATTGTGCCCATTCGTGTACTACAGCGAGGTCACTGCAATTTCGAAAACCACCACAGCCTCTTGGTTTTGAATTAGGCTATTAATATGGGCTAAAATGTGGGTCAACTGCCTTTTAGTTGTGACAAGGAATATCGCAATAGCACATAATTAATAGCCCCATTTAAAACCAAGAGGATGTAGAGTCTATGCTCTGTAGTTAGGCAGATGTTACTGGGCAAATCAAAGTTTGGCGCGTTTTTGTCAAATAATTTCTCCCAACCATTTACTGTATGAAGTTACCTAATAAAAGGTCAGAAATAAGTTGGGTAGGTGTTACTTGGTAAAACTGATGTTGGGCAAATTTTGTCCAACAATTGGGTTATTTTCTACCAACCATGTAGTTACCGATGAAATAATTGGGTAATATTTTTGGGCAAATTAAAGTTGGTCATTTTTGTCCAATAATTGGGTTATTTTCTACCAACCATGTAGTTACTGATGAAATAATTTGCCCAACTAGTGTCGAATATACTACACATTATGGTGAGAATTGGGTGAATTTCCTATTGGGGTAAATTTTGTTGGTTAAAAGTTGGGTATTTTCTTTTCATCCAACACTGGGTAAATCATGCAAAATCTTTAATTTACCCAATAGTTAGTCGGACACATAAGTGCCCTCATGTTGGGTAAAAATTGGGCACTTGCCCAACATTTTTTTAGAGTGTTTGGATTTCAAAGTCCTGTAGAAAATGAAAGGGCAAAATCCTTAACATGGCAATGGGCAAGAAAAATTGTCTCACTTTTTGAAATCTAGACTTCTAGATCTACAGGAAAATGAAAGATAATCTTCCACAAAATAATGTTCATAAAATTGTACATTATTTGACAACTTCAATTTTCTGATGAATCATTCAGTTCAGTGTTGATTATTAAATATAAGTAGGCCTAGATCTAGATCTAGACCTAGACTAGATCTAGTATAGTAATACCAATTTCAGATAACAGAGATAATTGTTCAAAATTACACCAGTCCCACGTACTGTAATACTATCTGGGTACACACCTACAAGTATGTGGTCCAATGTATTGGACCCACAGAACTCTTAACTACGTATTTAAGAGTTCTGTGATTGGACCCCATACAACCCATGATCCATAGAAAATGGAGGGTATTGTGTTATGTATGTATTGTAGCAGGAAACAGCACAGAAATCCGGGTTTTGGCCTTTGGGTTTTGTAAAATCTTGAACAAAATATTTTTAAATAGATCTAGATCTATTCATTTGTGATCTAAAATTCATGGAAACAGTACAATTTGAATTTGATATCTATATCAATCAAATATTAGTTTGGATTAGTAACACATGCATTAAAAGAGCAAATTTGAGGCAAAGTTTAATAGACCAATTGAATTGAAGCGTATTCATTAACCATTGCTGAGGCATATAGAACTAGTCTACATGTTGCCCATGTGTTATGGATATGGGAACAAGTCTACAGCAAGTACCTGTTGATCATGTTCTAAACTTCTAATCTCAATAAGATGTGAACGTACCTTCTAGTATCTTTAACACTGACGGACATCCCCACCTTTGAACGATTTTGGTGAGAGGGTCTATGAACCCATCTTCACTTGAACTATCTCCGCAGCAGTTGTCGAGCTCCATTTTTAGACCCTCAGGCTCTAGCATGCAAGACTCCGATATGATGCGTATACGTACGTACGTACAGGCTGCTAGTTACGTTGGTGTATCATATAGCTCGAGCTCCCGGGCCGGGACGGCCGCGCCGGCTATACCGAGTAAATAGAAATAGTACTGCGCATGGCATGCTGATCGCGAGCGACCAGACCATGTGCGCGCTACCCCAAGACCAATACCAGGCAAACTTTACCCAAGTCTGGTTAAACGTAAGTCTAGTCCCCATCGAAGGTTTCCACTGCCATTTACGCATGCGCGTAATTGACGATGATAGCGTGTACGTTCCATGATCATTACTTACGTAGATTATGTAACTCTATAGGCCTACATGGTTAAGATGGCTCAGTTTTCACAAAAGATAAATCTTGGACTCTTTCAGCATCAAACTCGCACAAATTCATCGTCGCTTCAACACTCTGTTATTATAATTTTAAAATAGAAGTAAATGGTTACAATTACAGGAGAGATAATTTCAATTTTTCATAGCAATATTTACACAGCATATTGTGAGCTAAAGAAAATTGAGCTAAATATATTTGGTAAAAGGCGGTGGTCAATTACTACCCTATATAAGCAAACAAAAAAAGGCGCAAAGTGAAATTGGGTAACAGGCGTTGGTCAAATAGTACCCAATGTATGAGCAAACAAAAATTGAGCAAAGTAAAATTCGGTAAGTGGTGATGGGTAATTATTACTCAGCATATGAGCAAACACAAATATGGGCAAAATAAATTGGGTAAGGGGCGGTGGTCAATTATTACCCAATTATGAGCAAACAAAAATTTGAGCAAAGTAAAATCGGGTAAGTGGTGATGGGTAATTATTACTCAGCATATGAGCAAACAAAAATTTGGGCAAAGTAAAATTGGGTAAGAGGCGGTGGTCATTTATTACCCAATATATGAGCAAACAAAAATTTGAGCAAAGTAAAATTGGGTAAGTGGTGATGGGTAATTATTACTCAGCATAAGAGCAAACAAAAATTTGGGCAAAGTAAAATTGGGTAAGAGGCGGTGGTCATTTATTACCCAATATATGAGCAAACAAAAATTTGAGCAAAGTAAAATTGGGTAAGAGGCGGTGGTCATTTATTACCCAATATATGAGCAAACAAAAATTTGAGCAAAGTAAAATTGGGTAAGTGGTGATGGGTAATTATTACTCAGCATAATTATGAGCAAACAAAAATTTGAGCAAAGTAAAATTGGGTAAGAGGCGGTGGTCAATTATTACCCAATATATGAGCAAACAAAAATTTGAGCAAAGTAAAATTGGGTAAGAGGCGGTGGTCATTTATTACCCAATATATGAGCAAACAAAAATTTGAGCAAAGTAAAATTGGGTAAGAGGCGGTGGTCAATTATTACCCAAATATGAGCAAACAAAATTTGAGCAAAGTCAAATTGGGTAAGTGGTGATGAGTAATATTCCTCAGCATCTAACAATTACCCAACTACTTGGTAAATTGCTCTCAACTCCTTGGAACGATGTTGTTGCTAAATGTATAATAATTGGGTAAATATAATGCCCTGAAATAGATTGGGATAAAAATTACCCAACCTTGGAAACGATTTCTCGACCAACCATCAGTTGCCCAACGAAATTTACCCAACTCGCAGTGGGAATGTGCCAAAATTACACAACTACAGGCAAAAATTACTCAATCCTAATTTGCAAAATAATGTTGGTAAATTTCTAGGCGAATTTCTACCCAACCATCAGTTGCCCAACAAAATTTACCCAACTCGCAAAGGAAATGTGGCAAAATTACACAACTACGGGGCAACTGGTTCCCAACCCTCATTTACCAATACTGTTGGTAAATATCCGCCCAATAATTAAGTAAAAATAATTGCCCAATATTGGTTAAAACACTTAAATGCTTAAATGGGTAATAATAGCCCAGAATAACGAATTTTTTTAACCAACCAACAATTACCCAACTAAATTTACCCAACATTTTAAGAGTGTACTAGATTATTATTATTTTTGTTTTCTTTTCTTTCTTTTTTGCACATATCGCACGACAACCAAATGCTCTAAGATGTTGATTCCTACTTTGATAGAAAAATAAGGTTAAACAAAAAAAGGGAAAATACTAGAAGAGAAAAGGAAAGAAAGAGTAAAGACGGATTGAGGACGGTAAACCCCAAACAAGAGACTATGGAGATCTACCCCAGAATCCTCTCACCGGCACCAGATTTGCCTAGGCCAATGATGGCCGAGAAGATTGCGCAATGTACCGCGCCGGTCTGGCAGGAAGGTGCCAATTGCGGTGAGGGGTTTTCATGGACCAGTAGATCTGAGATTATATTATCCAAAAAAAGTACGAATTTAGAAGAGTACGAATTTACAAATATTTAAAAAAAAAAGTGAAAGGCGTAAATATTCTAAAAAAGAATGAAACGCCGATAATACCAAACAACAACAATACATTTAATCTTCTACCATGATATATAGAGATATAGAGGTGGCCCGGTTTAAACACTTGGGTTCGAGTCCCGACACAGCACTAGCCATATTTGTCCCTTATATGGGTACTCGGCAATTGGGTTCAGGGGCGGATCCAGCCGGCGGCAGGGGAGGGGGCCCAATTCGTGGGAAAATATTTAGGCCAATAATTCGCTCAGTGAGGGGGGGGGGGGGGGCAGTAAGCACTATTTTTTTGTTGGCCCTCGAAAATTTGAAAAATCGCACCCTCCCCCCCCCCCTTTGAGCGCCAGGGGAGGGGGCCCATCTCCAAAAAAAGGTAAAATTTCCCCAGGGGAGGTGGCCCCTGGATCCGTCATTGATTGGGTTACATGTCGTTACTCAGAAGGTCTGTAATTCCGAAAGTTCGTATTTCCTAAAAATGAAATAGGTTTCATAATTCCGAAGGTGTGTATTTCCGAAAATGAAATAGAGTTCGTAATTCCGAAAATGAAATAGGGTTCGTAATGCCGAATTTGCGATATCTACGACGTTTATTACAGTTGTTCCCGTATAGCATGACATATTTCAAATTGGGAAGTGCTCTCATATTTATGTTTAAAAAGTTCTGGTAACGTTTTGTTACAAAATACATTAGTGTATAATTTATCGATAAAAGGCTGACCGATTAATAAGTCTGATTGGTTTATCAATCAGAGGGTAGGAACCAGGCCCAAAATAACATCCAACAAAATCAGATATAGAAGAGCTGCTTTTGTTTGTCAATATATGAATGTGAAAATCGCCCAATTCAACATCTTTATACTTGGATCATTTACGACAAATTGATCGAAAGAAAAAAAATCTTGATAAATATGATTTTGGTAGGTGATAAATATGTTTGTTTACATGTTATTTCTGTTCTGAGATATTTAATTCCATCACAATGATTCGTACACTTACGCAGTTGTGTTGAAGGTCATTTTTAATGAATAGTCCGACACCTTCCCCACGACCATATTTCCTGTCAGCATGAATGAATCCATACTGATTAATATAAAAAGGAAGATTAGGTTTATCCACGTTTCTGATTGTCCAATAACAAAAAATGGGTAATTTAAACTCTTCAGGTAACCGTGTTTTTTATCAAAATTATGCGACAAACTTCTAGCATTAAAATGTAGTAGACTAAATTGATTTTGATTTAGATTTGGTTAGGGGTGTGTAAACTTCAAGCAGTTCCTTCGGGAGTACTGCTCCATTTCATTCGTCTCAAGCTGAAGATAAGACGTAGAGTGGGTGGTGATTACGCCATTCGTGCGTTCTATTCGGTCCGTTTTACCATAGACCGTCTATGGTTTTACCCGAAGATTGGCTTCTAAAAGGCCATTATCATACCAGCATTGTGTTAAGCTGATCGTTTGTATTTGAGCTTGTGTCATAGTTTGTCAAATCCCCTTTCAACGGCTTTCTGTGTGTAATTGGGTTTTCACAGAAGTGTATCAATCAGATTTGTAGAACGATTGCTCTGTACCCCGGCCCGCGCCCCCCCCCCCCCCCCCCCACTCAGGGTACGCATATTATGCTCGTACCCTCTTTTTGAAAGCACCCCGTATCTGAGGACTGCCAACATTTCCGAACCCCCCTTTCGCGGGCTTTTCGCGGGCTTTTCCTGCCTTGGAGACCCCCCTAAAATCAGGAAAAATGCTCAATGTACCCTCCTAAATTCGGAATAATTTCTCAGGAGTCCAAAGAGATGAGAGAGAACAAGAAAAACACCCCCTTTTTAAAGAAATCTCCGGGTGAAAAGTCAAATACACCCCTTTTTGTACAATTCTCGGGCCGGACTTTGTCGAACGAAAAGTACCCCTTTACTGGACATTTTGGCAACACGCATGCGGTCATTCCGACCTCTGAGTGGGGGGCTGGGCTCTGTACTCAGTAGTAATGATATATACCTCACTGAACAGGGGCAACAATGTACATGCACATAAACGGGGATCTCTAGATGAACACACTCCCTCCTTTATCTCCGTAAGCAAACTAAGAACTATTCTTCAGTATTCAGACCAAATGTATTCTTGTGATCTCATATTGCTATGCCTTCAATATAGGGTTGTCAGTGAAGATACAGAAATATTTACATGAATATAACCTTATTACATATAGAACATATATACTATTACATAAATGGAGTGAATATATATATGCTTGATACATAATAGATACAGAACAAAAACTCTTCCCTCTATATGAAATTGAAACGATATTTCATCAGAAAGAAAATAAATACTTTATCTCATTAACCATTACTCTACAGTTGAGTTCTCTTCTCTACCATAAAAGTATATCAGATGTAACTGTTGGCTTAAATACAAAAGTAGGACCGTTAGGACGTAAGGTGTGAGATTGCTCTAGCTCTTACCTAAAACAAAGGAGCCAGCATGCAGTACCATTCAAAACCCACGTCTGCTCTCCCCAAAGGCAAGATGGAAAAGAGACTGACCATATGGGCCTCGTAAATCACAAAAAAAGAGAGAGGAGGCAAGACAGTGAGAGAGGGGAAAAGAGAGGAATGTGGACTTGTGTGTAAGCAGGGGGAATCCCATGTACGCAAGGAGAGAGCAAGATAGAAACATGAAGAGCGGAGAGCGAAAGTGAGGCTAGGAACAAACCATGGACCTGAACAAACACTGGGGTGCGATAGTCTGCAGGCACAGACCCTAATTTGACACTTTATCAAAAAAATCATTGTGCCTTGAGAGAAGTCTAGCCCAGCTACCTACTGGTTGAGTCAATATGTGTAAGGAGCAGCTACAGTACATGGCCTATGGTAGTCTTGTAGTGCAGACTCACTTTTACGACTGACCAGGGTTTGTGCTTGCAGACTAGGGGTTGATAAGTGCAATTTCAGTCGAGGGGATAAAGTTAGTTTTGTGAAACATGGAAAGAAACAGTGTGGAGTCGATCAAAAAAGGTTGATCATCTAGCAATAAGTATTGGTGTGTACTGCAAGGTTCTGGAATCATCAAAATTATAAGAAATTTCGCCCAGTCTTGGTAAAGTTGCAAGCACTGTACACAGAAAGATGTATGGGACTGCGCGAACATGTATCATAAAAATCCGTCCCAATTTTTATGCTGTTATATATACATGCCAATATTACTGAAGATATGCTTTTCAGGGAACATTTCAATCTGATGTTCTTCCACTTGTATAATAACAATGATAACGCTCACAAATTTATTCTTAGCTAGGAATTTACAGAAAACCAAATAGTGATTTTACCTTTTTTGACAACTTGGAAAGTGCTTCAGGTAGTGTTCTTTCTTTTCGGTCTGCACTAGCGGGGCACTTATTGTAAAAACATGCTTACATCAAATCCCTATTCAAATAAATTGTCTGAATTGTGTACTTAAGGATTTACTCAACTTGTTCAACAACCTACTCGCATTACTCCCAATAGCGCCTCGTTAATTAATTGATTTAATACGTGTTTCCAACACAATTGGTCCATTGAAAGCTGGAGTTCAATCAGGCGGATTACGCGAATTTGTGTACTTTGTCACAAATCACATCATCCAAAGTTAACGCCCTAATGTTCAGGTCCTTTGACCAAAACGACTTTAAAAAATGACCTTGCATCCATTGATTGGGATTCAGTCTTCTCTTTAGAAGACAATGTCGACCAATTATGGGATTTATGTTTAAAGCTCAGTAACAAACATGCTCCGTACATATATGTGAGGAGAAAGATTAATGGTTCTCCCTGGATTAACGATGAAAACTTGGCTTTAGCCCGATAGAGGGACTTCAACAAAAAGAGGTTCGACCAACTTAAAGCTAAGATAACGGAATCCAATTATCAACCTAACATACCAAACTATGAAGTTGCACTGGGGAAAATACACTTGCTTTCAAAACAAAGCGAACAATTTGAATAAACAATTGAAAAGGTTTTATTATAGGACTTACGGAAAATAGCAACGATTTTCGGAAAACTTTGAAGTTGATGATTGATTTACTTCCAATCAATCATCACCTTCCAAGTTTTCCGAAAATCGTTGCTATTTTCCGTAAGTCCTATAATAAAACCTTCCAAGCAAAAAGTCTTAAGAAGAAAAGCATATTGTTATCAACCGAGGAGTTTTTTCTGATAAAAATATTATAGTTAACAAATTCAATGAAATGTTTAGTAGTGTCGGCAGCGATATAGCTTCTAGTTTAAACACAACGGATGATGAAACGAATATCTTTGAAAGTTTGTCACAAACGGCTTTCTCTTTTTAAATTTGGTAACATTGACTCTGAGTTTGTACTGATAGAGTTAAGTACTATTGATTGTACAAAAGCGATTGGTTTGGATGATTTACATCCTAGATTATTGAAATTGGGTGCTCCTTTCATATACAGCCTTTAACCTACAACCGATCCTTGCAGACCGGCCGCTTTCCAAAAGACCTAAAACTTGCTAGAATTATTCTAATATATAGCTAAAAGCAACCGATCAAATCAAATCACAAACTTCAGACCTATTTCACTTTTGTCATCTATTTCTAAAATACTGGAAAAAGCTGTTCACTTACAATTATACTATTTCTTGTCTGTGATAGATATTAACTCTCTTATTCATATTCATTTATTTATTTAGTTATTTAGTTAGTTACTTACTTAGTTACTCACCTCTATTCATTATTTTTTTTATTTATGTATTTATTCAATCATTAATTAATTTAATGTTCAATTATTTATCTATGTATTTTTTTTATTGTCCCCGTACTTTTTATTCCTGTCCATACTACTTGATGATTTCGTGGGAAGGCCATTTACCTGGATCTTCGAAACAGGAAGAGAATAACCTACATTGCTTTTTTAAAGAACAATTTCGTTGCTGTCCCGATATTATTTTTTGATTTATTATGAAAATAGCACCACTCTTAGCTTGTTGAGTGGCTATTAATTGAGCTGACCCCAACTAAAAAATAAAAAAAATAAAAAAAATTGAATTTCTTCTACTTTTACATTTATTCATCGTTGTATGAAACATGTTTTACCGCATTTCATAAGGAAATACGCGTCAATTGCAATACACTGTGTCGCAAAACAGATGTGTATATACGGGGATTCCCCTTTTGAAAGGAAATGGATGACGACTCGATAAGAAGCATGACGTCACAATTACGGACTTTCATATCGTTTGCACTTCCTTGTCTGATACGATATTGATACAGAAATATAGGCAAACTTACAACACGGACAGCATGAAAGAATGTGTGCGTATACATAATACAGGCTAGGATAGCTAGGAATGATAACCTTTGCAGATGACATAATTTTGCGCAAAGAACAGAGACAGCTATGACTGTTAATTGAATAAGATTACGTTTCAAGATAATGCAGAGACCATTTCTCAAAAAAGGAGTGAGAAAAATCATTGACGTCATCAGTCCATCATGCTAAATTGAGTGTGTTAGTAGGACCTAAGTCACATGAAGAATCGATAGTCTACGCTATACAGGTCAGGCAACGTTGTAAACAGGACAATCGCCGGTACATACACTGCCAGCAGCTTGGCCAAAGCTTGACCATCAACTTCAAGTAAGTATACTTATAAGGAAACTTTTAAACTTCAGCTCCTGAAGCCTTAAATGTATGCATTTAAGGCTTCAGGAGCTGAAGTTTAAAAGTTTCCTAATGCACTATAATCTTCTCATGTTAGGAAATACTATTCCGTGACATGGATAAAATGCGTTATGATATTATACAGTATATATCATTACTACCAGTGGCATATCGCGGTCCTAGCATGGGTAGGCGCAAGTGGGCCGGGGGGGGGGGGGGGGGACATCCGGGCCAATGGTGTTGTAATGTCATTGTCATGCCATGTAGTGAAGAGAGATGGTCTCGGAAAGTCACTTATACACTGTGAAAAGGTTGGGCAATATTTTCCAACACTTTGCCTATAGTCAACCCAACCATCTATTGGGCAATATTTTCGTATTTTGCCCAACAGTTGGTCAAGATTTTCCCAACAAGTGGGCTACCGTAGTCGGGCAGTTGAAGGGTCATATCTTTGCCCAAATTTTGGTCAAAATACGAAACAATTATGCACGTGTGAAGTAGGGTACTTATGTTTACCAATACCACTGGGCAAAATATTGCCCAATAGATGGTTGGGTTGACTATTGGCACAACGTTGGGCAAAGTGTTGAAAAAATATTGCCCTACCTTTTCACAGTGTAACAGCAACAGTGGAAGCCAGGCAAAGAAGAGGCAGACCTTCTATTTCCTGGCTGAAAGACATCCTCATATCAAAAGCTGTCAGAGGCAACAAGAGCAACGGCAGACAGAGAAGGATGACATAAACTTATGGTGGTCCCACCAGCGCAATTAGCGCCACCTGACTGGCAGCTAGAAGAAGATTGTCATTAGTTACAGCAGCATCCAATCCATGGTTCTTTGCAAGAGAATGAAGCGAGTGAACACAATTCGTCCTTGTTTTCACGAAGTGACGGTAGTGAGGAAAATCGTAACGCAAAGTGAATGCAATTTTTTTTCACTACCGTCACTTCGTGAAAACAGCGACGAATTATTGGCATATATTGTTTTGTGTTACAGTTTTTATTTTTTTATTTTGTGAGGAATTTGAGCTATGTAACCTCAATACTAAATTTAATTCTCCATGCATATGTGTTGATTTCACCAATATTTTCTTCTTCTTTTTTGTCCAGTTAATTGCCCAAGTTCTAAAGAATGAAACGACAATAAAGCGTTTTACAATGTTGCGAAGTTATCTGTTGAGGTTCCAACTGCAAATGTTGGGGATATTCCATTGGGCACCTATTCATTGGCGGCATCGCTGTCTCTTATGTACCGATGAGATGTGGGGAAGCAAGGCAGACAAATTACGTCAGGGTAACTATTCTACTGTCAGTATAACACATAATTTAGCTGAGGACAGTCAATGTTCAATTCAATGGTTTTATCGTCCATATCAACGGAATTTGTTTTACTTTTACATGGCACATAATAAACTAAACATGATAGATGTATGATAAAGCAAACAACAAACTTAAAACAGGCCCAAATTACATGTATTAACAAAATACAAAATGTCTGCCGTAGTTTGTGCATTAAGCATGGACAATTTCATTTATTTTATTTCATTTATTTATTTCCACGTCAAGATAAAAACAACATTATACAATCTTCAATACAAATATTCGAAGTGGGAGGACCATGAAAAGCACATTGTTAAAATAATCTTCACCAATTATACAAAAATGAAATAACTTAACCATACATAATTTACAGAAAATTAAGATAACACCAACAAAAAGGGCAGATGAAAAAATTGAGAAAAGATGATGGAAACACTGCACAATCATTAACACTATATCTAATACAAATATAGTCGTTTAAATTGGTTAATTTTCTTGCTATTCTAAAATTGAGTTAGGAAGGTTATTCCACAAAAATGAGCCGTTATGAGATTGAGCTATCGAGATACGATTTAATGGGGATGAATATTTTGGGCATTCCTGGTATTATGATTATGGAAATTAATTTATGAAATAGTTAGGAGAGGAAAATTCCAGTTTCATAGATCAAATATCAAACATAAAGTATCAAAATTAATATCAAATAATTACATAATATTGGCTGCTCTTGAGTGGTATATCAGATATATTGCATTCAGCTCGTTCCGAGTCGAAGACAAGTGCAATATTCATGCTAGCTGAATACCACTAAAGAAAGTCAATATCATTATTATTATTATTATTATACATAGCATAATTGAACTTGACATTTAAAGGATTGGGAGGTCAAATTATTTACTAAATCTTAATGATGATGCATTACATAAAACATGAAGTTCCATGGCAATTTTCCAATCCAACATTGTCTCGACTACCAGTCTTAACCCTATCTAGCCCTATTTACGGGATAGTTTTTTAACGCAAAAAAATCTTGCGCTGAAATTGTATGACTTTATTCTTTCGGGTCTTGCGCATCTTTTGAAATATCATTTCTCCAAAAAAAAGAGATAAAACATTGGTTATTTGGTCTTGCTTATAGTTTAAGTGTTTGTTTTCGAGGTCAAACTAGTTGAATTATAGCTAGAAATGGAATAAAACAACAAAAACAATATAAAAAAATGAGTTGAAAAACAAAGAGATACATAAAAAAAAAACCATCAAAACAATAGATAGCATAAGGAATAACCTGGCTCTTCCAAAATTTGTGTAATTGTATTATTATTTCAAATGGTCTAAAGATTATATGCAGTGAAAAGGAATGTTTAAATATGAAGAATAATTGATTTATGGGTAAACATTTGAATTTTATGATCTTAATTGCAAAATTTACCAAAAATATGCAAATGAGTGAATCATTTTTTTCAAAAAAAATAAATTACCATAGTATTCTATACACTTCACTTGACATGCATGCACATTTTCGTGGCGATCGGGCGTTTCACAGCCGAGGTTTTTTATTTTTTTATTTTTTTTAATAGCCCGGGCTATATAGGTTCGTATTATTAGATATGTACAAATGAAGATTAACGCTTTACAGGGAATTTGAACCCCGTACCATGTGCTTCTTATCCACTTATCCACTAGACCACGACAAGTCATTGCATTGTAATGACATGTTCAAAACAGATGAACACATTGTAAACGATCACGAAGCCCGATTCGATGACCCACGTGACGAGGACTTTGCCGAGGACATGGACGAAAGCGCTGGTTTATTATCGCCCACCAACTATATGGGTGAACATTCTGAGATTTGGTGGGAAGACAACACAGGAGATGGAGAGATTTGCGTTGTCTGTGCGAGTCTACGGTGGAATAGAGAAGGGGACGTGGTTCGAAACATCGAGGAATGGGGTAAGGATTATTCGATTAATGTCATGTTATTTGGCTTTTTCCTTCTTCGCATCATTTAATTAAATTCAAATAAGGGCCTTGAGAATAGTTTTGAATGTAGATTGTAGATATAGCAGAAAAGATATATATAATAATGTAAAAATTGACTGCATTATCAATAAGATTAAGAAGGACTTATTGATTTTAATTTATAAAAAGAATCCATAACCTGGCACCACCATCTCTATGTTCGAAAATAACTGTTAAGGGTAGTTTTTATTCATTACGCAACCACAAATGTACTCTTCACTTGGGCACACCCCGGACAAAATTTCTTTAAAATAGTTTACTTTATGTTGGTGGCAAACTGTTTAATGAACTCCCAGAGTCAATCCGCTTAGCAAGTAACTTAAATATTTTCAACCGATTGATTTCTCAATTATACACCCACCCTTTCTAGTTATAAACATGTATCCCCCTTTTCTGTTGTTTAACTTGCATTGTATATATTTTTTCTTTACATTTACTTATTTTAATATTATGTAGTTTTTTTTTGTGTGTGTTTTATCTGTTTATTCATATGTATTTTAATGTACCATGTACGGACATGATGAAAAACAGCTATGCTAAACTGAAAGTATGTTTTTTAATCACCGTATTTAAATAAATAAACAAACAAACTTATATTAATAATGATGATTTCTTTGACCCATGGAAGCATCATGAGCATCACTGCTATTCTTCCTCGGGACACTCCTGTTATCATTACCCCAGGGGGTGTTTCACAAAGATTCTAAGTCGAACTTAATTCCAAGTTGGACTTAACAATTATGGAAAGCCATTAGCATCCTCCAAAATATTTTGTAAAAGTTATTTTAAAAGGCATAAAATGTTGATTCAAATCATTCATTTTTTTCTATTATCATGGGAGATTTCATGTTCTTGATGTGGAATTTATGAAAAGTCTAAAATACTTTAATTTTTGCTTTTGAATATATCTCATTATAAGGCTACAAATGGCTCTCCATAATATTTTAATCCAACTTAGAGTTAAGTTCTACTTTGAATCTTTGTGAAACACCCCCCAGAAATTGCCAGGTACCCATTTACACCCTGGTAGAGAGTGTGTGTAATTACATGGGTTTATACAGACGTGTATCAATCAGATATGATTATTTACGTCTGGGGACCGACCTTTAACGTCACCATCCGAAAGACGTGACCCATTCTCGAACCGGGGTCACCTGAGCCAGTTTGTAGGCGAAGACAGAGAGCTGACCAAGACAGTGAACTTGCCACTAGACCAACTCACATATCCTTGAAGAGAGAGAGAGAGAGAGAGTGGCAAACGTGAATTTAATGTCTTGCCGAAGGACGGTGGTGCCTGGCTGGGATTTGAACCCTTAACCCTTGGATTGATTTTCAAGTGAATGAACCACTATACCACGACACCTTCACTTAAAGCCCCACTGTCCTACTTGTAGCTACTTGCTCTCTCTATATAGAAAACTTCCCCAATCGGTGCCTGTTGGTCCCCCATGATCCTCTTTTTCCTATGTTAGTTGAGATCTGAGTTAATGAGATAGCCACCTGTCAGTGACCTCGCTGTATGGTCTAATCCCTTCTGGCCAAGTAGTATTGACGGTCTTTAATATCATAACTAGACCAATGATGAAAGGGTATCATCAAGGGAGCATCTCATTCCCTTGCGATATTTTATGGCCCAATATCAAAGTTCGATCCTCCCACTCACCCACATAGGCCAGCAAGCAACTAGCCATACGTATTTTAATGATTTATTACAAACAACAGTAGAAGAAACTTGCGATGAAACCCATATTACCCAGTCTTCCCACTGTGGCATGTATATATTCTGATGAGACGTCAACATTATGTGTGATCGAACTTTGTTAGGCAAGGTTGCAAAGTCATTTGAAAAATCAACCTAAAGCAATTTCATTAGCCCTGCCCATTGCCCTTTGAAATGTGGTTACATTACAATGACGTATTTGGAAACTGATTTCTATTGAATGTACAATTTATGGAATTGAAATTGCCCTCCATCTGATTTTTAACAGTTTGTGATTTCTATAGAAAATACAATATTATGGTCATGAAATAGCCCTAGAGTTGATTTCTCCATTGAAGTCTTTTTTGATGATGCCATTTCTTCATCATCCCTCAGTGCCTGGACCATTCCGCAGATCCGTTGGAACAATAGTGTCCATGCTCTTCATGGTAGTCCTGACCTTTGGCATGTGCTACAACACTGTCCTCTACTTCCGGTACCTGTTCGGTCGGGAAGACGAGGTGATGCACCTGACTTCGTTCATGTCCTTCTCCATCAGCTTGAGCTCTGTCACCTTGATCTGTGTGTACGCGAAAACCCGGTACTACCTGAGCGGGTATGGCCGCAACCTGGACACAGAGAACAGTCGATCAAGGGACTGGGGTTGGTGTGAGGTGCTGCATCAAGATTACATGGTAAGTCTACTAGCTGTTCCTGACTAGGTATCTAGGGCAACTTACATGGTGAGACTATTTGGGGAGAGGCCAATCCACCTCATAAATCAATCACAATCACCAAGCTTGATCCCGAATCGGCGGTCTGGAGTCGGCCCGCGGTGTGACCAACCAAACCCCAGGAAGATGCATATTATTTTGCTGAGATGGTCAACACATTTCAGCGTATACTGTCACCAGACAATAGTACATTTTTGCGAGTGCACTAGTGAATATGCATTGCACGCAGGTAAGTCACAGAAGGATAACGAACGAGACTTGTCGAGTTCATTGTCCGTCTCATTGATAGACGTGCGGCTCTCTGTCATCTTTGGTTATACACCGATTCGGGCGACTTCTGGTGGAAGTGCGCCCTCATAAGGTGACGCCATAACTGGGGGGCGTCTGACTGCAGCTAGCTAGCTTACATTGCATCGCAGCGGGCGCATCGGAGAAGCCCCCCAGTTATAGCGCCGCCACCGGCGGGCAGGTACATAAAACCCCCAAACCGAATCGGTGTATAGTGTGACGACGGCCGCGAGAGGTAGCTTATCTAGCCCGAGTCGGTAGCATGGCATGGTATGTATATGGCATGCACCCAGTCTTATACTATTATGCAAAGTAGAATGTATCTGTTCTTTGTACATTGTATAATTTTTGTAAACACTACATGTACTTTATATAAAATAGATCAAAATGATTTGAAATGTAATTGTTTTCTTCTTCAAAGAAAGGACTTATGATGGCTGTGCATTAAACCCACTGGGAAGTGTACAGGTTGATGTTATTGCTTCTCTATTGAAATAAATGTTTACATTGTGAATTTTTCATCATAAGCACAATTTGAATGTAAATCTCTATCGCACTTCAAAAAGCTCAAGGGGTTACAATTTTACAATACTTGTCTAAGAGTACACTTTTTTGAAATCCCAGTTTAGGGTGTGAATTTGGGAAAACAAACCACGCGAAATCCTCAATTAGGGTGTATTTTGGCTTCAGAAGAAATCCTCGTTTAGGGGGTGTCTGGAAAAGCTGTGGTCACGCATGCTTACAGTATTTCTAAATGACTGAGGGTGCGTTTAAGCTTAAATTGGCAGAATGAGCGATTTGTAACGCTCATCGTACGTAAACGCTCATCGTAATCGCAGTTCCACGGTGTACAGTTTATGCTCACTTCTCCGGCTCCTCCAGGCAATTCTCCCTGGGTGGCCTTAATTGGCCTTGCAGCTGGATTCGCAAACATGCACTGTGCATGCTACGTAGACCCACTAGAGGTCAGTGCGTTGGCCCCATTTAAACGCGTTTACAAATTGTAAACGCATCTTTTTGTGAGTTTACGATCGGCGATCGTGATCGCCGTTTTTCGGTGATTCTACAAAAGTGAGAAAGGACGCAACCGTGTTTTAAACTAAACGCGTAACAGATGCCTGATTCTGGCCAGAAAAAGTTAAGCATAAACACGCCCTAAGACGACCTAACAGTTATTTTGAGGAGGTAACTGGTCGGGTGATCCGATAAAAAGCATTGAATTAGCATGATTAAGGTAAGGTTGCGATTTGTTTTAAGTTACATTTATGGTTAGGCATAGAGTGGTGAAGTGTGAGGTCATCGAAAATCTATTTTTAGAATTTCTAATTTTTGTTCTTCATTTTCCGAAAGAACATCAAAAATAATGTCCAAACGTCGAAAACCAATTGAATATGTTAAGTATTGGCAGAGATATGACCATCTGAATAAATAGAGTTCCTGTATAGGAAATCTATTTATTCAGATGGTCACAGCTTCGGTACTCAGGGTTGAATTCAGGGATTCGGTTACTGTAGTCAACTATAGCGTCTTAGCGACGCATGTGTCATACAACCAAGACAAGTCGGTCGACGTTAACTGTATGCCTAAGAAAAAGGGAAAAACACTGTGTTTGTACATTTTCAATTTTCAGACTCGCCGTCTTCAGTACCTGTGTGGAGCTAGTGGGTTCCGTCTTCCAAGCATCTCTTTTCACATGTCGTGTCTCCTCTGGCCCGCTGTCAATGTGATCTTCGAGATTGTCTACATGTACTTCAACAGTGTGGCCCAAGTCCAACCTGTCAACCTGATGTTTGCCGTGATCGAGGTTTGTTACTTTGTCAGGATACTCTGACCTTTCCACCGATTTTTTTTCTCCATCAATTCCAGGATCAGCATTTCACACATAGCCTTATACACACCAAAAAGTCACCAAATCCAGTAAGCCAGTGGATAAACTGTTTAAACACGCGAAAAAAAATATGAGATACCTAGTAATTCATTTTCGGCCAATGAAAATCTCTGATCACCTTTGATCTCTGATGTCTTTGTTCATCCAGGTACTGTCTGTCACTCATGGGATGCTGCTGTTTGGTGTATTCTGCTACACCCTCTTCCTCCTTCGTTCCTCCTTCGAGACCGAGTGCAACCTACTACTCGCTTTCTTCGTTGAGAACGAAGGCCACCTCGATCGGTGTCGCCTGCGGTTAGCCGAAACTTATCGCGATTACAGGGTCTTTCGGTCATCGGTCAGTGCTTGGGTTGCTTTCATTGTCACCATTGGCATCCTAGGTGAGTCATTCCAGTGGCACATACAGGATTTTGTATTTTGAAGAAGAACAAAACAGGAGGGAGGCACGATATTCCAAAATCATCTGACGAGAAACAATACAAATTGCCATCAGACTTTGGGGATACTTTTTCCTCCTAAATTCCTTGACAAGCATTGCAATTCCAGCTTGTTCATAACCAAAGTACGAGTTCCTTTTTATTAGCCATAAGTTTAGATGTTTTAAAATTATTTCTGTGGTTAGATTGTGCATAAATCTATTTACCATGTCGTTAAAGGTACCCGTTTACTTTAATCTAAAAAAAGGGAAACCTTACCCCGGCCAGGAAACGACCATTGTCATTCTGAGAGGTTTATTGTAACATTGCCCATTAATCTACAAGATCTCGCACCAAAGTGTATGAGAGAGGTATAAAGCAAGATATTCTTACAGTTTCCCCGCACCAGATGGGCATCCATTTTCTTGATGATGTGACGTACTATGCGAAGTCGTTTATCAAGTAACTGTGTTAAAATATATGGATGCTTCCATCCCTCATGTGTGTGGTGATGAAGTATTTCATTCACCTGCAACTATCTTTTGTAGTATAGTTGTCAGAACGCAAATTGCATGAATATGTTGTTGTTCTTCTGGGTTGAAGGTTTCGCATACATGAAATAGATTTGTCAACTGCTATATTTTAGTATTTTTAAATGAATGAATTAAAATTGTTCCCCTGTTTATATATTTTTATCCTAATATAATTTTCACCTTCTAAGCTATGTTTTTCCCTCATGAAAAGGTAAAGGTTTTGTTACTGAACTAAGAAGCCTTTCCAATTAGATCCAATGTTGCCAGGTACATCCCATTACCAAGAAAATGGCTGTGCCCATGCCAAGCTAAAAAGCATTACATCATACCATGGACCGTAGTAAGTCCATGATCATACCAAGAATATCTTCATTTATATATCTCTTGTACATTTCCGTGTAGAAAACTGTAAAATGAATCACTTGGCAGGAATAATTCTCATCTTTCAGCATACCTACACTTATTATTTTGGGGTGAGGTTTCCTTGCAGTAAAAAATATAGTTGTTCCTCACTGATTCCATTGTCTGCCTTGCAGGGCTAACCATTCATCTCAGCTGGAATTACGATGTCTACAGCGGCAACGAGAAGCTCGAAATGAGCGGCAGGGACCTCATCCTCCTCAACTGCCTCATCTTCTCTGAGAAGCTAATGATCCTTACCCTGCCCGTCTTCGCAGTTGGCGGGATGGACCACGACTGCCTCTGGCGTCATTTCCACCTGGCCCTCTCGAGGAACCGTCGAAGTGAGCAGGAGTATTTCTGGGAGCGTCTCACCTATTACCTGCGCGATCTGACCGAGAATGACAGGGAGACTGGCATCACCATGTTTCTCTCCGTCGTCTCCCTGTATACGGGACTACGACTTGGCGTGCAAAACTTGGATTATTCCCGCCTCCCGGTGCATTAGAGGAATGGAGGTTAGGTTATGTTAGGTGTCAAACAATCGTTGTAGTCATAAATCTAGTCGATCAACTCTTTATACGCCGCACAGAATGATCTCCACGTGCCACAGTGTATTTATCATAGAGTAAATGTATTTAAAAAAAAGTTCAAACTGTTTTAAAGTGCAAGATTAGTCTATACCAGTGTTATAACGGTTGTCATTTTTCAAAGCCATATTTGTGCACAAACATTGACAATGGGATCCTTCCATTAATTGGTGCCTATAGTTTTATGCAAAGTTGCACGCGTGTCAAATGAGGTACCATGCAGCGAAGCGAAACAAGTAACCAAAGTGATAAAGGGACTTGGTAACATTGTTCAGATTAGAGAAAATGGTGCTAAGGTAGTGACTTCAATGCTGGATGTACAATTAAAGATAATCTGAAAGATTGAGGGGAAAAGAAATCACTATGTAATGATAACATTGGGAAAAACTGATTTGATAAATTCCTAAATTCTCCCAAATATATTATAATGATTCAATTAAATTTTAGGTGAATGTAAATCGTCACAAAGCAATGAATTGGCTCTATATACCATTCCAAACATTTAAGTCTTGAAACATTTAAGTTTTAAAAGCCTGCTTTATGTCTTATTTTCATGGGAAACGGTTTGGAAATTCAAATATAGGTTGGGAGCATTAATTGTTAGAAGGGGGCAGGCGCGTACGCAGGGGGGGGGGGGTTTGGGGGGTTAAACCCCCCCCCCCTTTGGTATTTTTATGTGTATAAACCCCCCCTAAAAAACCCTAAAACCCCCCCCTTCGGGATTTTTTTTTTTTTTTTTTTTTTTTTTTTTAATTATTAAAAAAAAAAATTCCCATGGATGACCTAAACAAGTGACCTCACCCCCCCCCCCCCCCCAACGGAGCAACATGTCAAATTTTCAATTTTCAAATTTCGAGACAAAAAAAAAAAAAAAAAGTGTCCTCTTACCCCCCCCCCCCCCCCCCCCCCCCCCGCTTATTCAGCGGTCGGCTGACGTTGCGATTTTTTTGGGACCAAAAAAAAAAAAAAAAAAGTGTCCTCTTACCCCCCCCCCCCCCCCCCCCCCCGCTTATTCAGCGGCTGGCTGAGTCGTTGCGAAATTTTCGGCCCGATTTATAAATGTTAAAACCCCCCCTTGAAAAAATCCTGCGTACGCGCCTGGAAGGGGGTAACACATTGACGCCTTCAAAGAAGACCATACATATCTTTGTGGTTTGAGAATTTGTCAGGGTTTTGTGCATGTTTAGAGGGTTAGTACAGAAGAAGAAATATGATACATGTAAGTAACGTTTCATACAAAAATTACGCAGTTTTTTCATCAACCTTCAACAATGTTACCGTTTCACTTTAACTGGGAATTATGAAACGAAGCCCGGCAGTTAGAAGAAATATTAAGAGTAGCTGCTGGATGTACTCTTTTTCCACCCGGTACACTCGGGGCTTTATTTCAATTGCTCCATGCAAGGGTATTCAGAAAAAAAAGAGGGTCTTCCTTTGCAAAAATCTAAAGTACAAAGGCGTTGAATCAGATTAAATGGCAACCCGAATGTTGCAGCACACAATAACCAAAAATAGAGGCTGCCCTTCCGGGGGGCAGGGGGGGGGGGCAGGGGGAGGAGTGTTTTTAAATCAGAGAAGTGCCCTTTCCCCTTTTCACCCCTGATAAGTGCCCTTTTTATTTTGACACGTGCCCCTTTTCTTTCGACAGGTTCCCATTATCCTTTGCAATAAGTGTCCATTTTCCATTCTCATAAGTGCCCTTTTTAATCTCTAGTAAGTGCCCCTTTTCACCTCTGATAATTGCCCTATTCAAAACTTAGAGGTTCCCCTTTTACTTTGACAAGTGCCCCTTTCCTTTTGTAGGAAGTGCCCCTTCCCCTTTTTAATAACTACCCCTTTTTAACTTAGATAATCGCACCTTTTGTTGGTGCCCCCCCCCCCCACTTTGGAAGTCGCTCGGCCGCCCCTGCAAAGAAGATCAATAATATATCGATCTATACTTCATTCTCTCTGTTTTGATTCAAATTGCACAATGTATATAATTGTTTTCCTTTCTTTATCAGTCTCATGAGGATTTTATGTCATCAATCTTTTCATTCTAATTCAAATTTTATACTCTTTCTCCTCACCGGATGTTGAAATATTTCCTAAAGTTTTCCTAAAGTTTTCTGAAATCATGTTCCATTCTCTAGCCTCGGTTTTTATATTTCTTAAGTTGATTGCAATAAGATTTAAATGACATATCGTCTGTTGAGAGCTGGAAGGTGGTTTTGTTTTATGTTATGAATATGACTCCCTTTTGTCTCTCAACAGACGATACACGGTATGATAGCTCACAACTCGATTCTGAATCTATGTAATGTTTGTAACCCTTCGTTTTTTTTTTAGTTTATCATTATCGATTTCATTATAAACTGTTTAATTTATAGACACTCTTATTCCCTAATTCATTATGTTATATACAGTCCTTATAAAATATTGTACTCGTGAGCTTAATTTGATTTAATTTATGTGTAATAGTTTCATTGTATCACATTGCTATTTATAAACTGTTTAATTTAAAGACACATATATACCCTAATTAATTATGATGTTATATACAATGATTACAAAATATTGTACTCGTGAGCTTAATTTGATTTATTTTATAATGTGTAATAATTTCATTGTAGCACGTTGCCATTCATTTATTTAAGTATCAACTCGACAGTTATTTGACTTTGTGTACATTATCTCTACCATCGTGATCTATCTGTTTGTATTTTCATTTGTATTTGAAATTCAACCTCAAGTTTTCGGTTGCAATAAAGAAAATAAATAAAATTTATTAAAAAAAGCCAATAATATTTGGTTCATTTTTCAATCTGTTATGATTTTTTGTTTTACCTTCACATATTTCAATGCACAGAGCTCACTGAAAGGTACCACTAAAACAGGGGCTCTGAATCTGTTTCCTTGACGGTCGAGATGTGATTTTCTTTGAAAGCTAAAAGGTCCGAAACATTGGATGCCATTCACCCGAAAATTTAACGGTCAATCGTATACTTCAACTTTATTAGAACTATGTACAACTGCTGGAAAGCCGGACACGACCCAAACGTTCTTCAATTTTGTTTCGGACTCAAAAGATCTACTCTATAAATTTACAGACATGTCACTTATACTGAAGAAAGTGAGGCTTGTTTCAGGTCTATATCTGATCTAAGGGGAATTGTTAATTTTTTGTTTAAAGCAGAGCCTCGGGGGCCAGTACTTCGTCAACATAGAGTTTCCTGAAATAGAGCAACACATTTCTTGGTGGAGGAGTCCAGGGGCAGAGTCCCTTTTGGGGGTTCGGGGACGGAGCCCAAGTACGCTCTCGAGTTTTAGCAATTCAGAACCTTCAAGATAACCGTCTTGAGCGATGGAAACTCACACTCTCTCCTAAGGATAACAACCAAGGGTTGACTTGAGAACCACTTCCATCTTGTCGGATGGGGGGGGGGGCTTAGGGCCCCTGGTGGGTTGCAGTGACAGTGCCCTCACCAGGGGTCCAGGAGGTGGCGCCCCCGGGCCCCGGAAGCGAGTTTTAGCAATACGGAGCTTTTAAGATAACTGTCTTGGGCGATAGAAACACACACTATAATACAGAAACTTTCATTGGACGGGGTAATTATAACATGTTGTTTAAGCTTCTACCAACCTTAACATTTATGGGCAATCTTTTTCATGTTCTTCCTTTGTTCCTTTGGTTTGTCTATCTTTCTCTCTCTATCTCTCTCTCTCTCTCTCCTTTTTCCTCTCCCTCTATATTCTTCTCTTTTAAATTCCTTTCTCGTTTTTCTTCCGTTGCTCTCTCTTTTCCTCCATTTCCATTTTAGGCCGCCTTTAAAAAAGGAAGAGAGCCGCGGCCGATTCGCCATAAGCATTTCCTGCGCTGGGATTTGGTTTCTATCTTATCCAATACGTTGCCGACCCGTTACTCACAGTAGCGATTTATAATTTTATTTTTCATTTTTTCTTCTACAGTGCATCTCTCTCCTTTTCCTCTCTTCTTCTCTTTAACCTTCTTTTTATTGTTCCGTCTCTCCCCCCTTAATTTTATTTAGGCTGCCAAAGGGAGGGGGCGGGGCGGAGAGGCCGATTCGGCCAGGCCTCATCTAAATCCACCACTGTTTCTAAAGCTAAACAAATGATAAAAAAGAGGAAAATTTCACCTTTCAGTATTTCTTACATTCCTTTTGGTTTTACTTTTTTTCCTTCAATTTCCTTTTAAAATTAACACTTTCAAAGTTCGGCATTATCCTTAAAATAAGAAAATTGCAGACTCTATCCAGGGCGGTCCGGACTGGCATGCCCTGTGGTCCTGACTTTGAGAAGCCCTGATTGACGAAATAAAATTTAGGATGTTGATTGGGGTTATATGAGCACCGTCGATTAATATATTCATTAAAAAAAAACTTTGCTTCAGACATTTTCACCTTTGGTATAATGCATTTCATTTTTTATTAATTATCTATACAACAAAATTAAAAATGCAAAACGGTCACTTGATTTTAGTACACATAAACTTCATAGGAAAATTGTATCATAAGTTTTTATATAATTTACACAAAGCTCAGTCTTTTTAATGTTTGCACAATAATTGTTCTAGTTGTACATGTAAATGGATATTGATGACTATAACATTTGTTCCAACAATTTGATGCCTTTGATTTAAAAAAAAAATGTAATACCAACGCAAAATAAAGTATATATTTTCTACACTTTTATGTTGCATTACTGAATGAAATTCAGACCGACCCCGACAAAATGATTGTTCTAGCAATGTTTAAGTTGATAGAGTAAGAATTATTACATTTCTGTAAACTCTTTGCTTAGATATCTTTACCAAATTTTACACTTTAAAAATATCAATAAATCATGAAGTATTAACATCGTTGTTTGTGACGTAAGGGCACAATGGCGTAGAATTAACCTAAACATTTGGAGGAGGGGGCGAGCACCGGTCTTAAACAAACTTAAGGCATTCACTTTTTTTTATTCTGTTAACCATTTGATTGATTAGGCACGTGGCCCCATAGTATGTGAGCTCCATGGAAATTTAGCCACATTGATATGCTAAAGGAAATCTTGACCGTCTTCTGGTTGTGACCTAAAACAAATTCTTACAGTATCACAATGAATGTAAAAGACTACAAATCAATTACACAGAAAAAATAGAAAGTGTGTAACAGAGCTACGGAGTAAAAACTTAAGAAACAGAAATTGAGCCATATAGTACAAGTAATCCCGATATTTTTGTTTGTTTTGTAGCATTCTTTATTGCATTCATTCTGTACAAAAAATCAAAAAAAATCATACATCTTGATTGATTTAAATAACATATCAAAATGTAAAGAAATTGTACATCCCTCGGAAATACATAATATAGTTTAATACACAGTACATAATATCTTCAAATTAATTATACTGAATGAATATTATGATCAAAGCCTTACGCACAGACAGACAGACACACCACACACGCTCACATACTGTGACACACATATAATCTTACCTATCCCCTCCCCCTTCCATTCCCAAAGCTTCCTTCCCGAGCACAGTCACATCTACACAGTTGTTGGAAATCCGGTCTCTTCCTTTTCCTTATAATAATAATAATAACAATATTTATGACCAAATTATATGAAAATGTTTGAGTCTGAGAAAGAAGTATTTGCCTCGCCGTCCTTAACGTGATGAGGAGCGATCTCATATGATTTTCCCTCTGTTTGTATACCATGTACGCTATAAAGCAAGATAAAAGAGATAGGAAGTACTTTTAGCCATTTTTTTTTTTACAAATTCAACATTTGGTTACTCTATTATGAGTATTGAAGATTAATTCTAAATCTACAACAACATATGTAATAATGTTTGCATTCAACATTCATTATATGTTTTTTTTTCTTCTTCAGATGTTTGTTTATAAGACCATATTTCTTTAATACTTACTTTACTTTACTTTAATACACGATGTTGTAGGTCTAAGCCTGTTTATCGATCCAGGATTCTTCCATGGTTACTACTATTTGTGGAGGGAGGAGGTTGTACCAATGACGAAACAATTTCTTCTTGACTATTTGTCAGAGTATATTTAGTTGTGACGTAGACAATATCCGAAAACATCAGAGGCGAGCCGTCATTTAAACAATTTCAGTTAAATCGGGGTAGAGGTTGTCGATCGAGGTACTCATACAGGTGTGAAAAGAAGAGTGATGAAGGTTTCATGATAACAATAAATATTTTGTTTCCGCACCTCCCCCGGAAAAATAAAGTGAGTGGGGGTGTTACTCCCCCATTTCCTCTTTCTCCTGGAGCAACCCCCTTGGGAGACCAAAGCTGAGAGATCTTATGCAGGTCGTTCAAGAGTAAATACCATGTGCTCGAAGCCGTAATCATACTTCCTTGAATCCTGTAGACACGGTGGAGAAAAAAATATGCAAAGACAAATCCTCGATGGTTAGAGATTATTGGAACAATGATGCATGAAAACAATTTCTTCCGAACGCTTTTATTCCTGCATCATATCAGCTTTTTGTTGTGAGGGCCGGGGCTCGTCAATGTAGGCTACATCCGGGGGCTACATACAATAAACAATTATCGTACACATACAGGGAACTTTGTACTGCCAAAATCTCAAAAGGACTCCCAGGAGATTGGTAAGAAAGTGAAAAACTGTTTCATTGAAGATAGACCGTGTAATATTGTGACGTCCTATGACCATGATAATGGTAGCATATTTGAATACACAAACAAATATTAATGTCGTAGATATATATTTCTGTTCGTACTAATATACTAATATACACTGCATACTCCGTTCAAAAGTTAATACTTAAAGCCCAACTGTCTTACTTGTAGCTACTTGCTCCCTCTATATAGAAAACTTCCCCAATCGGTGCCTGTTGGTCCCCCATGATCCTCTATTTCTTATGTTATTTGAGAGCTGAGTTGATGAGAAAGCCACCTGTCAGTGACCTCGCTGTGTGGTCTAATCCCTCCTAGCCACACTAGTGTTGATAAGCTTTAATAGAAAAATAGAATAATTATAATAGAAAGCGGTATCCAATGAGAGACATGACTAACCGATGTCAGCGCTACTATGTACACCCAGAAGCCACTATTCCCACTTTCGCTAGAGAGATTGTTAAAGTGCTCCCTCCAAGCAATGACGTCATCGGTCCAGAACTTTCGATCAGCGACGCGGATACCATGTGGAGCGAGGTCGACATCGGGATGATCACCGTCGTCGTTCGAAGAACACAAAGGGCTTTCGACATCTAGAAAAAATCTGAGAGATAAAGGACTACATCTATTGAAAGGAAGGTTGTATGTCGGATGTTGATGTCATCCCTCATCTTCCTTACATAAATAATTTTCTTGTCGGTCAATTTAGGGGGTTTACAGGCTTGTTTGCAAAGGCTTATTTGCAAAAATGATGACTTGTGTGTGCGTTTGTTGTTTGTTAGGAAGTAGGAACGATTCGTCCAACACCCCGCCAACACCCCTTATTCAAAATGGCCTAGCGAGTAAGCGATTCTTCTGATCAAATGAAAAAGATTACCGAGTCGTTGGTAATTGATGGTAGACCAATTTATGAAAGAAAGCTTTAAGGTTCAAATTCGGAAAGTGACGGTGGAGATCAATTAAGAATTTGAGGCAGGCCGGGCAAATGGACATATCAAGAAAAATTTTGATTTTGATTTGAGGACAAAAAAAAACTATATAGATTTGTTACATCCTTAACATCACAGACAGTTAACTCTTTCCCTAAATTCCGGTATAATAAATAACGTGTTGTATTGCTTTATTCGGTTTATTACCGTTTATTCTACAACCATCCCGTCTACTATCCACATTTAATCCATATTTGGTCTAATGTCATATGTGGTCTAATCTCCAATAAGTCTACTACCCATTTTACCTATTGCTCAATTAGTCTAATTCCCAGTTGGTCTAATTCTCAGTTTGTCTAATGCCCAATTTATCTACTATCCATATGATCAAATAATAATTTAATCATAAATAGCAATGATCATCAAATGATTATTAGCGTATCCGGACATCTACCCCCTGGACATCCATCCCCCGGATAACCACCCCAGCCTACTACTCCCTAGGACAACTACCTTCTAGGAAAACTTCCCACTCGGGCAACTACCCCCAGACAACTACCCCCTATGATAGTTGTCAGGGGGTAGTTGTCCTAGAGGATGGTTGTCGTAATGGGAAGTTGTCCGGGTGTAGTTGTCCTAGGTGGTAGTTGTCTGGGGGTAGTTGTCTGGGGGTAGTTTTCCTATGGGGTAGTTGGCCGGGGGTAGTTGTCCCGGGGGTAGTCATCCTAGAGGGTGGTTATCCGGGGGATGGATGTCTAGGGGGTAGGTGTCCTAGAACCGATTATTAGACCTTATGGATGGAAGACGAAATGAGCATAGACAAACTAGGAATTAGACTTAATGACCAAAGGCTCAATGGGTAGATGACTAATTGGAGATATTACACCAAATGACCATTAGCCTAAATAGTCATTAGACCAAATGATAAGTAGACGAAATGAGTATTAGACCATGTGGACAGTAGACGGGTGGGCGTAGACCACATGGGAATAGAATAATTAGTTAGTAGACGAACTAGTCATAGACCAAACGGCAATTCACCATTTATTCATCTCTAATCGTTCTTTTTACCAAATCGATTTAAATGAAATTATCATTCTACATGGTCCATTTCTAATAGGGGGAATGAAACAGGGATACGGCACCTCATTTTGAAGATAGTCGGTCTACGGATGCATTCTATGATGATCCTGATGACGTCATCGTAGTGCATGGGAGATTCCAGAACAAGGGCTCTAGGGGCCGCCATGTGTGGGAGTGTGCGTTCGATGAAGAAGTTCACTGTTTCAGTTGAGACGCAGGTGGACCTCTTGAAAATTGTGAATCCGTTCATGGGAGACAGCTCCACGTCAGTCTGTCTCCCTTCTGTCTCCAGGAGGCCATGGGCTATCTCTCTCATGTATGCGTCGGATCGTCTTCGTTGTTCGTTCGAAATGCGGATCTCCTCGACATTGGGTAGACTGGCGAGCAGAGTGCGGTGATCCGTGGTGACACCCATCATGTCTAGCTGTCGCACGTTGAGGAGTTTGTCCAGCGGACCGTCAATCGGGAGATCGCATCCTTTCACGTCCAACCGCTCCAGAGACTTGCAGAGGGCGAGAGACTTCCACAAGAGATGCACTTGGTAGCTCGTCAGCTCGCAGTAAGCAATCACCATAGTCTTGATCTGTTGGGGAAGGGGTTGATCTTGATTGATTGGCTTATTTGGACACATAAAATATTAATCATATATAAACACTTACTAGAGCTCTTCTGATGAACAATAAGGAGTAAATCGGTCGGCATTGGCGTAGCTAACACGACTTTCGTTCAGAGGATCACTACGCCGACCTTTACGCCGACCTCACAATATTAGGGACTTTTAGATTTGCACGCAGACAACGTGGACTGCTACGTACGTGTGACATCCTTTTAATGCAATGTGACGTCCTTTTAAGGCACTGCCAGTGCCTTAAAATGATGTCACGTTGCCTTAAAAGGATGCACAAATAGCAGACCACGTTGTCGGCGTGCAAATCTAAAAGTCCCTATTTACACCGACTAGCTCTAAATACGACCTTTACGCCGACCAAAATTGCCATCGTGTGATCGCGGATTTAGGCTAGTTCCTAAATAGTAATTGTACGAGTTGGCTTCTCGATAGTCCATAGCAAGGGATTTTAGTTTGCTACTAGGGTCTAGTAGGCAACTATAGCTTGGTATTAGGTTTTTATGAATATGGGCCCAGTGATCTAATTTTTTAAAACTTCTGATGCTAACTCGGAATCGTGCAAAAGTTTTGGGGGCTTACCAACTTATGAATGGGAGTCTTCACTCTTATATTATTGAATAATTATATTAATGACAACAATATTCGGGTCGGACAAAGTGCTTAATCCAACTTTTCTTCAAGCGATTTCCAGAAAGAGCAACAATTTTGTTTTACCTGTGCCTTAACTTCCATAGGAATTCTTGCAAACCCGTATACTGTGGCAGATGAGCTTGTCTCCACAAAATGAAATTCACCATCTTTGAAGCATGGGAGAATCGTAGAGGTCAATTGCTCTTCGGTCAGTTTTTCAGTAGATTCGCAGAGGAGGTCAAACACAAGGCGATGATGTTGACTCCGTTCACCTAGTGCATGCATGTGAGGGGCCGGTGTGGACCAGGTGATGCTTTCGAACCTCTTCAAGATGGTTAGGCACACCGTGTCGGACGAACCTGCGGCAAATTTCAACACGTTCTCAAGTTCGAGTGCCCTTGATTCGGTGGTAATGCCTTCGAGTATTCCCTGCAATGCTTCTCCATCGAGGGTCGACATATAGAACCCGGCGCAGTGTTCCTGGGCAAGCTTATGATAGAACTCCACGAATGTCGTCTCTGATTCGTCCCACTCGCTAGTTTCTTCAACCACTGTCTGTTTAGACACCAGTCCAATCTCAACAGCTATATCGAGATCGTCATGGCAATCGACAAAATCATCCTCCTCAAATATGAGCTTCTTGCTGTCACTGAGTAGACTGTGCAGGGCAACTTTTCCGAATTGAACCACGACTGATTTGATTAACCCCTTCTTGGGTTTACCGACCAAACTCTTAGAGCCGGAAGATGCCTTTGACCGAGCATGCTCAAGGAGGTATTTTAACAACCTGTTGAATAATGCCGTTAGTGATTTAGTATCTTGTAGAAATTCGCCTTTCCAGAGAACGCAAAATGCCATACAGAAAAACGGAATGTTGATCAAAGATCCAATGGAGTGTTGATCTTTTAGATAGTTCTTTAGGCCAGTGGCATCTGCCACCTTACTGCCAAAGAATCGATCAATGTAATCATCAGAGTCCCCCTTTGCGAATCCCTCCATATCCATCTTTGCGTACACGATTGGAAGTTCGTCAATTTCAAAGTCTTCTTGGCGATGTGGACGACAGGTAACTAGAACCCGACATTTTTGAAAGCGCTGATACAGAAGGAGCTCATCTAGACTACTCTTTGGTCCTTCAGACGTTATTGACCCACTGTACTCATCGTAACCATCAAGGAGGATAACGCAGTCTTCTTCATTTTCGTCGATGAACTTCTCAATTTCTTCAGGAGTGACGCCCTCTAGTTTACCAAGAAGCTGTTTCACGATAGCTTCTCCAAGCGACGTGCGTTTATCACTCCTTCTGAACTTCAGAGCGAACACGAGTGGCACGTCCTTCAGGGGAGAGTCCTCAGCTCCAGTCGCCCAGTCGTAAGCAATCTTTGTCAGTGATGTTGTCTTTCCAAGACCCGCACCACCGATCATAAGAATGCGGCTCGGAAGAGAACCATCGACCTTGGTCTTGAAGATATCATTGATGGAACCAGGAAGCGGTACTTTCTTGACTTCATCGCCACCTCTTTGACCCCTTTCGGATACCAGAAGACTAATTCTTGTGTGAAGATCATCGTAGTCAGCATAGTTGGTCTTGTCCCAAGGTTTGAGAGCGATTTTGCACGTCTTCTTGTACTGATCGACGAGTCTTTCTCTGCACTTTTCGACCGATAACTTCGGTGTGACTAATTTCGGTGAATCTAATGAAAAGAACAAGAAAAAGGGGGAATTAAATCTTAGAAAATAGCAATAATCGAAAGAATAATTTTAAATTAAACATTTGCTTAGCCGCGTTTTCCTTTTGTATGGTTTATCTTATTCTAATTTACTTGGTGTCATGCTGGCAATGGAAAAGAGTTCGTGCAGTTTATGAACGAACTCTTTTAGAATAACTCGATTATTTTGTTGTTTTATTTTGTTGTTTTTGACAAACAAAACTGTTCAATATCCTTTCCGAATCTGTTTACCTTTCCTCCTCAAATATTATTCACACTCAGCCTTCCTAATCTTGCCAAATTAATGGTGAGGCAGCTTTGAATCGCATCAGATCAGTCCATGTAACATGCAAATTATTCAGGTATACCTACCAGTTTTAGAAAGGCCCTCTCTAGTAAGGTTTGTAGTCCTCATCATCTCCTGAACAGCCTCTATTGTCGACTCACTGGGAGGCAGCTTCATCTTCCATTTCTGGAGCATAAACTGGACGATCTCCTTCGTATCATCTCGGTACTGCTTCTTTAGGTTGAGTACCTCGGTCAAACCGAAGCCGAGTTGGACTCCAAGGTCGCAGAGGTGATCGTAGGACACTGTCCGAGAGAGGTCCAAAATGTCCGAGTCAGTGAGGCCATGTCCCGTTTCCGTTGGGTTTCTAGTCCCCTCCATTCTGCGATTAAAACAAGTATACAAATGGAGATTAAATTAATTCTATCGACTATTTTCAATAGAGAATATACATAGCTTACAGCCCCCTCCGCCAATACGAAAACTGCATGCAAACAGTGACAAGAGACATACAATAATAATCGTGCCAAGAGTTCTCCAGGCAACGAGGAAGCTGTAGGAAACTGTCAACCGTTTAAATGAGGGCAACGGATATGCACTGAGCCTTGCGTAACCATCACTTTTCCTGTCAGTTAACCCCGGCGCCCCCCCCCCCCGGTGTTATTTAGGGTACGCGTATGTATGTTCCCTCCATTTGAAAGCACCCCTCTCTCCGGTGTGTATAAGTCAATACGGGCTGGACTTTGTCGCGCGAAAAGTACTCCTTTACCGGAGTTTTTGGGAACAGGAATGCGGTTCCTCCGACCCCGGATGGGGGGGGGGGGGGGGCTAAATAGTGTCATAATAGGGTCGATTCTCTCCATTAATAAGTTTAGATAAAACGTTATATTTGCACTGTAATACTGTACATGCACTGGCGTAGGCCTACTGATAGGGGGGGGGGGGGGTTGGGGGCAGTCGCCCCTTAATAAAACAAATGTTGCTAAAATGACATGATTTTCCGGAATTTTTCCTCACTTTTTTTGTAAATTATACTTTTGTATGCATTTGTTTTCGAAAATGACAAATTCTCAAATTTACAGTCAGGCAAAAATATATGCTTATTTAGAAGGCTACATGTCAGGGCCCGCGAAACGGCAGGGCTAGGGGGTGGGGGTGGGGGCTCGAGTTCCCTCCACTTTTTGAAAAAGTATATTAAAGAGAAACAGAAAGAAAGAATAGTGACCTGCTGATATTACAAATATGGTATCAAAATATGCTCATCTGACCGAAATTAAATGCTCTTGTCCCCAACCGATGGCTACGCTCTACCTGATCGTAAATATTTAGCCCCCCCCCCCCCCCCCCCCATTTGAAAAACGTTCCGCTGGGCTCCGCATGTAACTTACATGATGCGGATCTCCTCACAACACACACAAACACACACTCACACATAACCGCCCCACACCAACCAATAATTATAAGATGCATAGCTCTGAATCGAATAGCTTACTAGCATATGATACTAGTAACCTCCAAATCAAATTTATCGAGTAATTAAAGGTTGATAACTAGATTCTGCGAGATAATGAAACATATTATTTTGACAATCCAGCTGCAAATACCAAGTCATAAAATACATTCTCTTGTTTGCAAGTTTTCGATACGTGGCTGCAGCCCCATCACCCCGGCCCACGGGTTCCGCATCCCATGTTTTAAAGAATGAATTAACTTACTACTTTGCTGCCAAGTTGTAGCCTACCGATGGTGGAATTAGATCTTTCTTATATATGTTGTAGGCAATTGATGCATGTAACAGCAAAATGTGTATGACCCTCCGTAGCTAGATAGGATAGTGATTATTGTACCTCATACATTGTCTAGAGCCAGGTTAACATGCAATGTTCAGTAGAGATAGCCCCGAGTTTGCGCTGACATCACAGGGGGGGGGGGGGGGTGTGACGAGCGCGCTCTTTCGACGCACCAAGAGGGCTTTCGTCTGATACCACATTTTTCAACGAGTGGTTAAAATCGCTCTTTCTAGATTTGTCATCGTTTAATAACAAAACTGAATATCGGGCGACTAAAATGAATAAAAATGGAATAAGTAATTTGCTTTATTCGAGTGATGGAGAAATAGAAAGTAAAAAAAATAATCGAGAAGCTTTTCTCTGCAGTCTCTAGTTAATACCGCGGCAAAAATGACTGAAAATGCTAAGCAAATCATTTTTACATTGAAACTTCAAATCATTATTGGACTATTTTCATTTATTTCCCGGTAAATGTGATGTAGCTTTCGAAAACCAATGTTATGTTTGCAGTTTAGACCAATCAAAGAGTCACCTGTCTTCGCATACTCCATGAAAATGTGAATACAATAAGAATGTTGAATGAATGAAGTAATATAAGTTCCCCGCCCCGGCTGGATAATTGTCGTTCCTTGTTCGATCTTTCTATAGCTAAAACCAATTAGAATATAAATTTGTATCATATTTGGATCAGATGACTTTAAAAATGATAATGAATGCATTTGTTTCCCTACTCAATGGTGGATGTGATTCATAGATAGTGTTCTTTTATTACTTTAGGATAGCATTTGTTTGTAGCAAAGTGCACCTTTGCAACGTACTAAAAATATAAATAAATCGCGAAGATCATGAAAATAAGACATGAAAGTGTTTTGGATACACTAAGCAAGTGGTACTCATCCGTCCCATTTCTCTCTCTCCTGCATACATGCATTAACACCCCTTCTCAAACGGTTGTAGACCTGTGCAAAGAATTCGAGGTGGCTCACAAAAATAGTATATGCTTATGTTGACTTAATGATAACTTGAGGCTCTTTTGTTCCGAGAGTCAATAAGGGACAAATCAAGACACGACAGGATTCATACACCCTATAGTACGCAAACACTGGTATTAACATTCGTTTAAAATATCTGCTGGCCTTAAGAGTAGCCTTTATAGGTAGGCTACAACATGGCGCGGAGCACTGAACAGTTCTGCTACTTCCATCTCGCGGTCATTGTCGCTATGGTGTCAGTGGCATACGCGGCAAACGCCGTCAATGATGACGAGCGTCTCGTGGTGCAGACCTCGACAGCCACGTTCCACGGCAAACGAATCGAAGTCAACCCTTATCTCCTGCCCGACTTCCACGGTAGCGCAGCGGCATTCACCCGTATCCCCTACACCGAGCCGCCCTTGGGCAACTTGCGATTTCGACGACCAGTTCCCAAGGTCATCGAAGGCGACTTCGACGCAACGAGGACATCAGTGGCATGTCCACAGGCTTTACAACCACATTTTAAAATAGACATGGATACGTCAGAAGATTGCCTTACTCTTGACGTGTTTGTTCCCGAGCCCAAGGTAACAGAGTTGGTTCTCTCTTTAAGTATTCTATATTCTGAACCTAGTGTGTATGTATACAGTGTATTTGGATTTTTACAGGCATGTATCAATCAGATATGAATACGTCTAGGTACCGACCTTTAACGTCACCATCCGAAAGACGTGACTAAGTTTCGAACCTGCGTCCTCCTCTGAATCAGTTTGTAACTTCCATTGTTAGCTGGATTACAGGCGCACGCCACAACGCCCCTAGAATGATCATATGAGATCTAATTTCAAACCTTCAATTAACCTCTAATAATATATGCACACATACAAAATAGTTGCATCATATATTATACATGTGTGTATGTATGTATGTATGTAATATATACATTCATATATAATTATATAATTATTATGAACTGAACAATTAGTTACAAGGTAATTATATGTTATTTACCATAACATTTCATTAACATTTAGAGTAAAAAGTCGAGCCGGTTTTCCACAGGGCTTTGCATCAAGTACTTAACATGCTAAAAGACAACATAGTTCAAGGGATCTTTTCCATCACTTCAGTGATGATAAACGATGCACTCCAGGTTGAGTTTGGCGCGAAACAAGAAAAGCAATTATCACACAAGTATACCATATACTGACCATGCAATGACCCATGTTTGCACCAATTGCACAGGATATTTAAGGCATAGTCTAATGGTTAATCATCTACTTGTTAAAATATGAAAGATATCTTTTGTTTGTTCAATAATGTTTGCAGTACGTTAGTATCTCCTCTGCTCTGTTTATATTACCTGACACACAAGAAATAAAGAAACGAAAGAAAATGGTCCAGTAACAAAGAGGAAGCGATAAGTCAAGTACCGGTAAATATTATTGATACTTCTCATTGCGTCGTTGTATCCGTATGGTGTAGCTGGCCATTTGCAGCTTTAACGCGGCAAGTGGCGTCCCTTATCTATCAGGGGCGGCGATCCCGAGGGAGCGGGGGGGGGGGGCGGGGACACGTCGCCCCTCAATTTTTTAGGGGGGGGGGGGTCGTCGATATTTGTAAAAGTGCAACAACAAAAATGTATAGCAAATGCTGACTAAAGACTGCAACACACTTTTAGGCTCTGGAGGGCCCAATAGTGCAGCAAAAATGCAAACAAATCCTCGCTCTCTCGCATAGTATCCTTCTATCCTCAAAATTAGTCCCCCCCCCCCCCCCGGTCATGAAAAGAAATCGCCGCCCCTACTATCTATGTTACACACCCAACTGTTGACTTTACCCTCTTTACTAAACGTCTAATTGACTACCCTTTGTGAATGAAATGTGTATGGCTTAAAATGTAGACAATTATGATATTATGTTTATTATGTATATCATTGAGTCATTGAGAAATTATATGAATGACATGTATCCAAAAAACAGGACCCTTGGTCATATACCAAATTGAGGGGGTGAGGGAATTGTTAATTGTGTAGCGTACTTTCTGAAATTTGTTTAGATTTTACACAAGTATTTTATCTAATACATACGACTATATTGCGAATAGATAATTTTAGCTTTGATACCTTAGATTGTTTTCTCTGTATCTCCTCTCCTCTCCTCTCTCACCTTTTCTTATTTTGTAACGATTCATTCAAGTTGTCTCTATCCCCTCTCCCTCTTTGTTCTCTCACATCCTCTTCTTGTCCGTATGTATCTCTCTGTCTCTCTGTCTCTCCCCCTCCCTTACGCTAGTTCTCTACGCCTTTCTCTGTTTCTTTCTGTCTGTTTCATGCAACACACGAACACACGCACACACATCTACCTGCACACTGTGTTTTTGCTTTCCTCTTTCTGCATGTTAGCCACTGTCTGCTGCTGTTATGGTATGGATACACGGAGGCGGATACGCCGTGGGTGCAGGGTCCATCCCAGAGGCACTACCCGTACCATTGGCCGTTATGAATGACGTCATAGTGGTCACAATAAACTACCGCCTCAATATTTTGGGCTTCGTCGTTTTTGGTGAGGGAAACAATTAAGAAAGTAATGATGAAATTACTTACAAAAAATACAAAAAAGAAACCAACAATGAGTACAAAATTATGAAATATATTAACCCACGTTCAGCAGACGACCGAAACCTTTTTCAATACCTGAGATTCATTTCTTCAATAATAAAATCTGTACTGTATTTAGCTAATTAAGAAGTCTTGTGACAACATCTAGATCAGTTTTGGTGCAACACAATTGGGAATTGGTGCAAATTATGATTTCACCAGCTCTGATTCCTTACACGAATGTAAATTGACGAAGTTTATGAGAGCAAAACACAAAAGGTGTACAATTAAGAAATATATATTATTCAGAAAATGGACTATATAGCTTTTAAAACATCCACAAAGCCCCTGAGCACCTTTCAGTTCAGTTCAGAGTTTAAAGCACTCAGGCGATTACGACATAACTGTTGAGAATATTTACATTTTCGGCGTATTGAACGTACCATAAACTGTTCTGACAACCTCTTTCTATATTCCATTAATTTAGGAGAGGAAGATGTGAGTGAAGCTAACGTAGGAATGCTGGATCAGCGCCAGGCCTTGGTTTGGGTTCAGGAAAATATAGCAGGTGAGAAACAACTTTGTGCATGAGAAATAGGGTGTGATTGACACAATATCATTTCATATCGACTTTAGTGATTTAGAAAAGTAGTAATTATGAGGGCGCTAGAAATTATGATAATTTATCACGGTTATGGTGTTTTTTGTATCACGCAAAACCTGAGGAGTTTCGACATATGAGCAAAAGAAGCTTGGCAGAGTCATTGATCTTGGCCCCGTTTCACAAAGCCTTTTTTCAATGACAAATGGCAAATTTCAGTGACAAATCCGCTGATAACCAATCAGTAGCAAGGATTCAGTAGCTTATAACAAAAACTGTCATTTGTCACTGATAATAAGTTTTGTGAATAGGGCCCTGATCTTGGTCTTTCAAGCACGCAGCGACATTGTGTGTAATATCTTCACTCTCATTGGAGCATTCTTCCCATCACGTGATATGTTTACATGTGACTCTATTATCAGGACTGGGCGAGGTACACTGTACACTTAACCGTATTATAAATAACCTTCTCTCTCAAGATCACAAATAAGGATCTCGGAGAATCTTCAGAGTACTCAACTCAAAGATAAGAGGAAAATACACATTCTAAATTTAAGAGAGTGGAAGTTACACTCTCGACCGGGACAACAGAGAAGAATTCACCATCGACACAGTGTTCTACTCTTAATTTCTCGGCATGGAGTCGTGAAGTAAGACAATTAATGGAATACATCCAATCAAGTTTGTCCCATGTTTGCACCTTGAAAAAGCGCGTATATAGCCAATCAGCCGTTTCAGTAATCTTTGAACCACGTGGATAACTTTTTATCGAACTCATTTTGGCGGGCTCGCAGAGATTATAATATTTCTTTGGTTATGTGTTAAATTTCCAGCGTTCGGTGGAGACCCAAGCAGAGTGACAATCTTCGGGGAGAGCGCCGGCGGGATGAGTGTGAGCCTTCATGTCCTATCACCCATGAGCAAGGGACTCTTTTCAGGAGCTATTTTGCAGGTAAATATAAAATCAACACGTATACGCTTTTAAAGGACAAACTAGGATAGAACGAATGTTCTTCAGTTCTTGTAATTAGTCTAAAGTTACAGCAAAAACAAACGAATACACAAGTAAAATAATAACAAAAACAAAAGGGCCATTGCGCACTGAGATCCTTTTTAGCATCTCAATTCAGAAAGTGTTCCACAGCACCCGCCATGCTCTTACAAATCAGTCACAAACCTGGGGAGTGTTTCACAAAGACTAAGATCGACTTTAAGTTGGACTAAACTATGGCAGGCAGTTCATGCCATTGTTTGCTCTCACCATTATGATCTTTAGAAAGTATTTTTTCCTTCAATAATTAATTATCAAAAAATGTAACTTCTGTGAATTCGCATGACCATGATTGTGTACGTTCCTTGAGAGACCAATGCCAGTAAATGGCAAGAGCAACTTAAAGTTGATCTTAGTCTTCGTGAAACATCCCCTGACCTGATCTACTGATGACAGTAAGACAATTTCATCTCCCGGTTTTCAATCAAAAACTGTTTAATCAATGTTTCAAAACCATTTCTCACTCTGACAGAGCGGTGCCGTGACGTCACAGTGGTCTTACGGAACGCTGGCAGAAGGTGAAGAAACTGCTTTCGTGTACGGCCGCGCCTTGAACTGCAGTCAAAATACTCACAGGGAACTTGCTGAATGTCTACGTGGGATACCAGCTGATGATATTGTGTCATACCTCGCCTCGGTAGGTATAGGCGTACCCCTGGTCATGGTGAAGGTAAAACATATATAGCTCCAGAAAGGATATGGAAAAGTAGGCCCTATACCCCCCCCCCCCTCCCCCCCTTTTTTTTACCCCCACACTTTCACTCCCCCTCTCCCTCCTCCATCCTCCGAGTTGTTTCGAGATGAAATACTTAGTAAGAGCATCTACATTTTGTCGACCAGGTTAAATACAAATTTCGGCCGGAAACATGTTAAGCTTTAATCATGTATTATTGCTCGATTTGAAATGAAATGAAAAGTGATGCATATCTTAGTCACAAGTTTAAATTGTCATACGGACTGAATGAAGATTGTTCACGAACTCAGTAATCATATTATTTCGTATACTATTCAAAATCATTGTTTTTATTCATATTCATATTCAAAGTGTGAGTTGCAAATCATGTAATGGTATCTTTGTCATGAGCATTTCCAATAAATTTAAAAATACGATTGCAGTACTCATATTTATATTGAAATGTGATTCGAAAATTTTTAATGGCATTATTTCATAAGTAATCTCATAATCCAATACCGATGTGTCGCCTAATCGGCCTTCCATAGTAGTATAAGCTGTCTCCGCATTCATGAATTATCGTTTCGTGATCTGTTTTTTAAGTTGTGTAAATGTACTTTAAAAAGAAAATTAATGGAATGAATGTACTCGAACTTGAAAAAATATATAGTCCTTAAAGTCACACTGCACTACTTATAGCTATACTTGCTCCCTCTATATAACAAACAATGCATAATCGGTGACCATTGGTCCCTCATGATCCTCTTTTTCTTATGTTAATTGAGAGCTGATTTGATGAGATAACCAGTAGGGTAGTCCAATCTCTCACGTTCACTAGTATTGATGGGCTTTAATATCTTTAGAATCCTCCAGAAGCGTACACGCACGCCATACGTCCATTCGTCGACGGGGAGTTCATACCACGTGAGCCCAAGGAGATGTACGCCGCAGGAGAGGTGAACGAAGTGTCCATCATGACTGGGTGTCTTTCAGAAGAAGGAAACCTGTTTATAATACCTCCTGATGTGAGTCTGGAGAGCTCCGACCGACCGGTCCTCAACAGGACCATGTATGAGGGACTACTTCCGGTCTTTATAAGGAACGTAGATGAACTGGTCAAAGACACGACCGCATTGGTGTACATGTCTCCTGAAGAGGTGCGTGACGGGATGAAGATCTATTTTCTATTTTTTAACTTGAACGGATCACAAAGACTTTCGAGAAATCAACTCAATGACAATTGCAATGCCCATTGGGACATCCCACATATATAACGTTCGGATTACGTACTAGGTCATCGTGATGTCGTTGTAATAGCAATGTTTGCATATTCAGCTGTACGTGATGGACAAGGCTGTGAAAATTGACTTGGATTGATTTTCCGAAAGTCTTTGCGATGGTGTACATTTTCGCAATAATTTTATTTCCTATCATCATTTCCATTTTCAAACATGAAACAAAAAACAGTATGACATGTTGACATGTGCTGGGCACTGCTCATAATCTATTTAAGCAAACTTACAATAAAGAAATGTCAAACATGACTTGGATCATAAAGAACTATCAATAACGTAAAATTGTCATTGTGTACATGTAGGAGAAATTGCACTCTCCGATTTTGTGTCAATACATGATGGTAAAAAAACAACTAAATGTTTGGAAATGCAGAAGCCAACATAAAAGCCAAAGGCTTTTGAATTGAAAGCCTCTGGGCAAATAATATTTGAGAGTCAAAATTTAATGGGTAGCCTACCCCTTTCTCATAGTCCTTCACTGCTATCATTTTTGATATTTCTACATTATCTAGGCTATTCATCAGCTATATGCTATATCAGTTATATTAAGTCATCAACGCTATGATAGGCGTAGAGAAATTTTACTTGATTGAAGTTGATTCTCATTTGTTATTCTTTTCATACTAGAGTCCTTACATGGAACTATTACCGATAGTAGTAGTAGGTCTATGATCCTGCAAACACGGCACAGAAAAATACTTAATTTATCCCAGTTTTTCGTTTTACATGCAGTGAATTATGCTTCTCCTCTGTTTTCAAAGATGATGAAAGCGGAACCGGAGTACACTGACGTCATCGTCGACTGCATGGGAGACTTCTTCTTTCTTTGCCCGAGTTTCGAGGCGGCCGACCATCTCTCGGCCGCTGGTCTCCCCACTTACAAGTACATCATGTCGCACCGCCCTTCCGTCTCGATATGGGGTAAGGTAATGACATGGCTAGGAGCCACTCATGGTGAAGACCTTCCCTATACTCTCGGTTCTCCTTTTATGCTAGATATCTTCGACCCAGACCAGATTTTTTTACTAACCGGTCTCTTTAATGAGGAAGAAGTGGAACTGGCGGTGCAGGTCATGAGGTACTGGTCCAACTTTGCAAAGACGGGGTAAGTAGGCCTAAACGCATAGGATTCACTTTCGGGTTGTCTCATCTTATTTCTTATTGTATCCTCTTTTACTGTTTTTTTCTAGCTCTCTATTGATAGATCGAGCTATTATGAAAGAGATGTTTACGTGAAAAATGAAATTGATGACAGCTTTAATTTAGTTTGGTTTGGTTTAATTTTTCGTATACAAAATATATATACATGAAGATCTATAAGAACAAAAAATTAGAAAAATAACACGACTGGATTGAAATAGAGAAAGGAAACAAGGAAAGAAAGAAAGAAAGAAAATAATAAAACATAAATGAATATAACACAAAATATTTAATAAACATCAATAGATATAACCCAAAATATTACAAATAATTCAACAAGGCATTATAATTGCTGAGGTGTGCTGAATCTCTGTATTTCCTATCCTCAGGAATCCGAATTTTTCGTCCAAAGATGGTGAACCAGAGTCCAGGTATCCCTTATGGGAAGCCTATTCTAAGGACAACAAAACCTACAAAGATCTGTCTGTGACCCTTGAGAATCGTGTGGGATATCCCAACCCTCAAAGTTGTATGTTCCAGAACGATCTTCTACCAAAGCTCCAAGCAAATGCAGGTAAAGTACTGTACAAAACATAGTTCTGACCATAAAATCTCTTTATTTGAGTACAGAGCTGGTTAGTTGCCCAAAGATTAAAAAGTCCGAAGGTTCCCTAGATTACGAATGTTGGTCTTGTGAACCTTTGGGCTAGTTAACTTTCATAAATACATGTTTATGATTTACCAGAGAGTCCACCCGGTCGAAACCTTAGGGATTTTATTCCCAGGCCTTATTCCCAATAGTTGCCCGAAGGTCTCCAAGACATCCATTGGCCTTCGGTTTCTAGATCTTCATCGTCATAAATCTTATTTCTTGTGAATTGCCTTGAACTTGTATTTGACCCTGCGAAGAAAAAGAATCGTGTTTCAGATACTAGAAGTTTAAGTGGAGCTGAGCAATGTTTTGTACACAAAAATGATAATAATAAATCTGAAGCATGGGTACTTATGTGATCAAAATGTATCACAAGACTTATTTAGACTGTCGTTATACCAGTGAAACATATTTCTAGTAGCCGGTCGCTCTCTGTGTCTTATTGTGACGGCATAGTCAAGTCTTTGCTGTGAGGTAATTAGACTCGGTTTAAAAAGTCACATTCAAGAAAACAACTCCTTAACAATTAAATCTATGGGTTACTTCTTCTTGATAATGAGACACTTTCACAATATCAAGTTTAATGGCCACCTGTTGCCACGGTTCGATTTCTTTCTTGAAATTTACACATTATCTTTCCTGTTAAACTCTCATGTTTACTAGCTGAAATGGCCCGACTGAAATCCCTCTTGGAAGAAAAGGTGATGACTGACACTGAGAAGACATGCGTAGATCCTGAATCTTGCCCAGAACAGTAAATGATTTAGTGGAACAAATTATTTGTCATAGAGATTAGTGGATTGCTCACAGATCCACATCATTAGGGACTTTTAGATTTGCGTGGACTGATACGTGTGACGTCCATTCAAGACAGTGCATTAAAAGGACGTCGATCGTAGCAATCCACGTTGTCGTTGTGCAAATCTAAAAGTCCCTATTATTCTTAATAGAGTACGGAAGTGCTAACGTCATATCCATCCGTCGTCCAGGTTACTGGTTCTAATCAAGAGAGCCCGCGCATGAGGTTCACCTCGAGATCATTCAAGCAACGGGCTAGAGCAGGGCAAATTCAGTGTTTTGGGCTGATGGGATCAACACACCATTGTTTAGCACAAAATTGATTGGAGCCAACAACCATGACAACTTGGCCTGTACGACGTCACACTTCGGTACTCTATGGGTACCAAGACCAAATGTTTAAACAATGGTACCTATTTTGTAGTGATATGTTAATCTCTTTCAGCTACTAACCCTGTTTATCATTAGTATGTCGTTCATGAAGTTCATGAAAGTCTTTCTGAATTGCACAAAAAGATAACTAAGGCTGTATTTTTTCTTTACTTTTGCAACCGATAGATTGAATATAAAATTCAAACCACTTTTCATTTGATTGACATTTTTCGGAAATGTCGCAGAATTATGACCGTATTATTATAGAGTTTATGATATTAGGTATGACAACTGTGTTTCCGTTTTGATATTCGCTACCACCATCATCAATGCATAGGTTTTACAAGGGCAAATGAAATATAGGGGGGGGGGGTAGGTCATCATGATTATAATTTTTAGTAGCGTCCCCCTTATATATACAATGTTCATACAATAACAATTAGTGTAATATGTAACGATGCATAACCTAAAGCAGAAGACAAACATAGAGGAGGAAAGTCAAAAAGAAGAATGAAAGAAAGAAAGAAAGAGGAGGGGGAGAGAAAGTTGCATTCATATAGTAGTACCAGTGAGTATGTATAAACACCAGAAGGTGTTTTTATTAATTTGGAAATTTGTCCAGAAGGTGTTCGGTATCCACATACTTAAAATATTCCTCTACTATCTGAATGCAACTCTCCCCTCTACCTTTCCCTTTCTTTCTCTTTCTCTTTCTCTTTCTCTCTCTCCCTCTCTCTTTCATTTTTTGTTCTTGGCCAACCGCTATTCAATTTTTTTTTTAGATATTGTGAGTATAAAGTTATATATATATATCCGTATCAGGTCAATTACCCTCGAAAAAAACTACCTCCAAGGACAATACCCCCCCCCCCAGTCATTAAAGGGGGAAGTGTACCCTGATAATAAGTTGGTTTTAATAAAAAGCAGTTTCTTTTTCCGGGGGTAATTATCCTCGGGGGATGATTGTCCAAGGGGGTAATTTTCAGGGGGGGGGGGTAATTGTCATAGGGGGTAACTTTCAGGGGGGGGGTAATTGTCCAAGGGGGTAACTATCAGGGGAAATTTGTCCAGGGGTAATTTTCCGGGGTGTAATTGTCCTTGGGGGTAATCGTCCCTCTGATAATTTGCCGGGGGGGGGGGGGGATGTTCAGGGGTTAATTGTCCTAGAACCATATATATCGTATGAACATGTCTTTACTATGACGTGGACGTCAGTTTAAGCTGTGCCCCTTTTTTATGTATGATTTTATGTCACCATGTTAACAATTACTATACTGTGATAATGTACAAAATATGGAAAGTAGATGAACATCAATCAATCAATCAATCAATCAATCAATCAATCAATGTTGTGCCCGCACCATACACGCCCTTTACCAATGCGGGTACGTCATGCCAGTATTGATTGTTTCTTCCAATCGTCTGGTGAGAGCCCTTCTGGCTCGATAAGCCGAGTGAATGATATTTTCTACTAACTTATGTACATCTCAGGCAGGCGCGGATCTACGGGGGGGGGGGTTAAGGGGGGTTTAAACCCCCCCCCTTGGGCGGCCCAAAAAACAAAAAACAAAAAAAAGGAAAAAAAAAGAAAAAAAGAAAGAAAAAAAGAAAGAAAAAAGAACGCACGCTGGAGAGAAACCCTTTCAAGTGCAAATATTGTGAGAAGATATTCAACTCATCTGGTAACTTAACCAAACACATGATAACTCTGGATATAACTGTGTATTAAACTGTTACTTGATTTAAAAAGACGTTATCATGCACTGCTTTTTATGGTCTCCATTGTGTTAATAGATGCCAGGAAAACATCACTTACGGGGTTCAAATAAACACCCCCCAAAAAAATCGGCTCGCCGCTTCGCGGCTCGTGGACGATGCTCCGCATCGTCATTATTTTGGTCAAACCCCCCCCCTTAGCAAAAAGCTAGATCCGCCCCTGTCAGGTGATAAGATTAGATTAATCGACAATTAGATTCATATTATCTGGTTTGCCCCATTAATAAAGAACACAAAAACACTACAGTTCCTCAGCTGAACCGCATTCAATTCGTACTATTGTCTTGCTGTAATGAGTTTGTTTTACCGTTTGCCTCGACGAGGAAACATTTTAGTGATATTCTATTGAGATCATTTCAAATTCCTGTATATTTCAGAATAAATTCTATTGGGAAATTTCCAAAGGTCAAAGGCTTCTTAAACTCTCTTCTTGTCGTCTAGCACAATCAAGTAACAGAATCAAATATCAAAACATTCTATTCCGACTCTCTCTTCTCTCTCTCTCTCTGTACATTTGTTGTTGTATAAACGTAGAGGGATGCATCAGTGTTCATCGTTATACATTCCCAAGCACCAATACCCATTGTTCCAAAGTTTCTTTGATTATTTTACTGTACTGATTGGCCTTCTGATGTTTTCCATACTACATGTCAAGCTAAATATCAGAAAATGAATAATGAAGGAAATTTCGAAAACCAAGAACTTTGGACCTTGTTTCCTACAAAAGCTTTTAGCACTATCCGCTATCCTGTAAATCAGTAGGTTCATGTTTGCTGTGCCTTACGTATCTTTGGAATCGTTATCCTATTGTCAAATACTCTGGCTAGCGCAGTTTGATTCACTCTAAAAGTTGCTGCTGCAGAAATACAACATGGCGCTGAAGGCTCTACTGTCCGTATGCATTCGTCTCGCGATCATCATCGCTGTCGTGTCGACTGCAAACGCCGACGCCGTCAATGATGACGAGCAACTCGTGGTGAAGACCTCGACGGCTACGTTCCAGGGCAAACGAATCGAGGTCAACCCCTATCTCCTGCCCGACTTTCACGGCAGCGCAGCGGCATACACCCGAATACCCTACGCCGAACCGCCCCTGGGCGAGTTACGGTTTCGTCGTCCAGTTCCCAAAGTCATCGAAGGCGACTTCGACGCGACGAGGAAATCAGTGGCATGTTCTCAGGCTTCACAACCACCTTTCGTGTTAGACATGGATATGTCTGAAGATTGCCTCACTGTCGATGTCTTTGTTCCCGAGCCCAAGGTAAAATAATAAAATGCACCGCTTTAAAATGAATATTCTAGCGATTCCCGATGGGGGAAAACATCATTTTTCTTTCAAGTAAGAAAACTTTCTGAGAGTAATGTTTGTGGAAAAGAATCTCTATTCCAAATGCAGTGTAGGATACTTTCAATAACTTCACTTAAGCCAAACGGATGTACATGTATTAAATATATTCAGCAGGACTAGCTAGGTTCAATTAAATTTAAAGGACAGAATATACCAGATTCTCTTGGTAAAACTTTGTTACCAAAGTTTGAATGGAAGCCTAACTTCCATGAGCAAATTATAAGTCACGAGATATATCGAAACTGTTACCCTTTGCCTTTAACCACAACTGTTGTAGTGAATACATGTACATTTAAATAAATATGAAAGATAATGTGAACGTGTCAAGCAACTAAATTCAATGATTACATTCTTAAAGGTGAACCTTGTCCCCAAAAATGTCATTCAATTTCAGAGATGATCTTAAACCTCGAGTGCCATATCTGTACTATATCTTTTTCAGAACGATGAAGTTTCATACAAGATCAATATTGAGTGATTATCGGTTGGTGATAATTTTATAGGCCTAATGTGCTTAAAGGTACATTATTTGAGATGATTTTTGTTTTCGTTCTGTTTTTTTATTTAAAAAAAGTAAGAATCATTGAATATAATCTAATGCTCAATAGACTGATCTTATTTATAAAAGGGAATCTACAATTTACAAGCTTAGCTTTTTACTAGATTCCCCCATATTTCACTACAAATATATTTGTCTAATTTCAGTTTAAATACCATGCAATTGTATTTATATCTCCGTATGTTAATTCGACTGTATTATTACTTTCATGTTCTGATATTATTGTATATATTTTTTGTAAACCTATTGACAATACAACAATTCTTTTCATTCTTATTGTTTATTGCTTTTGATTTATGTAATGAATGTGAATATGAAATATGAAATATGAAATCATACTAAACTGAATAATTATATTGTATATTAGTGATTTCATGTTGCCCACAAAGTAATTTAATTTCAGACAGTGTCTTCACTTTAATAATCAGGCTATATAATACACCGAAAAGGGGACAGTTGCCAATTTCCTCATATATATCACATGCATTCGTGGACAGATCCCAAAGGTTAATCCTTTTTAAACGAACGCCGGGTTAGAACAAACATGATTCAATCGCAGAAACCATGGACCCTTGTGGTACCTAGGTCCATGCACAAACTATACGGACTATGCAGACACTGTTAAGTAAATATGATTGCTCAATTCCAGGTCAACATTACAGTGCTGATAATAGGTCTTGATCTGTCTCAAGGACTTTAAAAAAAAGAAACCAAAGGAAATGAATATGGTATATTCTGTTTTACTTTATTTTGTTACTTTGATGTTTACAAGAAATAGGTCTACATCATAAATTAAACTAGGACCGTTTCAGCTTTACTGACCTCGGTCTAACTTTCTGGAATACTTAACTGAAAACCGAGCTTACATCCAGCATTAAGCTGGTGTGTTTGTATATCTGTCTACATGTTTTTACTAGTGTTAGTCTAGATTTTCCCCATTCAATCCCCATCAATGATCGTAATACTCCTTCGTTTCATCCTTTGCTACGCTGTGAAAAGGTTGCGCAATATTTTTCCAACACTTTGCCCAACGTTGTGCCAATAGACATATAGTCAACCCAACCATCTATTGGGCAATATTTTGCCCAATGGTATTGGTAAACGTATAAGTAACCTACTTCACACGTGCATAATTGTTACGTATTTTGTCCAAAATGTGGGCAAAGATATGACCCTTCAACTGCCCGACTACGGTAGCCCACTTGTTCGGAAAATCTTGACTAGCTGTTGGGCAAAATACGAAACAATTGTGCATGTACTTACGTTTACCAAATATCACTGGGCAAAATATTGCCCAATAGATGGTTGGGTTGACTATTGGCACAACTTTGGGCAAAGTGTTGGAAAATATTGCCCAACCCTTTTCACAGTTTAAATATATCATTATGTGTACGCCAACAGTATATATATATAGGTATATACATGTATATATCTCTTTAATACATGAAATACAAGTCTTCAAGTGTATTTCTCTCTCTCTCTCTCTCTCTCTCTTGACACTCTTTGTCTCTCTCTCTCTCTCTCTCTCCCTCTCCCTCTCTCTCCTCTTGTCTCTTTCTCTATCACTTTCATTCCATTACTAGCCATCATCTGCTGCTGTTATGGTATGGATACACGGAGGGGGGTACTCAGTGGGTGCAGGGTCCATCCCCGAGTCTCTACCAGTCCCATTGGCCGTTATGAATGACGTCATAGTGGTTGCAATCAACTACCGCCTCAATATTTTCGGTTTCCTCGCTTCAGGTATGACAAAGGAAAGAAAGCATTATTAGAACGCCACTTTCTTTTAACTATGCCGCATCATACAACATGGACCATTCAAGTGTGATGAGCAGCTGTATAAGCCACATAAAAAATTCGAACGCCATTTTATTTAATATATATATATATATATATATATATAATCAGACGTCCATGTCGTAATATATATAAAGGGACTCTGTTAAAATTTTAATTGCGTCGCCCTGCGTGGACAATCTTACCTATATGTAGTTTTTACCGATATCATACTTTGTATTTAGCACATATTCGTGACCAGTCAGTTCAATTAAGTTACAATAAATGCAACTATTTCATACTAAATTTGATTTTCCATTCATTCCACCATATTAGTTATGAGTAAGATACAAATGAAATTAATTCAATCGGACCTTTAGATAGGTAACATTATAACTATTTCAAATATCTGATTGTCACACATAAATAAAAAAATATCTGATTGTCAAAAAGAGCGCACTAATAAAATCCTTTGTTTTGTTTCTTTCTTTCTATATTCCATTAATTTAGGAGAGGAAGATGTGAGTGAAGCTAACGTAGGAATGCTGGATCAGCGCCAGGCCTTGGTTTGGGTTCAAGAAAATATCGCAGGTGAGTAATTAATTTCAATCAAGAATGAGATATTGTAATTCGCAATATTCTTTAATCATCCCAGTAGACCGAGAGCCCAGCAGACAACTGAGTTAAATATCTAGATGTCCTTTGATCTCCTTTAAATCCCCACTGCACTACTTATAGCTACTTGCGCCCTCTATACAGCAATCAATGCCTAATCGGTGACCATTGGTCCCCCATGATCCTCCTTTTCTGTTGTTAATTGAGAGCTGATTTGATGAGATAAACACATGTCAGTGACCTTGCAGGGTGGTCTAATCTCTCCTGTGAATTAGTACAAATGGGCTTTTAAAAAAGAAAATATTTTGGAAAATATTTTGGAAAATATATATATTTTTTTATAAGGAAGTTGCAAAGGTAATCCACCGTTCTTATTTACTTTGCAGCATTCGGTGGAGACCCAAGCAGAGTGACAATCTTCGGCGAGAGCGCCGGCGGGATGAGTGTGAGCCTTCATGTCCTATCACCCATGAGTAAAGGTATTTTTTCAGGAGCTATTTTGCAGGTAAAGATCAGAGTTCACCGTGCCATGTTTTATGACAAGGCAAAATTTTCTTTAAAAGACCCAGGTGGTTATAAGTTAGATTCAGTCATTCCAACTTTGAGGATGTTTCTGCCGACATGAGTCCGAAATACATGTACGTTAATTGTTAATTTCTTTACTCAGAATGTTTACAAATAGGCTATATACTAATACAAACAGTCCTTTTTGAGGACTACACACCCTCAAGAAAGATTACCGAGAGTCCTTTTCGGGACTCCTCAATCCTCTCTCTCTCTCTCACATGGTGCACCCGCAAGCCTACTGTATATACATTGCAAGATGGTCCTAAACTTATTGCTAGTCTAGACATGTCTTTAAAAGTTCTGATGATATTGAAAATACGCTGAAAGTATAGGACGATTCCCTATATCTCAAAAGACACCACTACTTCAGTTTCTTTCTTTTGGCAGAAGAAGTGTCTGTCGCAATCGCATTTGGATATCATACAAAGCAAACCATATTTAATAGAGTACCGAAATGCTATCATCATATCCGCTCCTCAGCCAAGTTTCTGGTTCTCAACAATAACAAAAGCTTACGCATGGGTAAGCTAGGTTCATCGTAATATCATTCAAGCATTCAAGCTGGAGCAAGGGCAAATTTAGTGTTTACGGATGGTGTGATCACCACACCATTGTTTAGCACACATTATAGTCTGGAAATAGCAAATTTGACTTTTGGGCCAGTATGACGCCACACTAACGTACTCAACTAAAAAAAAAAATCAAATCCTAACGTAGCCCGCTTCTATGAATTGGCATTTTATTTACAAGTGATATTATGGTGATTGTAATAAAATGCTCCTGTGAAGATAAAGAGGGTGAGGTATGTCTCGTACTTATACATCCAGAGAATAATCTTTCGAAAACACTTTCCATTGATACAGAGCGGTGCCGTGACGACACAGTGGTCTTACGGAACACAGGCCGAGGGCGAAGAAAATAATTTCGTGTACGGCCGAGCCCTGAACTGCAGTCAAGATTCTCACAAGGAAGTTGTGGAATGTCTACGTGGGATACCAGCTGATGATATCACAGATTATTTAGCCACGGTAATTTCATGTTGACTACCGAATCCTCCCATAGTAGGCAACGAGTTAAATTATCTAAGAACCATATTTCTCCAGAACTCTGTTAGGCCCACTTCCCGGGCCCACTTAGGTCCACTTAGGTCCAAACATCCCAATCATTATTATTTCTTAACAACATCGCGATTTCAAAGTGATTGCTTAGCAACTTCCCTTTGAACGTCGATATATTTGGACTGTCGTGTAAAAAGGCCTTTGCAGACTATTTCTGTGAAATATCAAGTCTGAATTTTCTTTTTAAAGATAAAGCAGGGCCTCATGGAGTCTTCTTTATCGCGTAAATAATCCTTTTTTTATTTTCAGATGAACACGATGGGACAGACATTAAAAACAATCAAGTTAAATTAATTTCAGTAGCCTTGTACATCATCTTTTAAACTGTACGAACGATTTTAACATTACAATGACATGTTACATGTTCATAATCCTAACATGATATCTATAGACAATACGATAAGGTATTGATATTGGCCTTACATTGATTTCTTCCCTCGTCACCGACATTATTATCTCTCAACTGTATACATTCAACATGATATCATGATCTACACTGTGTTTCACCCACAATGCATTTAGGGGCCAATGGAAATGTACACGCACATCCTTCGTCCTTTCATCGACGGTGAGTTCATACCACGTGATCCGAAGGAGATGTATGCCGACGGTGAGGTGAACCAAGTCTCCATCATGACTGGGTGTCTTTCGGAAGAAGGAAACCTGTTTATAATACCTCCCGATTTGGGATTGGAAAACCCCGACCAACCGATCCTCAACAAGACCTCTTATGAAGCTCTCGTGTCGATGTTTGTGAAGGACGCGGATGAACTGGTGCTCGACACAGTCGCAATGGTCTACATGCCTCCTGAAGAGGTGTGTTAAAGACAAAAGGTCCACATTCTACTAAGGTGGTTAAACCTGACCATGGGGCTAATATAGCACATTTAACCAACAAAAAAAGAACTAGACGTCAGTCTATGCTTTCTTTGTTAAAATACGATTTTGGAAAAAGCCTTGCACCCAGCGTTGGTTTAAAATTTAGTAAAGAATAGGGCCGCACGATTTTTCCTATTTAAGAAGACATATATTAGTTGTTGGAATTGCTGATCACCCAGAGGCCTTTGGGAATTCATATGAAATACTGTAGTTTTTCTTGTTTATGATTGTTATTTATATTCGTATTCACCAAGGTATGCATGAGAGGCATTTTCTTAAGTGTCAATTGGAATTTAAAATCGTTAAAAAGAAGAAATCATCCGTTAAACATGTAATTGCCTATGGACATGCTAAACTACTAAAAGTCTTCCAAAATTAGAACTATGATTTGGCAGCGCCCTTTGTCCAATGTGCAACGAATAACGTTCAAATGTGAAGAACAACAAACAGGCCGATCGACTTACGGTCGCACACGAACCCCACAGTTGTCTGCATTTCGTTCCAAACTAAACTACGATCATCCTTTGTTTTCAAGATGTCGAAAGCGGAACCGGAGTATACGGACGTCGTGGTCAACTACATGGGCGACTCCTATTTTGTTTGCCCGAATTTCGACGCGGCCGACCATCTCTCGGCCGCTGGTCTCTCCACTTACAGCTACATCATGACCCACAAGCCTTCTGTCTCGATGTGGGGCAAGCCGCTCAAGTGGTCAGGAGCAACCCACGGCGAAGACCTTCCCTACACACTCGGGAATCCGTTCATGTTAGAATCCCTCGATCCTGAAAGTAATCTCTTCTTGATCGGTCTCTTCAATGAGCAAGAAGTGGAACTGGCCCTTCAGATCATGAAGTATTGGTCCAACTTCGCCAAGACAGGGTGATTACACGTTATGCTTATTATTTTCCACTGTACGTGCCTCATTAGAATTTAGTTGTTATCCTTTTTTATCTTGATTCTTCTGTTTCTTTTCTTATATCATCAACTCGTGTTATCATGAAACATGTTCTATCATGATGTGTTTCATGATAACACGAGTTACATCCCAGCTTCTGACATTATCATGTATGTCCCCATATAATTATGTCTGTAACGCTTTATGCCACTGACGGCTAATAAATCAAATACAACATTTGAATCCTATATAATTATGATTAAATGCTCAGAATTATATGAACAATTCCCCTTTTTTCTCTTCAGGAATCCTAATCTTTCATACAAAGATGGCGAACCAGATTCGAAGTATCCACTATGGGAAGCTTATTCAAAGGAGAACAAAAACTACAAAGATCTGTCTGTGACCTTTGAGAATCGTGCGGGATACCCCAACCCTCAAAGTTGTATGTTCCTGCGTGATGTTCTCCCAAAGCTAATAACAAATGCAGGTAAAGTAAATCGTTGGAGCTAGTTTCAACTCAGTGTTAATACAAAAGTATTGGAGGTAGTTTCAACTCAGTGTTAAAACAAAAATGTTGGAGGTAGTTTCATCTCAGTGTCATACAGACTTATGAGAGTAATTGCTAAAGGATATATTGGTGATTTTGATAATCAAGAGACAATTAGCACAATCCCTCACACGGAACGTGACCGTGGCCGGGCACGTCTTTTTTCCGTAACATAGCCATTCCAGAATGCATATTAATATTTGAACATATGAATCTTTGCGTTGGTACGGTGAGGTGGAGATCAACTTCAAAATTAAATCGGCCAGATTCTGGACTAAATTAACCAGTATGTCGCAATGATTAAGGACAAGTTACGACCTGGGTAGTCATTCGTTTATGGTAAGCCTCCCGATTTTGTCGCAATGTCACTTATTTAAAGTAAACTTAGCTTTGCATTTGTAATTTTTGTATGAAATCTCATTTTTGATAAATTATCGCATCAGATTCTGTGTGCGTGCGTATCATGAATGTTGATGACTAGCGCATGACGTATAGGTCCTATTGAGCCAATCAAATGCAGCGACAGGATGGCTATGTTATGGGGGAAAAGACGCTGGTCGGGCATTGTTGGTCTGTTGGCAGGGCGCACTTACAGTTCATTTGGACGTTCAAAGAAGCCCCTTCCTCCGTTCATCAATGTTTGGATACAGTACAAATTGTCCTATTATGAGACAGAGTCAAGGTGACAATTTGTAGATATTGTTGCTTTTTTATTTAATACTTCTAGTACAATTTTCCCTTTTCTGTCTTATTCTCTACAGCTGAAATGGCCCGACTGAAATCACTCTTGGAAGAAAAAGTGATGGCCGATACTGATAAAACCTGCGAAGATCCCGCATCCTGCCCCGAGGAGTAGATGGCTCGGTATAAACCGTCAGGAACCCACCACAACTTGTATCACTGGCACACCAACTGCCCCCCTCACAGTGGTAGTTCCTAAGAATTTATGATCGGCTATTAAAATGATTTAAACAATAAGCCTAGTTATTTGTATCAACTTTAGCTAATCCTTTTCTCGGGTTTTGGATAAGCGTTGTTGAGATTGTTCATAGTGACAGTTTTTTAAGCCTTATTCAACTGGAATGATTATTTCATTGGTCGCATACAAGTAAGAAAAATGTCAGTCACTGAACAGACTTTCCAAATTCATATATAATGTTAGGGCTAGATAAAATATCCAAAGTTCTAATCGAAGGTATAATCTTTTTAACCAGAAGTATAGGACTGGGTCCCGTCGCAAAATAATTACCATTGATGGTAGTATTACAATCTATATAGTCAGGAACTTCAATTGAAACTTTGATTTGATTGGCTATGGAGTGGTGCTGCCATGATAGTCAATATTGACGGCAAAGTTACCATCAGTGGTTGGTTCTATGCAAAAGGGATGCAGATCTGTATACCCTCCTTCATTAAGCTTCGGACAATACCCATTTTAAATCATTGTATTCTAAACTGCCAATCAGCATGCCTCGCTCAAGTACATAAAAGCCTTCTGCGTCAAAAGTGTAAAGTTGTGTTTCATTTTGACGTTTTATATCATTTTATATCATTACACACTAAGAAAAAATGGTGCAACTATGCACCTTTAGGGGTTCAAACCGATGCAACAATAGCAGCACCTTTAGGGGTTAAATCCTGCACCCTTTTTAAAGGTGCGATCCTGCACCCTTCAAAAGGGTGCCAGATTGAACCTTTTTGGGGAAATGTTAGTACCCTTTATGGTTCAATTCTGCACCTTTAGGGGTGCAAACCGATGCAACAATAGCAGCACCTTTAGGGGTTAAATCCTGCACCCTTTAGGAGGGTGCCAGAATGCACCTTTTAGGAGACATGTTAGTACCCTTAATGGTTCAATCCTGCTCCTTTAGGGGTGCAAACCGATGCAATAGCAGCACCTTAAGGGGTTCAATCCTGCACCCTTTAAAAGGTGCAATCCTGCACCCATCATCGAGGAATACTCGTGACATTTGCTCGTACACAAATACGTATTAAACATGTATGATGTTTCTTGGTTAGTAATCATAAAAATTATAATCAATATATATATTGCTAAAACGTGAATGAAATTGTAACATGATCAGACAAAATAATATATTGGTTAATGATTGCCGAAGGAAAATACAAATCACAAAATTGATGTGCATTGTCATAATTTGATTAACAAATCATAATGATAAATATATTTTTATGTGAACACGTGGAAAGTAATCATGAATATGCATGCAATATGCAAACTTTTATTTTGCACCTTTTTGGGTCGTTAGGGTTCATTTTTGTGGGAAGGGTGCAAAATCTTATATTGCACCCTATTTTGAACCCCTTTTCCTTCAATAGGGTTCATTTTTATGAAAAGGGTGCAAACTCTTATTTTGCACCCTTTTTTGCACCCTTTTTTCTTAGAGTGTAGCTAGGTTTGATGAAAATGTAATCATAAAATTCGATCATCTGTACAGTCTACACTTGCTTCCTTGGAATGAATTTCTTATCGGATGGTATACACCATTCTGGCATTTTCTCTGTATTTCAAATCATGAATTAAATTCACACTTTTAAAACATTGATATATTATATGATGTATTTATTCTTCTGCACTATGTAGAACATGTTTTCTGTTTCTTCCTTAATTCTTTTTGCATTTATTTCTTATCTACTTTTAGGCTTTTTCCCCCGCAATTACACAAATTTCTTTATCGGGCGGCTATGTGATGTTATCCGAGCCCCACCAAAAACAATTGGGGGACTGATGATATCTAGCTCAGCCCCACCAAAATATGGGGGGGGGGGGGTGGTGCTCAATGATATCAGAGTCCCGCCAAAATATTTTGGGGTCTCAATGATATCCGAGATCCACCAAATATATTTTTTGGGGGTCAATGATATGCGAGATCCGATGTCTGAGCCCTTCCCCAAATAAATATTTATAAACTGTTTATATTTGAATGGTAAGTCTTTAGATTATAGGTATACATGAGTTTCATGCCTAGAATATAATGATTGGGGAGGAGGGGGTTAATGATATCCGAGCCCCGCCTAAAATATTGGGGGCTCAATGGTATCTGAGCCCCTAAGGACTCAATAATATCTAAGCCCCACCCACAAATTGGGGGGCTCAATGATATCTATAAGCCCCGCCAAAAATATTGGGGGGGGGGGGGCTCAATGATATCTGAGCCCCCCCCCGGTTCCTAAGCCTATGTTGTAAATACTCAAATATTCCTAGAGATATGGTTCGATATTTTTTAACATGACCTTTTCCATTTCACGTCACGGTCACCATCTAAATGTTTGATAATACCTTAAATGTACAGTCTTCACAGTTTTTCTGAGAACGTATATATAAACGTCAATTAAAACAACTGGGCGGTGGTCGTATTTTCAGTATACATTAGGTACTTTGTAGTTTTACCAGACTGTGCAGGCCTAAGAATATTTTGTGACATCATAATAAACTGTTGGGTTTTATAACTTTCCTTTTGTAACAAAGAATCACAAATTTCAGCTAAATCTAGAACATTTAAACCAGATATGTACCACCTGAAAAGGATCACTTTGATAAGATATTTTGGAACTAGTTAATCTTAATTCTTTTATTCGTGCGCCATTAATAAGATACATTGAGCCCACTTTTTCCACGATATTTTGAAATATGATTTCTGAATCATCAGAATGGATTTTGAAAACGATATCTCAACAAAACAAAAAAATTGTTTACATATATCGTCCTTTTGCCTCAGAAATGTTTGTTGTCACAATGGTGACGTTTTGGGGTGCATACACACATTTTTTCCCCATAATTTATGGATAATTATATAGTAAGCAAATATTAATCGACTACGAGGGTAGTGGTATAGTATTAATGACTGCTTTGAGAGAAATAGTTGTTTTTATACGCTCAAGGGAAGGTTAGAATTGTGCTATTGCCCGAGGCGTGCCGAGGGCAATAGCCCAATTGTAACCTTCCCGAGAGCGTATAAAAACAACTATTTCTCGAATATTAAAGCAGTCATTATACTTTTATATGCCGAAAACAAAAGAGTCAACTAATGACACCACCTTGGCCTTTCTCTAGTTTATCTGCACGGTTGTTTTTTACAAGTGTATTTTTGAGAGTAGACTAGATCTAGATTCTAGTCTAAGCAAGATATTTTTACAATTTTGGGGTGGGCCGGCCCTGTGGGTAATATGGAGAAGAACCTGCGCTTTCATATGACACCTCACTTATTGAGTATCACCTTCAGGATCACAACAGATAAAGGTTTGAATCTCGAATTGAAAAAAAAAAACTTGACTTTTTTTGCATGGTCGCGCAATTAATGCACGTAGACTGCATAGAGACTGCATTGCGTGCAAACTCTATGGGAAGAACTTAGCACACAACATCGGGTGCGCGATCAGACACCCTGACGACTAGATCTATTTTCGTCTACGTCTATGCTGGTACTCCATTTTCAGCAACTAAACGAACATGTTTATGGATAATTTCACGTACCCTTTTTGTTGTTGTTGCAGTCAGCGAGTCTTGCATTTCTTTAGCCATTTTTGTCTTGTTTGGAATTGTCTTGTCTTATATGAAAATATCGACCAATTCTTCGCACACGTACGGTATCCTCGATCGCTCAAATCATTTTTTAACATGTAAACCTATGGGTAACCATGGTTACTGGGATTTTCGAACTATTTTCCCGGTAACCATGGTAACTGGGATTTTAGAACTATTTTTTTTGAATTTCAAAGGAATAGTTAAAGTTTATGAATGCAATTTCGACCAATCAGATGGCTGGATTTCTTAAGTGAGTTATATAATGCAAACTATCATCGCCGAGGTGATCTCGGGGCTACTATCTTCCCGAGCCGCAAGGCGAGGGAAGATTGTAGCCCCGAGATCACCGAGGCGATGATAGTTTGTATCCATTGCCCGAGTAAAGGAGGTTAATATTTGTTTTATATCCCACATCGGCAATAAGGTCCGATTTAAAGTGAATTTTACATAATTAAAACAACTGATTTTGCAGACAGTTTAGCTTCAGCTAGATTTTACAAAGCACAACATGCGTAGGCCTACATGACATACAAGTCGATGCTCGCTCATTTGACATTGACTTTGACATTTCGCGTAACATACTTTGCTATGCTTATTCAATGCGCAAGTCGCACAAGTGGGGCAGCAGCAAAAAAAATTCAGGTAGATAGTACTTATATATACCTTTTTCGTGCTCTGTACAATCGCAATGCAAACAACTATATATGAGGGATATAATACCACTTATTCTGAGAATGACAGAATATACTGAACTTAGATCATGATTTCTGTTGCACCCTTCTCGGGATACAATCCCTGAAGAGATATTGGAATCGACCATTTTGCAAAGATATTTGCTTTATTGTATTTAGTTGCACTTCAACCTTTTCTTGATATCTGATAATTCAACAGTTACAGATGTAGTTAAATAAAAATTACGGTGGGGGTTGGCTGAAATGGACATAATGAACCAATCAGAACTGATCTATGATAATTCATGCTTGTTATGCTTCGTGTGCTTGACCTATATAACCTTACAATCGCGTGGCAAATTGCGTCCAAAGTTCGACTTGTTGCACATGTGTTATATACGCAATGGCGAGCTGGCGACCTATTTTGATTAAATTACGGTGGGTGAACTTTACAAAGTCAATGGGACATGAGGGTTCCAATGAAAGAACTAGTGTCAACGTACGTCGGGGTGGATGTGCTTTTCGTTTAAACAAAAAATAAATTTTAACGATTTTGGGGGGTAAAAGTCCCTAGGCTTACATGTTAGGCTGCTGGACTCTGACGATAGCGGGCATTGTCCAATGAGACTAAACGAATCTATATAATTTTTCCCTGACCTTCCGGGTGCCCTACCCTATGGACCCCACCAAGGGCCCTAAGTCGGGCCCCTGGTTGCTCATCTAACCGAAATTAAAAGCCTAAAACGCCTGAGCTTCCAGGGGCTCTGCTCCCTGGACCCTACCAAGGGCCCTAAGGCGGCCCCTTGATGCTCATCTGATCGTAATTAAATGCCTTAAACCCCTGTGGACCCCATCCCAATAAGTGACCTGCATGGCAGTGTCACAAATAATTAGGTATCAAAATATGCTCATCTGACCGTAATTATATGCCAAAAAACCCCGAGCTTCATTAGGCTCCGCCCCTAGACTCCACGCCAATGTACGCTCCACTTTGCTTTTTATTGCTCTACCTGATCGTAAATACTTAAGCCCTCCCCCCCCCCCCCCCCCCCCCCCACTTTGAAAAACGTTTCCAGGGCCTGCGTCACGTGTAAGAGTGGTGTTGATGCTGATTTTTTTTTCTGCCCACCCCCCCCCCCCCAAAAAAAAAAAAAAAAAAAAAAAACGTTTTTGCCCATTATGCCACTGCTCCCTCGTCCCTCTCATTTCTTCCCCCCGGTCATGAAAATAAATCGCCGCCCCTGGTTCGACTCTCGACTTCTCGATCAGCAAGAAGTCTTCCTTTGGCGAGATCAGTGGCGGATCCAGGGGGGGGGGGGCCCGGGCCCCCCCCCCCCCCCTTGAGAAAAAAATGATGTAAAATCACGTGATTTTTACCTTTTTTGGGGGTTGGGCAGTCAGTACCAATACTAATTTCCAGAGGCCTTACCGAAGGGCACTAGCGCATGATGCGCATCTCCTTGATTTCGAACCCTTGTCACCGGATTATGAGACCATGCACTGCTCTACCAACTGAGCTATCGCGCATGTTAGTGATCAGTGCAATCAATTGCAAAATTCAATAGTAGGCCTACGATCAATTGCTAACTTTGTGTTATGGGGCCTAGGTTTCTAGAAAGGGGTTGGTCAGTCAGGAATTCCTGTTTAATTCTGACAAAAGGTTCAGGTTCAGAGGTATATCTTGTAAAAAAGGTAATGACATTCTTGTTTTGATTTAAAAGGGTTAAACTAAAATTTCTTCCTCTTTCCCTCTGCCTCACTCCTAAGCTACCTAGCATCACTCTCTCTCTCTCTCCTTCTATCCGTGCATGTATCCCCCTCTCTCTCTCTTTCCCTACATGTATCCCCTGTCTCTCTCTCCCTATATGTACCCCCCTCTCTCTCTCTCTCTCTCCTCCTCCTATCTCTCTCCCCTCTCTCACTCACCTCTTTCTGTGCTCTCTCTCTCTTTCTTCTACTCTCTCCCTTCCACTCTCTCTCTCTCTCTCTCTCAGGCCCACAATATTCTCTTAACTTGCTGACAATGTAAATGATCATGTAGCAAATGTTCATTTTGAGATTCCGCAATGAATTTATTATAGATGCAAAATGAACATGTATAAATGTACATATAATTGAAATAACATGGTGTAGTGCTGCATGTAGAAAGTTTGAAAGTTGAATAGATGAATATGCCAATAAATATCCTACTGATTTCCAACTCTATCATTTCAATTTGGTATAAATTGTGGTTTTTCACCCTCTCTCTTTCACTCACACTTTCTCCCTCTCTTTCCTCCTCTCTCGCTCTCTCTCCCTTGGCAGTGGTAGTACCGGTAACTTTTTTTTCTTCAGCATCATTTGTTCTATTTATGGAGTCACAGCACTTCATTTTGAAAAAAATATATATATTATAGAAAATAAAAAGAAGTATTCTGCCGACACCAAAGCCAAACAACCTCTGGATGGAACAAAATGTGCATAACAGTGTCTGTACTGTGAGACTAGGCTGACAGCATACATGTAGCTGCTCATTTGACACAGCCAGAGAATGACAGAGTTAGGCTCTGATCAAGGCTTTTAGAATTGTGGTATGGCGTAAAATTTAATTAGATTCTGTGCAGACTAAGGTTTACCCATATCTATCCTGGTGAGGGTATAAGATCCTCTTCCTGGAAAAATAGCTACTTCTAGAAAAATAGATCATGCACCTGGTATAAAAATGAAAGAAAAAAACTTCCTTGAATAAGCTAGCTTAAAGCTTATCTGCCATAGCAAGGTCACTGGACAGGTGGTTATCTCATCAACTCAGCTCTCAGTTAACATAAGAAAAAAAGGATCATGGGGGACCAATGGTCACCGATCTGGCATTGTTTGTTATATAGAGGGCGCAAGTAGCTACCAGTAGTGCAGTGGGCCTTTAAATGTATAAGCTTAAATATTCATAAATGAATGATACACGCCATAAAACTAAAACAACAACAACAACAGCCTTGATGTTTTTTAATATCAGCCACATATTTTGTCTAAATGCACATTTCAATATACCTCAATTATAAACAGATTCAGAAAAAAGGCACTTTGTGTCAAATTCAAGTACAACATGTAGGAGTATGTAGTGGAATGTGCAAATTTAAAATTTGGCAAATACAAAATTAAAAAAAAAAATATATAGACTTTGTAAGAAAATCATCATTTCGTACAATCGAATTACCAAGACAGCAACAATAATGTTCTTAACATTTACAATGGGTTATCAGAAATATGAGATCACAACCATTTTAAAATACATGTATAGACATTCAGTTACTGCAGAAAATAATCATTGCCTCATTAACAATTTGGCAAGTATGAAGGATGATTTCTAATCTTTTAAAGATATTTTTTCAACTATCAGCTATTTCATCATAATCTTCCTGGGTTACTTAGTAATCTTATATTTCTGATAACAAAACTGAAAAGTTGAGAAATAATAATGATGTGTTATTTCGATATAACGGGATTGACCACCTCTCACTACAAAGAACAGTATTTTACATCCCCACAGGAAAGCTTGCAAACGTCCCATCACCTGAGCATAAACATATCACACTAACACATTGGATCATTGGAATTTTAAACTTGGAAGCTTGATAAAAGGTTTAAACAAATTACTAACAACGACGTAACAACAAAGAATAGAAACAATGAGTGTTCATGGTTTTAAAAACAAGTTTGCGAAAACTCAAAAGTTGATTGCATCCACATGGCACATAACTTAAGATAAAGATCCCCCACTACTCATATAGTTTGCGATTTAACCATAACATTGGTCACGGATCACAACTTCAACTATACTTAAAGTTTGAAGCCACAAGTGCGTCCACAAGGTCTATGCGATGCCTACAATATAACCTTGGAGTTTAAAAACCGCAATCCACACATTAAGTCAACAGAGTTTTGTGTGAACCCATCAATTATGTCTGTGAGATTGTGTAGAAGAAGAAACTGAAGAATGCTTGTACTTCTCTCAGTGCTTGATACAGATGCACTTGGCTTCGGTGAAAAATTCCATGGATTCGTTGACCCCCTCTCGACCTACCCCAGAAGCCTTCATTCCTCCGAAAGGCATGTTGAGGTCGCGCACCATCCAGCAGTTGGCCCACACCGTTCCGGCCTGTACCAAAGACAGACGATATGATACACAGAATAATATAATGATAATATTTCAAATTCATACATGTATAGTGCTTAGAAACTGCTTGAATGTCTCTGAGCACTTAACAGATACAGTCAAATCTGTTTATAGCGAACACCCAAGGGAAACACAAAAAAGTGGCCTTTGTAGATAGGTTCCTTTAGTACATGATTCAATGAGAAATCCTTTTCAACGGAAACAACAAATGTGGCCTTTGTAGACAGGTGGTCTTTGTAGACAGGTGGTCACTAAAGCAGGTTTGACTGTATTATATCATTGGATTGACTGATTCAGTCTTGCCTGCATTATATTTATCCGGGTCATAAAGCGATTAATACATCCACACTGACACTAACTGCACCCTTTGCATCGATATATCACGATCAGATTTGGGCTTGCCCACACACATTGGCCGAAATTCATCAAAGAGGTTTATCTTAGCCCATGGTCTCAACCTTCATAAGGCCTTTGCCTTTTAGGTGCCAAAACATGGGTCGGTCGGTCTGAATTTTTTTTTTCCCAACCTTTTTTTTCTTCTCCCTCTTTTGGCTGATATTTTTCAGTTTTGAATGCTTTAAAGGTAATACAAAGTTTTGGTAAATTTTGAAAATTGGGTGGGTAGTGATTCTTTACAATTTTGATATATTTGGATGCCCTTGTGGATGTATTATAACCACTAGAAAATTTAGCCCCTAAAACACTTCTGCTTTCAAGAAAAATTGAATCTAAAAATTTACCGGTGCTCCTGGTAAATTTTGATAAATTTCAAATAGCGCCTTCGGCTGTACAATGGTAGCTGCGACCATGAAAAGCTCAGAATATGTAGTTGTGATAAATAATTTTCAAACAGGAATAGCTAATCGGTCAATTTTAGTCAAGAAACATTGTTTTATAGCTTAATTAATATCTTGACCTTGAGAGCTATACAACATAAAGAGTATATTATTTACAATTTCATAACTTTAGACTCGATTTCGACGGCGACAACGATCACTTAATATTGTAGGATCGGATATGATTCCAATATATTCATTTGAACCAAATCCATGACCCCATACCAAAACTTTGTATTACCTTTAATATTTTTTTTTTTTTTTTTTAAGGTTAAAAAAAAAAACTTTTTAAAAAAGCTGACTGTAGATTTCAAGATTTTTGGATCGGTGGCAAAGGGCAATACAACATCTTTTTTGTTAGGCCTCGGCTTAGAACGTAGGTGTCTACATGTCTAATGTCCAACATACTGTTTACAGCGTGATGAGTTTTGACAAATTCCTATAACTGGCTTAACAAAGATTTCCAAGCAATAGTCAAACTAACACCAAGTCCCTCCAAATCCATGTAAAATATGAATATGGTGTAACAATATTCAGCACATCGCTATTTTTATTAATGTGAAAGAAAATAAGAGTGTTCATTTTTTCATCGGATTACATGCCTTGGCTTATTGACATTAACCATTGATCCGATTTGATCGCAAGTGGTCAAATCGCTCACAGAGTAACATCCTCTTATCTTTATATTACAGATTTGCGACTGATATAATATGTCACGAGTCACGACTGATTAGAATCAACTCGCGATTAGGTATTGTAAAGGGGAAGTCCACCCTGATCTTAAATTGGTTTAAATAGAAGCAGAAAAATGAGATAGACATGTTGGTGAAAGTTTAAGCAAAAACCAATTAAAGATAAGAAAAATATGAATTTGTTAACATGCAATCAAACACAAACGGATTAAACTCGGTTTTTTTAAAAAAATTTTTTTTAACAAATCTGCTTCCATTTGCCCTATTATTTTCATTATTTTCGGATATTGCTAAACCTTTCACTAATTAATATGTTTATCTCATTTTTTTTGCTTTTATTGATACCAACTTAACATCAGGGTGGACTTCCCCTTTAAGATGGGGTAAAGAACTCAAGTAGAGCTTGAAATGGAAAGGTTCTCACCTGAAGTTTCTGAGACACACGATGCGTTCTTCCAACATCCTTAGTCCATACACAAGCAGCTAGACCATACTTCACACAGTTTGCCTTCTCAATGGCCTGCATATGAAATGAAAGAAGAACACTTTGAGGGTTCAGTGACATAAAGACGTAACTTCATATTTTTCCAAAATTGATATCAAAATGTTTAGAAAAATGTGGCTTTCCAGGATACACAAAGACTTAACTCCACCCAACACCCCATTGAAGTCAATGGCTAGTGAAACATAGACTTAACTCCTTAAGGCCCAAGTGCTCATGCAGTGACACATAAACCACTTTTTCTCAAAATGGCCAAAATGGAGTTAGGTCTTTTGTGTCACTGACCCCTCGATTTAAACATCTATTATCTTTGTTGTAAAGAAATTTTTGGCTTATACCCGGCCACTAAATAAAGATCTTATTCTACTGGGTGCAAGCCAAATATTTCTTAACAACAATTGGATCTTCTCCCAGGGGGGGGGGGGGGGGTAGTGAGCATTAAAAATAAGAACATTTTGCTCCCAATATTTCAATTTAAAAAAAAATGTTTGACCTTTTTTTCTTCACTTGGCAGCCCGGGGGGGGGGGGGGGTTAAACCCCCAAACCCCCTCCCCCTTTGTAGATCCGCCCCTGGCCCATCCGCCCCTGGCCCAGCAAACAGACTTGTTTTCAATTACAAGATTAAGCAAGCGAATCATTATCCACTGGGAGCAATCCGAAAATTTATTTACAACAATTGAAACTTCTTATTTCAAATAGCTCTTCTAAATGGAGGAATCTTTATAGATAAAAACACCTGGAGCGTAAGTCATTGGGGACAATTGTCGGGTCACACTTACATCTTCTTCTGTGGTGAAAGGAGCGATACAGACGACAGGACCAAAGATCTCCTCCTGCATACATCTGCTATGTGGTCCTAGCCCGGTGATTACTGTAGGTGCCATGTAGTAACCCTAGAAAGGAAAGAAAGAACATCGGATCGAGGTCCATTGACACAAAACTTTTTTTAAAGGTAGAACAATTCAACATTTTACAGGAAATTGGGCAAAAGATGTCATCTTCCTGCACCCCTCACTCCTTCCCCTCCCTCTTCTTAGTATATGAGTCTCAACAAATGCATTGCATGTATTATCCTTCATTCCCATGCACTTTATTTGATGGTTAAAGAAATTTGTATAAATTATTGATATTGTGAAGAAATGAACAGATATGTCACAATTCAAAGGTAAGTCATAGAAAGAATCTTCCTTTAAAGGACAAGTCCACTTGAAAAATAATTTACTTTCAATAAAAGCAGAAAATCAGACAAACCAATCAAAAAAAGTCTGAGCAAAATCGGATAACTAATAAGAAAGTTATGAATTTTTGAAAAAGTATGTAAAACTATGTAACAATGAAAATCAGTTTGTGACCTCATGTCCTCACTATTTATCAATTGCTCTATATGGTTTAATCCCATTCATTTCTCTTTTTATTCCCCAAAACTTGATTTCCCAATGCCTTTTCCCAGGTTATATGATTTGTATCATATTGCGTGCATGACATTTCACAAAATCTTTTATGAACTTTGAAGAATTTATACTATTTTCTGAATATTGTATATTCATAATTATTGATTTTTATATAAATAGGTTATCAAAATTCACATTTTTCATGATTTAACTAGAAAAAATTACTCTATATTAGTGCATCCACACAAAAACCTATTACTCTTAATCTCATTTGGATGCTGGTGTGAAGAAATAAGATTCTTAAGGAGAAAATAGGAAATTTATATCATCAATATAAAGAAAATAATTAGTGGATAGTAAAGGACATGACGTCACAGACTCATGAGTGAGTTGCCAATTTGTCTAGTGATTTTTTAAAGTTTTTAATGTCATTAAAAATTCATAACTTTCTTATTGGTTATCCGATTTTGCTAGTCTGATTCGTTAGTCTGATTTTTCTGCTTCTATGAATGAAAGTTATTTTTGGAGTAGACTTGGGCTTTAATTTTTGACAATCTTGTTTGTACAATGTTACAGCAAATACAAAAAAAAGGAAAGAAAACTCACATTTGTATTTTTCCATGGAATATGCATCTTATCCACCCCTTCACCACAATGGACTGTGCCACCTTCTTTAATGGCAAGTTCAACGTAACCTTTGACCTTATAGAGATGCTCCTTGCTGATGAGGGCACCAAGCTTTGAGGAGTCTTCTGATGGAGGACCAACCACCATTTTTCTACATAAAGAAATATATTAAAAATAAAATAAACAAATAAACAAATTTGTAGAGTTTGATGGACTACTGGCTAAGTCACTGGATTATGGATACAAAGTATGTCACAGATAGAGAAAGATTACAGAGAGTCCTTTTCAGGACTCCTCGATCCTCCCTCTCTCTCACATGGCGCATCCGCAAGCCTACTGTATAGATAGAGAATATCATGACATGAACAACTTTTGTCCCCAGCTTTAGAATGGCTGCCATAATGGTGCTCTAGCATTTCATGAAAGTAATTCCTGCCAGGTACCCATTATCCTCACCTGGGTCGAGTGTGGCAAATGTAGATTAATGTTTTGCTAACAAACATTAGTGCTGCTTGCAGGGCTTGAACTGCGAACCATTTGTGATCTACATTCCTGTGACTTATCCACTAGACCAACACACTTCTGTGGATATTTGGGGTCATTTGTACCATGTACTGTCTACAAAATGGTATAGTTTCAAGTATTTTGTGGCATGAAAATTTTGTGAATCTGAACTTATCACGAAACATCTATATTGGACTCACCTTGCAGCAGCGACGTATTTCTCGACAAACTTCTCCAGAATGCTTTCTTGTACAAAGAACCTGCTCATGCACAGGCAGATCTCCCCCTGGTTCGTGAACCCTGACCTGACCACCGTCGGGATGATCTCGTCGAGGTCGACATCGTCGAACACCACGGCTGCATTCTTCCCTCCAAGCTAGTGTGAGTGGATACGTGTCAAGGAAGAATCAAACAAGTACTGCACAAATATGCCTTCTACTATTTTCCTATATTTTTTTGTCTCTTTAATATTTTTCCCAAAAAAATCCATAATTTCTTTGCTACATATTTTTTCTATTTTTTGAATTTCTGAGTATACTTTGTTCAAGTTATATTGTAAAACAGCATCTGAGGAACTAACACTTCAACAAGCTCTGCTTCTAGTTAGTTCCTCTTTTCTCGCGCTATTTCTATTGTCGTTTCATTGCATATTTTATTGTAATATATATACTTATTTATTGTATTATGTTTTGCATGAGAAATAAAATCATTTGAATTGAAACAAGTACTGCACAAATATATGTACGAGTCAGGACTCTGAGCTATTAAAGTGTGACATGCTTGAGAGTTTAAAGGATATTTGAACATTTTGAACAAAAAAATTTGTATAAATATCAGGGGGCATCATCTCTTCAGAAACATTGAAAAATTCATCAAAAAGGTTTATTAGCGCTTAGAGACTTCGGTGGTAAGCCCTTTATAAGTATCATTTTTATTATTATTTATCATTATTATGGTAAATAGTCAGATATGGCAAACTCCAGCTGTTTATTATCTAAAAATTCAAACTGCCAATGATTAAACAATTTTGAAAATTTACAAAGTGAAGTGACCTTGCTTTGTTCTTTTCTGGGGAAGTGGGAGGGGAAGTGGGAGGGGAAGGGGAGGGGTCACGCCATAATAATACAAATGAACATACCTCAAGAGAGATTTTTTTACAGAGGGGTGATGCAAGGGCCATTATCTTCTTTCCTGTTTCTGTACCACCTGTGAAGGAGACCAGAGGAACGTCAGGGTGCTCAACGATCGCAGATCCTGCTCTATGTCCTAACCCATAGACCATGTTCACCACACCATTAGGAAGACCTGGAGATATACAAATTAAAAAAATGTATTTAAATTACCAGGTAAATATTCTTTTAAAAAATGAAACGCAGATTAATACCAAACAACAACAACATGATATATGTTAACCTGTTGACTACTTACTACCTTCTCTCATTGCCATAGACCTAGTACAGGCATAGGGCCTCAAAAAAAAGATGTTGTATTGCCCTTTAGGGGCCAAAATATGGGTCGGTCAGTCAGAAATCTTCTTTTTTTGTTGAACTTTTTAAAATATTTTTTACTCCCTCTTTGGGCTGATATTTCTCAGTTTTGAATGCTTTAATACATATTTTTTCTAAAAAACAGTAGTAAAAAAAAATCTTTTTTAAGAAGCCGACCGTAGATTTCAAGATTTTTGGGTCGGTCGCAAAGGGCAATACAACATCTTTTTTTTTAGGCCTAGGCAATAGATACAAAAAGGTCTAGATCAACTTACCCTTTGACTAGGTCGTTCTTCAATTATAATAGACTAGAAAATGAATAAACCGATATGGAATTGTCCAACGTGCACACTTTTTGCTTTTGTAAATCACTCCACCCATTCATGTTGTACATAATGTGCATAACAGACAACATGAAAATAAAGTTTGTTTTAGTTGCACCGACATGAAAAATTAAATCAAACTTATTATGTAGACTTAATCTTTCATGGCTTCAGAATATTCTGAAAATTCCAGTTAGTAAATGCACTAGCTCACAGCAGTGTGTCATTTGTGTTTAGAGTGATCCTGCATATTCTCCCGCAACAATTGCTCCAAGCCTTACTTTGCCATCAGTATAGGGTCTGGTTTGCAATTGGGTTTTACATTATGTTTTACGTTACGTTATGTTTAGGGTTTTTTCTTCTTCTTCTTTTTTCTGTCTATCTTCGTCATGTAATATGTTACGTCTTCTTGTTTACCGTCATTACGTGTTTTAATAAATGTTCTCTGTTGGCCACTATTCTTCTTTCATTGATAATGTATTCCATATTTTTTTCACACTCATTATTATCTGAGGGGTCCACAATTTAAAAGCTCTGCTTTTTAGTGGACCTCTCCGTTTCCTAAAAATATAAATGCAGTTAAATATTAAAATTCATTTTTTGTCTTCCTAGAATGTATAAATTATAATTAAGATTTGTTTATTACAAATGTAACTATGTTTTGTATACATTTTACATTGTATTCTTTATATATATGTATTATATTTTGTTGGAATTGAAAAAATAAAAATGAAATGAAAAAGGTAAGTTTGGTCAAAGGTCAAATGGTTAGCATTGGAAATTGACTTCTGAGCAATTTTCACAGGAGTTTAATTAGTCGTGTAATATCAATAACGCAAATGAACCAACCTGCTTTGACCATTAACTTGGCCAGTTTCCATGATGTCACGGAGGTCATCTCGCTCGGTTTGCAGACACAGGTGTTGCCTGCGGCGATACAGGGCGCAATCTTGAAGGTGAGGAGATAGAGGGGGAGGTTCCACGGACTGATCATACCTGCTACCCCAATGGGCATACGCATGGTGTAGTTGGTAGCACCAACATCCTCAAGCATGGTGGAACTGTAATGGAAAGCCAAATACATTTCATTTAAAGCCTGTATGTACTAGTTTAGCCAGGAGGGATTAGACCACCCAGGGTGGTCACTGACAGGTGGCTATCTCATCAATTCAGGTCTCAATTAACATAAGAAAAAGAGAATTATAGGGGACCAATGGTGACCGATTAGGCATTGTTTTCTATATAGAGGGAGCAATAGCTACATGTACAAGCAGTACAGTGGGGCTATATTAAGAAATAATAAGATACATAAACTTCCCCATACTTTAAAAAAACAAAAAAACATAGCAATGAGCATACACATACCTACTGAATGGGTACCCGGTAATCATTATGTATGTAAAAAACAATGCACATGTGACAAAGAAGACTGCGGCAAACCGGTTTGTTCAATTGGTCAGCAACCATAGCAAGTTAAGAGGGGTTTTTTTAATGGTGATATTTTCCAACCTGTTTCTTGTGTGAAGAATAGATGATGCGAAGAAGCGGAAGTTATACACAGCCCTTGGGATGTCTACCGCCCTCGCCAGCCAGACGGGTTTCCCTTGGTCACGTGACTCGATCTGTGCAAGCTCCTCAAGGTTTTCTTCGATAAGATCGGCTATCTTGTTCATCATCTTGGCTCTCTCTACTCGGCTTTTGGAAGACCATCTAGATGGAGTTTGAAAAGGATCGAATTTAAGATAGTCAACCCTCGTGATTGGTCACTGGTGCGGACTTAAGCCATAGTCATGAAGTCTACAGGGATTCAACATAGTGCACTTGCTTGAATAAATTTTGAAATGATTGAATGTAGATAAATAATACTCCAACTCCATCTCCAACTCCATCAGTCCTACCGGTACTTGCTTAGGGTCAAGGTAGGCACTCTTGAGGCAACTTTGACATCTTTCGTTTTTGTTTGACATAGGGCAAACATTGCAATGCATGCAAATGTAATAATAATAATAATAATACATTTAAGAAACTAAGTATATAATCTACTGCACTACTAGACAGCAATAACCATCTGTTTTGGGTCATTTCTTTAATAAAACTGACATTTGTTGTCTAGTGGAGCCAGACGTAGTCTCAGTGGAACAAACGACGATTAGAGAGACTGAAGTTTTCGGTCTACTGCACTACAAGAGATCCTGATATGATTAGATTTACAGTTTAATAGGCCAAATAACAAAAATGAAGTGTTTGTCGTCCCCGCAAAGCCCGCCACTTTTTTTAAAATATTTACTATTCAGGAAAATAAAGCACCAAAAAAATTACCAAAAAGCCTGTGATACCGGTATACATTTTGTTATAGCTTCTAAAGTGAAACAAATAATTTGTTTTGCATACATTTTATCTGTATACTAAAATAGCACAATATCTGGAAACAAATAATAGGCTTGGCCAGCCATCTTGGAAGAAAACAATCAACAAAATTCAAATGAATAATAAAAAAATAAAAAAAGTCCGGACGAGAAACACATTATTTTTGTTATTTGATAATTTGGCCTTAATTAAAGAGATGTGTTTTCAGTTTTTATTTAAAGATATTCACAGATGGTGATTTCCTGACTTCTAATGGTAAGTTATTCCAGGGTTTTGGGGCTGCACAAGCAAATGCTCCATCACCTAGACCCTAGGCCTAGGCTATAGCGTTATTTTTTGTTCGAGCGAGTGCTCATGCACTCGATCTCGATATCTTGCCTTTTCTCTCGTTCATACTCACATCGGAAAAGCACGTTTGGCGGCGGCCACTGCCAGATCGACCTCCTGCTTCCCACTGTCCGGAATTCGGGCCCAAACTTCTCCAACGGATGGGTCAAAGCTGTCCAGAAAACTAGAGGCTGGCACGAACTCTCCGTCGATGAAATTCTCTAGAGTTACTTCAGCCATTTTGCGACGTTTTTCGTGCAGATCCGTTGTCATAATCTTGGGGATCTTTCTTGTTGTTTTCAGTGCTATGCGGGCGCTAAATGCCACGCACGAGCGAGCACACGTACTGTGTATAGCGCTTGAAAAGTCCCACGCGTTGTTTACTAGTTAGTGGATCGGAGCAGGAATTCCACCTCCCTGATCGGAGCGAGCGAGCGAGCGAGCTGCCGGAAAACCCGTGCTATGATTGGACGAATGTGGGGGTGTGTCTAGGGTGTGAAGACCAAAGGTGAAGACGATCATGGAACGTGACAAGGAAGTCCGTTGACATGGAGAAAGTTTGTCGACCTTGACTGAAAGATTAGTTTGGGTCTTGAGCCGCTATATCTACGAATCTCTGTAGGCTAAATCGTGGAATTTCGCTGACATACCCTATGCAAATGAGCGAATGTATGAATTATTTAATTAATTAATTGAACGGATGAATTATTTAAATAATAATTAAATGAATTGGAAAATGATTAGAAATGCTTTAAATTAACAAATGAAGAAGTGCCGTATAAATAATTAAAAATGTAATTGTCGTGGTGGTGATGAGGTTGGTTTGTTTGGTGATGACGTTGATGACGTTGATGATGATGTTAATGATGGAAGATGATGAAAACGAAATGTTTTATTTGTATATAGAAATATCAAAATAGAATGAAACTAAAGTCAAACGATCACTCTCTGTCTGTCTTTCTTTCTCTCTTCTTCTTCCTCTTCTTTCATTTTTCTTCTTCTACTACTTCTTCCTCTTCTTCCTCTTCTTCCTTTCTTTCGTCTTCTTCACCTTTCTTTCTTTTTTTCCTTCTTCTTCTTCTTTTTCTTCTTCTTCTTCTTTTTCTACATCTTTCTTTCTTTCTTTCTTCTTCTTCTTCAACTTTCTTTCTTTCTTCTTATTCATCTTTCTTTCGCTCTTCTTCTGCTGCTTCTTCTTGTTTTTTCTTCTTCATCATCTTTCTTTCTTTCTTCTTCTTCTTTTTTTCCTTCTTCTTCTACTTCATCTTTCTTCTTCTTCTTCTTCTACTTCATCTTTCTTCTTCTTCTTCATCTTTCTTTCTTTCTTTGTTTCTTTCGTTCTTCTTTTTCTTTTTTTCTTCTTCTTTCTTCATCTTTCTTTCTTTCTTCTTCTTCTTTCTTTCTTTGTTTCTTTCGTTTTCTTCTTTTTTTTCTTTCTTCTTTCTTTCGTTTTTCTTCCTCTTCTTTCTCCTTCTTTTTCCTCTTCTTCTTCTTTATCTTTCTTTCTTTCTTCTTCTTCTTTATCTTTCTTTCTTTCGTTCTTCTTCTTCTTCTTCTTCTTCTTCTTCTTCTTTTTTCTTCTTCTTTCTTTCTTTCTTTCGTTCGTTTTTCTTCCTATTATTATTCTTCTTCATCTTTCTTTTCTTCTTCTATTTCTTCTTCTTCCTCCTCCTCCTCTTCTTCTTCTTCTTCTTTTTCTTTTTCTTTCTTTCGCTCTTCTTCTTCTACTTCTTCTTGTTTTTTCTTCTTCATCATCTTTCTTTCTTTCTTCCTCTTCATCTTTCTTTCTTTTTTTTTTCTTTTTTTTTTCTTCTTTCTTCATCTTTCTTCCTTTCTTCTTCTTCTTCTTTCTGTCTTTGTTTCTTTTGTTCTTCTTCTTTTTTCCCTTCTTCTTTCTGTCTTTGTTTCTTTCGTTCTTCTTTTTTTTCTTCTATCTTTCTTTCGTTTTTCTTCCTCTTCTTTCTCGTTCTTCTTCTTCTTCCTCTTCTTCTTCTTCTTCATCGTCTTTCTTTCTTCTTCTTTTTTATCTTTCTTTCTTTCGTTCTTTTTCTTTTCTTGTTTATTCTTCTTCTTTCTTTCTTTCTTTCGTTCGTTTTTCTTCTTATTCTTCTTCTTCTTCATCTTTCTTTTCTTCTTCTATTTCTTCTTCTTCCTCTTCTTCTTCTTCTTCTTCTTCTTCTTCTTCTTCTTCTTCTTCTTCTTCTTCTTCTTCTTCTTCTTCTTCTTTTTCTTTTTCTTTTTCTTCTTCTTCTTCTTCTTGAATAGATGGCAGTTGTATAATAATGATATAATGATTATATTGCCGTCGGAACATCAAACATTGATCAGTAATAAACCGAATGTTTTTATTCATACTTTTCCTTAAATTTCCTGCTTTCAATTACATGTACATTTTGAAAAAACTAAATCAGAGCTTTGCGAGACAGAGGGTCACGCAAACCTCCTTATCTTTCTTTCTTTCGTTCTTCTTCTTCTTCTTCTTCTTCTTCTTCTTCTTCTTCTTTTTTCTTCTTCTTTCTTTCTTTCTTTCGTTCGTTTTTCTTCCTATTATTATTCTTCTTCATCTTTCTTTTCTTCTTCTATTTCTTCTTCTTCCTCCTCCTCCTCTTCTTCTTCTTCTTCTTTTTCTTTTTCTTTCTTTCGCTCTTCTTCTTCTACTTCTTCTTGTTTTTTCTTCTTCATCATCTTTCTTTCTTTCTTCCTCTTCATCTTTCTTTCTTTTTTTTTTCTTTTTTTTTTCTTCTTTCTTCATCTTTCTTCCTTTCTTCTTCTTCTTCTTTCTGTCTTTGTTTCTTTTGTTCTTCTTCTTTTTTCCCTTCTTCTTTCTGTCTTTGTTTCTTTCGTTCTTCTTTTTTTTCTTCTATCTTTCTTTCGTTTTTCTTCCTCTTCTTTCTCGTTCTTCTTCTTCTTCCTCTTCTTCTTCTTCTTCATCGTCTTTCTTTCTTCTTCTTTTTTATCTTTCTTTCTTTCGTTCTTTTTCTTTTCTTGTTTATTCTTCTTCTTTCTTTCTTTCTTTCGTTCGTTTTTCTTCTTATTCTTCTTCTTCTTCATCTTTCTTTTCTTCTTCTATTTCTTCTTCTTCCTCTTCTTCTTCTTCTTCTTCTTCTTCTTCTTCTTCTTCTTCTTCTTCTTCTTCTTTTTCTTTTTCTTTTTCTTCTTCTTCTTCTTCTTGAATAGATGGCAGTTGTATAATAATGATATAATGATTATATTGCCGTCGGAACATCAAACATTGATCAGTAATAAACCGAATGTTTTTATTCATACTTTTCCTTAAATTTCCTGCTTTCAATTACATGTACATTTTGAAAAAACTAAATCAGAGCTTTGCGAGACAGAGGGTCACGCAAACCTCCTTCCACTGCATCCCGCCCCTTCCCTTTCTTCTATATTCCATACAACCCCCTCCTCTCTCTCTCCCTCCCTGCCTGCTTGCCTGCCTCCCCCTTCAATCCCACTTTTCTCTATTTCTATCTCTCTCTCTCTCTCTCTCCCTCTCTCTCTCTTTCTCTCTCTCTCTCTCTCTCTCTCTCTCTCTCTCTCTTTCTCTCGCTCCTAGATCGTTCACTATTTACAACAACTACTACTAATAGGTTCTTTATTTAAATATAGCGATCTCACACGATTGGTTTAACAGCACTCAACATGGTATAAAGGTGGGGGAAATCAGTTAAATGAATACGCCTTTAATTGCTTTAAAACCTATCTGCTCTAACATTCCCTTTTCAGAAATCTGGCATCCCTATTTGGCCTGAAACCAGGCGCGTACGCAGGGGTGGGGGGGGGGGGGGGGTTGGACCACCCCTCCCTTCAAACTTTGTTTATGTGTGTGTTTTGGAGGACCCCCCCCCCTCAATTTTTTTAATTAAAAGTGCTCTTACCCCTCCCCCCCCCCCCCCCCGCTTATTCAGCGGCTGGCTGAGTCGTTGCGAAATTAACGGCGTGATTTCAAATTTAACCCCCCCCTTCGAAAAAATCCTGCGTACGCGCCTGTCTGAAACAATATGCATATCGTCAGTCACCCCCCCCCCCCTAACCAAAAAATAAAAATAATGATTGTGCAACATCGGTACATTTGTTTATATTCTGGCGCATTTCTTCATAAATGCCACGGACAAATCAATAAAATAGAGAATGGAGGAATCATCACAAAAGTTGATACAAAATAATTAATGTTCAAGCTTGAACAAAGAATTTATTGAAAGAGCAATCTAGACCTCGCAATCAGCTACTTTCGACGAAACTTAAAGCAAAACAAATATAATTATTACGTGTTCATTTTATTTTTCTGCTTTCACTCAAAGTACCTTGCCAGCAAGACTTAATTGCCCTTTTGGAACATTGGATCTTAAACAATCCAAATGGGTATTTCCTCTCAAAAATGGTATCGTAGTTTTCTTATTCAGTTCCGAATGTGGATTGTCTTGAAATCATTGTGGAACAAAAACAATAATGATTACATAAATAGAAATAGAAAAATCTTGAATTAAACTGACATTTTAAAGACCATATAGGCGTAAGGTATGCATTGACGATTGTGATTAATAACAGAGAGAGAGAGAGAGAGAGAGAGAGAGAGAGAGGGAGAAAGAGAGATATGAAAATATCTATCTTTATGCTGCTTTGAATTCAAATGTTTATCTTAAATTGTGATAATTATAGATCCTTTAAAGACAACAGTCGTTGAATAAAATGGATTAAGAATATAAAAATTAATTTAAATAAGTTCCACCATAATATGAATGAATAATTATACGTGTATACAGATGATGAAATACGTCGTCATCTAGACCCCAACCATAATGAAATAATAATCATAGTAACAGTATCAATTGAACAAAATATACGATAAATATGTAAGCATGTTTAAGATTGTTGTAACTTGTGAGTTAACATTACTTTGTATTTTTGTTAAGCGCTTAGAAACATTGTATTTAGCGCTATATAAATTTAATGTATTATTATTATTATTATAAAGAACTTATTGTCAAAATTATGCCCGATCATTTGAGATTCTATAATATTTTGTTTTGCTTTATGTCATGATATTTTTTAATAGTACAGCCACAAGTAGGTCTAATGAATGAGCATACACCACTATGAGTCAAAATGATTGTTGTGTTTGGTAAATTAATAAGAAAGATTTATTATCATTCCATTTTTCATATGCTGTTTATTAGAAAAGAGCCATTCGAATAAAAATGAAAGATGCTAATTATATAGTAAATCAATTTTCAGCATAAAGGATAAAACAACTTGCTGTTCGATCTCATTATTTTATGTATTATAATGAAGTATTGAATTAACATGAGGCCAATAACCATGAGAGCAATCCGTTTGAAGAGCCAATAAATCGATAAATAAAACTATGCCATGTCATTAAATCAATACTCAAGCGACCATAAATAAACAAAAATAAAAAAACAAATAAAATCGTTGCAAAACAGAATAATCAGTCCAATTCTGCAATTTTTTGCGTAATCGCCAAAACATTTCGATTAGAACGTCAAAGAAAAATACATATCCACATATTTATGACGTTTCTTCTAACAGCCAAGTTTAAAAACAAAATTAATGCTACTATATCATTCACATTAGTACTCTTTTAAAAAAATTATCGGAAGGGCTCTCTGAAATCAAATTCACTAACTTTACAATAATGGAAAATGGTTTCTCATTGAATCACGAACTAAAGGAAGCTGTTTACAAATACCACCTGTCTTCAAAGGCCACTTTTTGTGTTTCCCTTTGGCGGTCGCTATAGACAGGTTTGACTGTATGATCCTTTTAAATATATTTTCGTCCACATTAAGTAGGCCTGGCCTATATCAATCAATGTTATTGTCATAAACAGATGGCCAACGGCTTCATTTTGTATTTGAGCGTGCATGTTTCTTCTTTGTAGTCGGATTTCGATCCCCGACCGTCGATACGTACACCTGTGATTTCTCCCTGTCCGCTTTAGTTATTCTACTGAAGTCTAGCGCCTTCAAGTTGGGAAGTTTGGAGAGAACACGCTGTCGGTACCCGGGGTCAGACTCCACCGGGTTTCCATGAAGGGTGATGCTGATTAAATGAGGAAGTTGCGCAAGTTTATCTATCTCCTTGGCATCTTCGATGGCGTTTCCATGGAGATAGAGAATTTTGATGGTGGGGAAGTTGAGAATGACTTCATCTATTTTGATAAGATAGTTGAAGGAGAGATCCAGCCAGTAGAGTTCTTGCGGACTGGCCAGGACGTCCGTCAAAAATTGCGCGAAACCTTTCCACTCTTGCAGAAGGTTGTTGTTCATTTTCAGCGTCGTGGTCGAGTACTTCCCGTCTTCGGTCTTGGCGGGGAGTTTCTTTTGACCCTGTTGCCGTGGTTCGTCGTCCTTGCCGTGTAGGTACGAGTCGAAGTTTCCAATGTTCATGAAGGAGAAGTCGAGCGGTGGAGCAGTGTAGGGGAACTCGGCATCGAAGCTGTTGATGAGGGGTTTGGCGTTACGTGCCACGCGGGACCGCGGGAAGTCCGGGCGTGGGATCTGCTGGTAGAAAGCATCCATCTTCCAGCTGCAATGCTGGGCAATAATTAGGCTCGATTGTCGATTCTTACGGTCGCTTTGAATTTAACCCCTAAACCATGGTGATGGAATGGAGATTGTTTGTTGAAGATAGAATTTACAAACCTGTAGAAAGAATGAATGAAAGAGAAAAGTGAGATGATCTTTAAGAATTATTAACAGGATTATTTCAAGCAATAAAATGAATAGGTATGAAAAGCATATGAAATTAACAGGTTCATACTTTCAGTTGTTTAACAACATAATAATAATACAGAGGTTGTTTAAAAATCAAACCATTTCAAAATGTGTAACTCGGTCAGGTTTCATAAAATTGTGATTTAATTAACTGTCTGGAAAGTAATTTAGATGAGAAATCGACTGCATGCAGTCTTGCTGAAAGCCACAAATAATGTACTTTTTTAAATGTGTTCATCGGCCTATACACAAACATGTGGCATGAAAGTTTGGTTCAAACATTGCATGCTGCTACTTCTTGTTATATCTCGAATATATGGCATTTAATTGAAGAGCCATCGGTTTCAAGAGAGATTTTCAATTTCTTTCGCACCTACAAATTAAGAACAAAAAAGCTCACAAATTATTTTACATCATTCCCAGAACTCGACCTTTTCTTTATACCATTCTACACACCGCACTTAAATAATTTATATGGAATTAAGTTGACTACGAATGGTGTTTCGATGTGCTGAAGAACGAGACATTGGATCTCACTACGTATGGACAGCAAACAATGATGGTGAAACCGGATTGTGAAAGAACCGAATATATAGGCAGAACAACCATAGACAACCATTAGTTAGGGCTGTTAGGGATATTTTGGTGCAGATTCTTCTAAAAGCACCAAATTTGGCCCAGAGGTAGCTTATACCATACTATTACGATTTCTGCCGGGCGCCAAGAAGGGCGCCCTCTGTGACCGCCATATTGGGCAAATTCAAAATGGCCGCCATCTGAGTTAAAGGTCAAGCGATGATCCAAAAGGAAAAGGGCTAATATGATAAAAATGTATATATTTATGGGGTTTGGGGGGTCAGAGAATCTGATTATGATGTTATTTCATCGATTTGAGGTCTCCTTGGGGCTTTCATACTGGTCATATTGGTCAAATCCAAAATGGCCGCCATCTGAGTTACAGGTCAAGTGTAGTTACGGAAGGAAATGGGCTAGTATATTAAAAGTGTATCTATTTATGGGGTTTTCTGGGTCAGATAATCTGGTTATGATGTTCTTTCATCGATTTGAGGTCTCCTTGGAGCTGCCATACTGGTCATATTGGTCAAATCCAAAATGGCCGCCATCTCATAGTTACAAGTCAAGTGTAGTTACGACAGGAAATGGGCTAGTATGATAAAATGTTATATATTTATGGGGTTTTCGGGGTCAGAGAATCTGATTATGATGTTCTTTCATCGATTTGAGATCTCCTCGGGGCTGCCATACTGGTCATATTGGTCAAATCCAAATTGGCCGCCATCTGATAGTTGATTTGACCAATATGACCAGTATGAAAGCCCCAAGGAGACCTCAAATTGATGAAAGAACATTATATTCAGATTCTCTGACCCCCCAAACCCAAGAAATATATAAATTGTTATGATACTAGCCCTTATCTTTTGAAACTACGCTTGACCTTTAACTCAGATGGCGGCCATTTTGGATTTGCCCAATATGGCGGTCACAGAGGGCGCCCTTCTTGGCGCCCGGCAGAAATCTTAATAGTATGGTATAAGCTACCTCTGGGCCAAATTTGGTGCTTTTAGAAGAAACTGCACCAAACGACCCCTATATAGCCCTAACAGCCCTGACTACATCATGTTACCTGGGTAACGGAATAATATTTATAAGTTCGTAGAACATCTGCAATCCACAACCGCCCCCTACCCCAACAAAAAACAAATAAAAGGAAAACGGGCGTCTTTCTCTCTCTCTCTCTCTTTCTCCCTCTATATAGTTATTATCGTCATCATCATCATTATCATTTCTATTATTATTATCATCATTATTATGATTATCATCATTATTATGATTATCATTATTATTTATTAGTAGTATCATTATTATCATCGTCATCATCATCATCATCATTATCATTATAACTCCCTCTTGCGCCTCCTCTGTAATTTCTCTCATATTGCTCCATCCAACTTCACCTGAAAGAAAAAAAATCGTAACAAGTCATGGCGAATGCAATATTAATGTTCGGGACATTGCCTTTGCTACCCTTTTGTCGCATCAAAGTAGCAATTACCTACTGGAGCCAATTATCTATTCAAATTTAACGAAGTCAAGGAGGAACAGGTGATATTCGTGATTCACGCACTCTCCGGCGCAGTTGGGCATTATTGATATCATATCGATCATTACCGACGTTGCTTTTAATGACGAACATCCAGCACACCTGTCGTTTCCGATATTCCCAAAGGAGACGATCGATATCAACGACGTGTAGACAATGTCGAATCAAAGATTGTATCATTGCATTTTTAACGAAAGATATATCTGTTTTCGCACAACTGAAGGCAGTCAGCAGCTATTTATATTCTTATTTTATGCACGTAGCCATTATGTTCAAACAGAGTATTACCGTTGATAAGCTCATGATCATCGACATTTGCGGATAACAAGTAGTAACAAGTCAATTTTGTTTTTCGGGGGGGGGGGTGTCACTTATGGCCATTAAATAATTAATTAGGGCTACTGCAGCTGCGCTCGTTGAAAAAAGGAGCCACCGACAACATTATTAATGGTGGATGATTGTTGAATAAAGATCTTTTGACTACAAACCGACTGCTGTCCACGATTACTTTTTACACCATTTACCATGAACATGACATAATACAGTATATAAATAATGTATTTTCCATCTTTAAAGACCCTCTCCGATGAAAATACAACTTGATATAAGTTAAAAACTGAATGAATGTAGAATACAAATTATATAAAGGAATATGGCTTTAAGCTTTCCGTTGATATATAATTCATCCATTTCAGTTTTCAGTTCGGATATGGTCAACCCCAAGTCTTGTCTATACTTCACTTAGTTCATTTACTTAACATAATAATCGAATCGGTAAATCGTTCAACATAAAGTGAATTTGTACCTACCACCACTATTGAGATGTACGGGATCCAGTCACTGCGTATTAAGCCTGCTGAGGAACCTTTTGCCGCTAGCAGAACGTTTCGTCTATTTACTTGTATCGACTGCACAGAGAAAGAGACAAAGACATATTAAACAGTAATTAACATTACCAATAACAACTCTTTTTTAACTCAGCCAATTGATGTAACTGTATCAATTGAACTGTTTATTTGTCACACCGGGCCAGTTTTAAACCCAAACTCAACCCGCCAGTATAATAGGGCGATATATTCGTCTATACTCGGCTCTAATGTACAGGGTAAAGCATATTAAACCTAAATTAAGATTACAAATAACATTTAAATGAACTAAACTCGGCCAAATGACATCAACATATTAATCAATTAAACTGTTAATTATCTCACCGATCCGTTTTAATTGACGTGTACTTTGGACTGCAGTACACGCAAATATATATACAAATGGACTGATTTAAGTGACCATGTTAGAGATAGCAGACGACAACAATACTGAACTATAGTGTCAGAAATCTAAATTTCCTCTCTCAATTTTGGTAAAGTAATTTCTCGACTGTCAATAATATGTTTTTTTGTTTTGTTTGGTCGTTTTGTATTTTATAAAGTCAATAGCCATCCGATGATCACAACATTTGTAACTGACTATATTATTACAATGTTAAGAAGAAAATGTATATTTTGGTTCTCAGATATAGGAAATATGATAGAGTAAAGATAGAAATTACGTTAAAAACAACATCATAAGAGGACAAAGCAATTAATAGACAAACGATATACAGTAATGCACATTGGCTCACCAGGTTATGCGACTCATAATTCAACCGTCAACGCTTTACAATGGTCTACATTATCAGAAATAAAAACTGTCCTCTTCAGAGCAAATACACACCAAAAAAAGAATCACAAAGAAATATTAAGATCCTCGAATGTTGGACGCACACTCATGCATCAGGTAATGGCAGCGCTGATCATGCCAATCTACTGTTATATTCTGACAAAAGGACCCGATAGTGTGAGAAAAGTATGGATAATTCATCCATATGGTTCATGTCCAATCATAACCTTTGACCAATATATATCATTAACTTTATTACGAGTCCACACAAATGTAGGCGGTGGTCATGGCAACAGATGTAAACAAATTATATTGGACTTGGGAATTACTGAAATTGTCGGGAAACAATCGCAGAACCTAATTTTCTTACTCGTATTTGACTATGCTTCTAACTGCACCTAGGAGTTATTACCTGAAAATATTTTTCAGCAAGTTACACAGTCTGTAAGTAACAAGGTAAATAACTTTAACTAGATTTGAACACAAAGGATATCCAATTGGCTGGATGAAACCGATCCATTGTAATTGGATATGAGACACCAGTATACAGCTTCTTTTATTGTCATACAACTATTCTTAAGGTTCCATTTTCACTAGCTTTTATATTTTGACGACTCACTTTCCATCTTGCTTTTATTCGTGATACCATAACTGTTATTGAAGGGATTTTTCAAAGGTCAGGTTATACAGTCCAGATAGTTGTACTGCGTTGATAACAACGGGTAAGAAACGGCACTTCTATGTCTTCCAGAATCCTTTGGAGTTTCTGTGCTGTATTTGTCTGTTTGATTTGGATTTACGGGAGATGAGATGACACAGATCGCACAGAACAAGAATAATGAAGTATAGTTGAGAGAATCCCCTTATTTTAAGATAACGTCAGGAACCTCTAAAATCCCGGAAACCTTGGTTACACCTAGTCTAGTCTACATTCTATAGTCACATCAACAGTGACCGACTCCAGACCGATAATATACCGAACGAGAAATTACACACCATACCCCGAATGGCCTAACTAAAAATTGTTGATTTTGAGCCAGTTTGCATGGGGATAGGTTTGGAGGTGTGTTTGGGCCTATTGCAATTGCTCTTATACGGGTGTATACGTATATCTTTTCAGAACGACTAAAATATGTAAAATATCATACGCAAGGGAAAGGATAGATTTGCTTTTGAAAGAGTAAATATTTCTCTTTCCATCTCATTAAGATTAATTGACGGGACACCATTCCCTAATTCGGACAGCCTCAAAAGTATTGCTATTTGTGCATTATTCGCCAATGAAGATAAAGGTAAAGTTCAAATTAACTCTTCGGGTGTATGCTGTTGTCGTATGTTAATATTCATATTTTGTGGTAAAACCGTTCCTTCTTCGCCAATACATTTATGAAATGGCAAACTCAGATAAAAAATTTAAAAAGTAATGCAAGAAGGAGTACAGGGGTTTCAGTACATCACACCTCGTGAAGCCCTCCTGCGACCCACGTATTTTCAACAATTTTAGTAAAAATGAAAATTGTCGAATGGCTCATAAATCTGTCATTATAATTTGCTTAGAAAGGTTTTTTGAAAAGTTCCGTTATCATCGCGTTAAAAGAAAAGTGTGGCCTCTTCTTCAATTCATTTTGTCCGATTGTCTTTCGTAACCGCACATGGGAATGCCAAAATTAACCATAAACATTATTTTGTTTGGAGAGAAAATTCAGCCGGAATTTGTTTTTATTGTTTTTTTTAATGTTCCACCCTCGTGAATGGATATTTCGTGACATTCTCATTGTATTACACTGCATTCTGTTTGATAAGGCTTATCCAAATGTAAACTAACCATATCGTCAAAAACATTTTTAAAACTTGTTTCAAATTTTTTCAATGTAAAATGTCTTTTACAAGAATGTTTTGGTTATAATAAGTAATTTATAGTGTCACTACATAAGGACGTTGGGGTCCTAAATCACACAGCGTGTAAGATTATTTCTGGAGAAAACGAATGGTGTCCAAATTTATGGCATTACAATTGACCATTTTATTTGTTACTATAACATCGATAAATCAACGAATACACATTTTCACAAAATTTATGATTGTGACGTAATGTATACAGTCAAGAAAATTAATTTGCTTTCATTTTGAAGTGTTTACGATGTAGAAACTCAAACGTAGACAATGACATGTTTCGGATAAATAATAAAAGAAATTAAATTACCTTGATAAAGTGCTTGCTCAATCAAAGCCAGGGTGTCAGCATTGCTGAAGGAAACTCGTCAGAATAAAGTACTTTCATCTGCTCAACCATTGTCAGCTGTAATCCAGATGATAGCTGATCTATTCGCGAGGATGTTTTTCAAAGGATAGTGAAAGGAGGAAATAAAATATATTTCCTTGAAGAGTTATGGGCTTTCTCAACCTGGTAGGACGATGTGTTTCTGAGTGTGGGGGGGGGGGTAGAAGCTTGATGACGTTTGCGTTACTCTGAATGCGTCACTCAAATCTTGGAACAATTCATTAGTACTAATGATAGTAGTTGCCTTCTAAGTATCCACACAATTAATGGTACTCGGTGAGCTGTTTTGGTCATCCATACATCCCGATCAAACCCTCGCGGTGTCGTCAAGTTGTGCTGAGTACCTATAGGCTGACTGCGCAGACCCGTTCATTTCATACAAACCCCCAACTTCGAACAAATTTAAACCCAGAATCACTGATTGACTTCCAAATTAATCTAACGTCGTCATGTAGTATGTCTGATTTTGACGCAATGGATGAAACAACAATGATGGGGAAAGTTGAATGTTCATCCCGATGTTCGTATTGACCGAATGAAGTTCGATCGTTGTCGGGATCGATATTGTTATTGTTTGTAGCTAGACGATGCGTTTGTTTCGTTATGACCCTTTTCAAGAATGAACATAGGCTGGCATTGGTTAATGAGGCATGTTTATTAGACCATTTCGTTGCAAACAAACAAATCAAGCTTACGTAATTTTAAAAGTTTTCTTTTTATGACCCAAACTTTTGGTTTCGAGCTTTACAAAAGAGACACACATTAAACGTTGATCGATAGTTTTATTGGTCGATCAAATGCGCTTATGACACCCGATGCTTAGACTACTCGGTGTAAGCTTGGCAAACAGGTTGTAGATGTTGAAGAATACACTTCATTAAGACAAGATAATCCCGGTGTTTACCTGGGGCCAAACTGCCATTGATGTATCTCATCTTTTAAGTCATTAGCAACGGACACCTATGTCAACAGCGGTTTCAATGTACGCTTTTATCTACTCATTTGTCCGTGCAAACAAAACGAAGTCTCTAGCACACAATATTGTCGCTCGGGTATATGCAAATATTATTGATGAACTATTGAAAGTGCTTTCGGAGTGCCATTTTCCTCAAATAAAGAAAATGACATGTATATGAACAAAATGCAGTTTTCATGAGTGCGAGTGTCATTGTTAAAGGATTTCAAGAGGATCTTTTCATCCCAGTTTTTTATTGAAAAAAACGCGGAAATTGACAGAAGTTACAAATGAGGGGAAATAATTGATTTAACCCTATTAAGCCCGGGCTATTTTTAAACTGCATAGCCTATGATCTCGGCCCTGAAACGCCCGATCGCCGCGAAAATTTGCATACATGTCAAGTCAAGTGTATAGAATACTATGGTAATTTCAATTTTTTGAAAAGTTCACTCATTTGCATATTTATGGTAATTTATGCAAATAAGGTCATAAAATTCACATTTTTGCCCATAAATCAGACATTATTCATATTTAAGTATTCTTTCTCACTACATATATTTGTTAGACCATTTGGAATAATAATACAACACAACAAATTGAAAAACCAGGGTTATTACTTATGTTATCTATTGTTTTGATAATTTCTTATGTATTTCTTCGTTTTTTTAGCTTATGTATTTTATTGTTTTTGTTGTTTTATTTCATTTCCAACTATAATTCAACTATTTTGACCCCAAAATAAACACCTAAACTATAAATAAGACCAAATAACCAATGTTTTATCTCTTTATTTGAAAAATGAGATTTCCATATGTTTTGTACACAAATCACGAAAAATGAGTGATTTTCGGGCTGACATGCGAAGACAAAAGGACACGTGACTTTGTAATGGTAGGTCCGATTTTTCTTTCAAAAGATGCGCAAGACTCGAAAGAAAAAAGTCACAAAATTTCAGTGCAAAATTTTCTTGCGTTAAAAAATTATCGCGAAAAATGTCGAGGGGGGGGGCTTCTCAAGCCCCCCCCCCCCCCGGGCTAAATAGGGTTAAGCTAGGATTTGAAAATGTTTTCACCTTTTATGAGGATATCAGATAATCTACCACATATTATTAACATGCAAAATAAGGAAATCGTGCCACTAAATGCTAGGGGTGTATTAACGTCTTAGCTTTATAGTGCATATAGTTTCAATCTACTATGACATCAATAGCAAGCCATGTTACCATATTCTAACTGCAAAACATGTATACCAGACAGTTAGGTGATCAAAAACAACAGAACATACGATTAGATTAACAATAGGATATGAATGTTGTAAAGTACTATAATGCACTAAATTAATTTTTTAGGAGGCACGATAGCTCAGTCGGTAGAGCAGTGGTCTCGTAATCCGATGACCAAGGTTCGAAACCAAGGCGATGCGCTAGTGCCCTTTGGTAAGTAAAATAACCACCTCCATTCAAGTCAAAACTTCCTCCTCTTAAATGGGTCTTTATAAAGGTTTATCATTCCATTCCCGCCGCTTGGACAAAATTACTTCTCAGTTGTTCTAATTTTCCAATCGCTAAATCAAGGTCCTTTCTAAAGCCGTCAACATCGTCCATGTTGTCTTCGACATCGCCAACCTGCCCGACGTCATCGACGACATCATCATCATGATCAACCAGCCGACGAAACCGCGGTTCTCGGAGACCTTTCAATAGTCGTTCAAATGGATCTACTGCCTTTGACTCGGATTTTTCGGCGAAATCTCGCTCTCGATCTTGATTATGTTCAGAACTATCGATGTCAGCGTCGTCTGCGGGACTGCTTTGAGTAACATAAACACAATTTTGTTTCCTGCGACTGCTAAAGCTACTTTGTTTCAACACGGGTAGTTTGTTGGCCATATTAGGAAGGCTCTCTGTGCTACCAACGTTCCCAATAAGCGAGATGCTATCCTCATCCTCATTTAGAACTTTAGATTCTTGAGTTGATGCTTGTTCAGTCTTGTCGATCGATGCCGATATCAAGTGGTCCATATTCACGGTGATGGAGAGTTTCCCTGACAACAAGAAAACAAGAAGTATGATTAATTTAAACAATAAATGGTTTGAATGGAAAGGAAATGGGAGAACTTGGGAAACAGAAATAAAACATAGGGAACGTAAACAGGGGAAGGTACGACCCATTCCCACCCCCTCCCGTCTCATAATGATGCCGGTGATGATGATGATGATGATGATGATGATGATGATGATGTTGATTATGATGATGACAACAACAACAACAACCACAACAACAACAACAACAAAAACAACTATACTAATGACAATATTTAAAATGATACGATAATTGTAAATATCAATAATTAGAATGCATAATGATTCCAATGACTATGATTAGGACCTAGCAGCTTTTACCCCTGCGCGTCAGGGATGTCAAAATATTAATACAAAATGACACCCTCCCCCCCCCCCGAAAAAAAAAAAAATTACAACATTGTGTCCGACCTTTTGGGGAGCAACTCAGTGACAATGGAGGTACAGTTTGATGACGAGGTCTCTCCCTAGACTCTACATTTCTTGTGATGACAGCCGGTGCAGTACGAGTCCGACGGCGAGGTTCTAATAAAGTCGAGTTCCAGAAGCCTGTAAAATGTTTTATGTAGATTGACATTGACAAAATGTAATGATAATATAAACTAGAAGGATTATAATTATTAATTTTTGCCAAAAACCACCAGATAAAGACATAATGCACTTCGAAACTTCGTGAAGAAATAATCTGCTGACATTCTTTTTTTCAATAAATTTGTTAGTCATATTTTACTAGAGCCTTTTCAACAACAAAAGACAATTCTGAAGAGCAGCAAAAACAAAATAAGCAATCAACTTGCAGCGGATGGGGAAGAATGCATGGACATATAATTATTTACGAATCTGTGCATCTTTTTTCCTCTATAGCTCATTATTTTAACATATCCATTCAATTTTATTTTTTTACAGAACAACCGAAAACACAATTTTTTAATGTTACCCTTAAATCATATAGGAACAATAAAACCTCGTATGCATGAGTGAAGATGTTGGGGGGCAGGTATAGAGATCTGAACATAATCAAAATATTGTTATTTGCGATAAAAACGACGGTTGGTATTGAAAGTGAGTATTGTAATCGAAGTAATGAAGTTATAAGAAACTTACCCTTGTCGTTTTTAATCTTCCTGTTGACAGGGATCGGTCTCGGAGCCATCAGCATGGCACTCCCGTTTACCCGGACATTCCTAGAGAGGTAGGACGCTGTCTTTGGTCTGGTAGGTTGGTCATGGACCTCAGAAGCAGGACTTCGACGATGACGAAATGTTGCAAAGAAGCTTGCGGATGTTACTTCTCCGGGAATATGTACGTCTGTTGAGGTTCTTCCAAACATGGTCGAAGAACACAATCTCCTGTCGGTACCCATAGCATCGAGAATCATTTGTTGATCTCGACGAAACTCCGCATCTAGCCAACTATTAGGTAGGAGATCGTTGCGGGTGCCATATGAAGCCTTTCTTAAGAGCGCTCCATCTAATACTAAATCAAAACTACTAGGAAGATTATCGTCACCACGATCATTTATATTTTCACGACTTTGCAGGTGTTCAAGCGTCCGAGAGGTTGCCAATAGCTTAGCACTTACATCAGGTATCTTCCAATCCCTTGTCAGCTGCTCATCAACGTGGTCATCGGCTGGACTTGGCAGATGTCCAAGTGTCCGAAAGGTTGTCGATGTCCTCCCAAACGTGCCAGCAAATGTCACTGGTGGTAATCGCTCGAGAGAGTTTGGAAAATTATCTCCAAAATTGGCCAGGTGTGCGAGTGTCTGGGTAGTTGTCGGTGACCTGTCAAAAGTGTCACCTCTCTGCAATCGTGGCTCTAAACCAAAGCTTCCGAGAGGATGATGGGCAACATGGTCATCTGTCAAATTGACCAGGTGACCAAGTGTCCGGGACGGCATCAATGACCTCCCGAAAGTGTCATCCGGAGACGGTGCAGACCGTGAGCGCCTCGGGGCACATGTATCCATCGATCGTCAGTCACAAGGGTTGGTCAAGGGTTGGTCAAGGTTCTATTAATAATAATGGGGAGAGTATAAAGACCCCAGGGCAGGTCATAATGAGTATTGATCGGCGCTAACAACTTTAAGAATAACAACCAAATGCCATGCCCCGTCTTTTATGCTGATGGTAATAAAATCCAGACTGATCGCAAACAAAAGTTACAAACACAACAATATTTTGAAATGAAAATTGCTCGAACTTTTAAAGCAACTGTAAATGTGTATTAGTTGACCCACTAATTTGTTAAGAAATGCTTTAAATGTTTCTAATTGCAACACATTGTTATGATGTAAACCAAAAGGATCGAATTCATAATCCATTTGTAAATGAGCAGACACGAAAAGATAAAGTGCATAAGTTCAGAGCGAAAGTGACGTATTCCCTGAAAGACACATTAACGCTTTTAATCATTCTAACAGTCGTGTAAGTTGTCAGAAAATGGAAATGCACTGCCTAGTCCCAAGCTCTGACAATTAGTAATCACTAAATTATTTTGGACAATACTCTTCAAATATTTCCAAGCACCCTTTGTGTGTCTGGAAAGCAGTGAGGTAGAACAGTGGACAATAGCTTTGAGTGAAAGGAACTGGATACTCTGTTGGATACAAAGAAAAATCAATACGAAATGTAACAGTCTATACAAGAGGAACATGTTTCGTTGACCAAAAGGACATGTCATTAGTCTGCTAATGTCATTTTGTTTAATAGGGACTCGGTCAAGCAAACAAAGAGGGATTTCAAGTATGCATGTGGATAAGTATAATTAAGAAAATATAAGGGGATTCTAGTTTGCACTAAGATGAAGTTGTATAATATAGACAGGGAAAGGCGGTCAGTGGGGCACGGCAAAACCTAATTTGGCAAACCTTAAGTATTCATTAAATATTTATAAACAAAGACAAGTAATGTGCCACCAAATATGCCTCAATCACGATTTCAGATCTAGGAAGGGCATCCGAAAAAAATGTTTTTCTTTTTGGGGGGAGGGGGGGGGGTGGTGAAATATATTTTAACTGCTCGACGGTGTGTCATGGCCTACTTCAACTTCAACATTTCCTGAGTTTTTATACGGAGTATGTACTACGGTACACGATCACCTCTTATAATTTATATTCTTCAGATATTTCTTTTTTAGGTGGTATGTATAATTTTACATATCACCTCTGGTTTTCCTGTAGATATATAGCTTAAAAAATAACGTTCGGTATTGCGTTGATACAGATAGCACTTAGGTTCAAGGCTGACATCTCAGATACTAAATATAATATTTTTTTCACAGCATATGACATATTCTAAATCAAAATGTACGAAAATGTGTCGAGCTCTAAAAAACTAAAAAAAATTGACAAGGTATTCATTAAGTCAAGTCAAGGCGCTTGACTTGAAGATGCGAAGGTCGAGGGTTCGAATCCCGACACGGCACTAATATCCTTTGGCAAGATATTAGCCTGCACTTGCTACTCTCCACCCAGGTGTTAAATGGGTACCCGGTAGGATGCGACCGTCATTGTTGGTCAAACAGTTTTTGAGCGTCATGTAACGCCTGGCTGGAATGCTCCCCAGGGAGTGGAGATTGTGCACACATTGTGTTGCGGGTAAGCACTGAATCCATTGACCGGGGTAATAATATATTTGTAAAGCACTTAGAGACATTTGTATTAAGCGCTATATAAAAATTAAATATTATTAATACAGTAATAACAGGTAAATGTTAGCTGTAAAAACTCACATCTCCCTGGTATAGTAAATCAAGTTATAGAAAAACGATTTGGGCTGATTTAGATCTATTAGTGCGGTATGGTATGTAATCCCGTAGGATCTTTTCGCCAAAATTGATTTTTGTTGTTGTTGCTGTTTAGGCTTCGAAAGGGTTCCAATTGGCCAAAAATGATGGTGTTCAAATTTTCAGACCCCTCCTTCATTTCCTGGGGGGTCCATATTGGGCGGCAAAATGGCTTATATAAAGCGCAATAGGGAAATTTGGTGTCTTCGGGAAAATTTGAACCCCATTAATTTCTGATAGCTTGGACCCCAATGAATCCAGAAATGCAACAAACAAAAAACCATAACCCCCCCCCCCCCACAAAAAAAAAAAAATCAAAAAAAAATCAACAAAAAAAAATCAAAAAATCAAAATCAATCAATTTTGGCACAAAAGTCCTACGGGAGCCGTTTCAGTGACATACCGTACCACACTATACAGTGTGAGTCAAAAAAAGAAGAAATTGCTAATTATTTTAAAAATCATCTATGAACAGTAAATTATTATACATCTTTTGAAAGAGTGTTTTATCCAAAATCATTTGGTATCATATTTGTGTGGTATGTGTTCACGCTTGGATGAACAGGAGGCATTGTTTGCGAGAGTGCAAAAAATCGACTTGAGCCAAAGTTGCTTATGTGATGTTTGAATAAAACAATTGGGATTTCGGTATTAATTCGGTCTTTGCAGATCCAAATAGCATCCCTAACAAACTTAATCATGCCACACATATCAAATATCGAATATCAAATACCAACGAACATGGGTGCGCGCGTGTGTGTGTGTGTGTGTGACTTTGCTTTTGCAAAAAGCGTATGCAATGCATTTCATTTGATACATTCAATTCATTCTCTCACTCCGCTAATCCTAACATAATACATACTGTAGGCATCACTTTGGCGCAATTCGATTTTTGCACTCTCGCAAACAATGCCTCCTGTTCCTCCAAGTGTGAACACATACCACACAAAAATGATACCAAATGATTTGGGATAAAACTCTCTTTCATAAGTATAATAATTTACTGTGCATAGACGATTTAAAAAATAATAAGCAATTTTCTAGGTGTAAACTTTTTTGTTTACTCACACGGTATACTTTAGTTGAGTTTGAATGGTTTTCTACTCTCATTATTTCACAAGTTTTCACACATACACACACACAACAACAACACAAAGGTAGTTTCAATTTGAGTACAGCATATCCAGATTTATTTACAAGGATATAATTGAGTATTTGTCATTTTTTAAACAAAAATATATCGGAGGTTCAATTGTTAGAATCCAGTTTGAAGGCGACCTCAGAAATGATTTCATTAATGCTGTTGCAATGATAAAATCACTTTCGATTATTAAATAATCGAAAGTGATACCAAATTTTGGTCTCTACCATTAATAAGTTCGTATTCATCTTTGGTGAGGGAGAGATCAAGTATGACGTCACTGCTGTTGTCATCGAAAAGATCATGGGTGTAGTATGTCAAATCGGTGACTGTCGTAAACGTGTCGTTATCGTCTTGATTGTCGGTTGTAATGCTGGACACGTCTGTGAAACTATCATTGTCTATTTCGTCCATGAATCTGATCAAACTAGAAGTAGTGTCAGGTAGCAATGAATCGTTATCATCTTCATGATAATTCTCGATCAAGACTTCGTTATGGAGCTGACAACAGTCGGATGCGATACTTGTTCCGTCATCGTTATCATCGTCGACGTCGTTGTTATCGCTGTCGTTTTGCTTTGAAGCGATGATTGGGTAATACGTGATGCTTGGGAAGCCCTCTTCCGAACTCCACAATGATGTCGAGTCACTGAATGTATCGTTGATATTACATGTAGTAGAGTGGAACTGTGTTTGAACGAATAAAAAGAATTATACGAGATGAGAGCTGAATATTGTGTAATAGCTTTAAGATTGCATACAGAGAGGCGGACAAACCAATACGGAGAGAGAATATTGTATATTCGGAGAGAGAAGATTAAAATGAAAATTTAATTAAAGCAGGAGAACGAAAGGCGCGTGAGAGCAAAAGAATGATTTAATTCCAACTATGATTGTCTTGTTTGAATAGAACTTTTACGAATATTGAAGCATTGGGTTTTAATAGAATTCTTACCATTTTGAGGGCTTCTGCTGTCAAAAAATTACTTCGGTTGGCAGTACTGCATCCTTGGTGGCTGTAATTAAATAAATACCACCCAAAAAATAAAATCGTAATTTTCAAATTTGCTATATAAAATAATGATAGAACAAAGCTGAACAGTGAATGGGGGTCAAAGGAGTACCAGTATTTGCGGGTCGTGCTTGACGAAGCTTTGGAGTTTGGTAACTAAAAAAAAAAATCTGATTTACATTAAGACACTATTAAAATGTGGATACTGTGTTTATGTGTTTAATAAGGTTATGACCATTGGGAGAGCTTTAGGAAAATATTCCTACCTGACAAGAGACAACACAGTCTCCTCATACTCTTTCCCATTCTCTTTCGAAGTCGGGCGAAAAATCGTCGCTTACGAGAAGATCGGCGAGCCATTTCTCTTTGAGATATAAAGACAGGAGCAGAGCAAACGTCTTTAATGCAAGGGGAATTCATTAAGAATGAATCTCTTGTAGGTAATGCGTTACTAATGTAAACACAAAACTTGCGCATTTCATTGTTACGTATGATTTTTGGAGTATGATTTTAGTAACGCGTTCCTGATTGGTCAAAAGTTTCTACTCGAATGCATTAGTGATGAGACACGTAGGTCAATGAGCGTAAATGTGTGAGAGGGCTTTTCCTATAGGTTGAAGTGAATGCACGCGATGACCTCACAATAATGATTGTGTAGGTTTTGTCCCTTAATACTGCCAAAAGCATGAAAGACAGTGGGGGCAGTGACTGCAGGGGGCAGAGATGGTACGTGCCCGGGCGGCCTTTAGAGGAGATGAACAAAATCCGCAAAAAACTACAGGTGCAAAACACGAAGAAGAAAAAAGGAAAGGAAAGGGGAGAAAGGGAAGACAAGATTATTAAGATAATAAGGATTATGCGCTCCCAATACGTTAGGTAAATTACATCAGAAATAAAATTTGTGTGGGTTTACAGTGAAATCTTTTGCTAAAACTCGGTCGCTTCACTCGCTCACATAATACACTAGGATCTCGATATTGCGAAACCCAATATAGTCTACAATCGGTGATTCTAGATTGATCATTTGCTTTGGTTTTTAATATATTATATCTCGTTGCTTTGCCCCAAATTCGCCAAAAATTTGATGGCAAAATTTTATATAAATTGTATCATAATGTGAAAGAGGACGTCATTTAAGATACACTTCTGGAAATATTTCCCCCAAAATAATGTGTTTAAAGTCGAATATTGATAAAAAGAATACCAAATTTAGGTTCTCGCAGACTTGAATTTTAAATGACATCCTATTTTATATTATGATACAACTTAAGTGAATTTTTGCCATCAAATTTGTGAGGCTCTCAACATTTTAGAGGGGCTTTAACTTCGGATTTGAGCGGGCTACTCAGGCCTGGTTGACAATAGACCGGTTTACTAACATATTAAAATGTATGGATGTTTTTACTGGGGACCAAGTGACATGTTATTAATAAAATACTAGGAATCCATGTCGGGCAATCATTGGGCAAGCTTTCAGGCTGTCAAGTTTGTTTAAAAAGTATGAATAAAATTGTTATAATTAGTCGGCCGGTTTATTAGCTTTATAGCCTATACATAGAGCTGAGAAGAAAAAGAAATGGAGACAGGAGTAAAAGATATGTAGGGGAAAGCTTCAAATGGAGGGGTTATATACGTCGGCTCCATTCTAGCAGTATATAGGCTATACTGAATCATACTTATTTTCCATATTTCATCTTCCAGTCATCCTCACTCTTCTGATATTTTCCACTTATTTTACAGAATATAGCTGGATCAGAGGCTTAATCATCAACATTTCACAGAGCTACAAACCTTTACCTGGACATGTATTCATATCTGACGAACTATAGCAACGATTCAAAGAACATAGTTTACCCAGAAAACGATTCGTATTGGACCATTAAATCCAAGTTCTAATAATGAAATTTGATATTGTCACATGTATATATTCGTTATTTCTATGTAACCCCTTCCCCCAGTGCCTTGTTTTGACGATATTCACCCAAATTCGTCTCTCATATTTTCTGCCCTGGACAAAACTAGGCTTACCGCTTTAATAGGACATCTACCGTCATAACAGCTACCCCTAGAAAAACTGTCACATTTTCACAATCCCATTTTACTATTGTCCCGGTTACCAATGGCTCAGTGGCAGAGCAGTGGGCCCGTAACCGGGAGATCCCGGGTTCGAAACCAATTGGCGATCGATGCTGCTATAGTGCCCTTTGGTAATTAGGCTTTAATAGGACATCTACCGTCATAACAGCTACCCCTAGAAAAACTGTCACATTTTCACAATCCCATTTTACTATTGTCCCGGTTACCAATGGCTCAGTGGCAGAGCAGTGGGCCCGTAACCGGGAGATCCCGGGTTCGAAACCAATTGGCGATCGATGCTGCTATAGTGCCCTTTGGTAATTAGGCATTAGTCCCCGCTATCAAGCCCATTGGAGAGGATTTACAGCCCCCAGTCTCCTGACCACCCCTTACTTACAAGGATACACTTGCTTTCTTGTAGTAAAGGGTAAAACCACCCACTGGAGTATCGAGGAGGGTGTCCCTCCTTGGCATCAACAAAAAAGAATTTGTTTTTGTTTTTTTGGTGGATGTTGGGAAAAAAAAGAGCGTTCACTTCACCCCCCCCCCCCCCCCCCCCCTCGCTTATTCACCGGCTGGCTGATTCGCCGCTAGATAGTTTCTCACGAAACTACACCTGCCCGAGAAAATCCTGGATACGCCCTTGAATCATACAACCAATTATCCTACTATGTGGCCCCGATCCCTTCTAGGACGACTGGGGGCACCAACCCTACAACCCGGTGATGCATATTTTCTCATGGATTTCGTTTCTCCTCGGCCTCTCAGTTCAGTCCCCTATATAAGTTTCAATTTAGTGTTTTTTTTTTTTTTTTTTTTTTTTTGGGGGGGGGGGTAAAAGCTTTTTTGTCTTTATTCAGATTTTCATAATTATACAAAATGATAAATAGTAACATCATTGGTTTTACAGTATAAACATAGTAGGCCTACATTGTCTCATACATTATAAACACAGCCATATTTTAAAATGTTTTCCATAAGTATACAAACTAATCAATATATAGTACATATTCAATCAAGTGTACAAATTATGATACAATTCTGCAATTTGGGAGAGAAAAAATAGATTTGTCAATATAAAAAAGAAAAAGGTGACGGTAATACTTCATATTAATATTTTCGGATACAACATTTTAAAAAGGAACAATTTTTACAGCATAAACATATGTTCTATGCAAATTAATTAGTTCAATATAAATTAAGCAATCTGAATATAAAAGATTTCCTTATATACACAAAAGTATAAGGTGAAGGTGCTGCTTCATAACCCATTACAAACCAATTTGTTATATTTACATATAATGACATGGCAGGCGCGGATCCAGTGGGAGGGGGGGGGGGGGGGGGGGGGGGGGGGGGAGGCCGAGCGGGCCTTGCCCGGCGTTTTGTATGCGTTTCTTGGAAAATGACAAATTCCTAAAAATTTACCGTTAGGCGAGAAATATGCTTATTTGAGCTTCTGGGGGCTCCGCCCCTGGACCCCACGCCAATTAATAAAATGCCAGTGTCACAAATAAGGTATCAAAATATGCTCATCTGACCTTCATTAGATGCCTAAAACCAGGGCGGATCGACAGGGGGTTATGAGGTTTAACCCCCCCCCCCCCTTGGGCTGCCAAGTGAAAATGTGATGTGCATAGAAAAAACGCCATATTGTGAGAAGATATTCAACTCATCTGGTAACTCTGCATATAACTGTATATTAAACTGTTACTTGATTTAGAAAGGCGTCATCATGCACTGCTTTTCATGGTCTCCATTGTGTTAGTAGATGCCATAAAACATCATAGCACCAACAACAAAAAACGCCTCGCAGCTATACGGCTCGTCATTGGGTCAACAAAAATTGCCTCGCCGCTTCGCGACTCTATATGCTCCAGGGGCGGCGATCCCGGGGGGACGGGGGGGACACGTCCCCCCCTCAATATTTTTAGGGGGGATCGTCCCCCCCTGAAAATTTGAAAAAGTGCAACAAAATAAGTGTATAGCAAATACTGACTAAAGTCTGCAACAAACTTTAAGGCTCTGGAAGGCCCAAGAGTGCAGCGTTTAGACAAATATAAATGCAAAAATCTTCTCGCTCAGAAGCTACGCTCCCTCGCAAAATATTCTTCAGAGTGTACAAATAAATATTGTAGAAAATTGAAATGTGATAAAGGTATATTGTTGTTTTTATACTATTTTTTTGTTAAGGAATGTAATTTGTTAATACAACAAAGCTTCAAAAACCTGTGAGGGGGTAGTCACTTCCGTCACCGTCAACCCTCTCGTACACTTTACTCCCTCGCACTGGCCTAATGATGGGGGGGGGGGGGGGGCTTGGGGAAGTTGCCCTCCCCCCGAATAAAATACAAGAGTGGTTTATTTCTAATTCGATACCAGTGATTTACAAATGTTGCTGAAATGGCATGGTTTTTCCCTGAACTTCCGGGGGCTCTGCCCCTTGGGCCCCACCAAGGGCCCTAAGGCATGCCCCTGGTAGCTCATCTGACCGTAATTAAATGCCTAATAACCCTGAGCTTGGACCCTGAGGCGAGCCCCTGGTTGCTTATCTGACCGTAATTATATGCCTGAAGACCCTGAGCATCCGGAGGCTCCGCCCCCTGGACCCCAACAGAGGCCCTAAGGCGGGCCCCGGATGCTCATCTATCCGTTATTAAACGCCTAAAACCCCGCCCAATGACCCATCGCCGGGGCTTTGCCCCTTGACCTCAAGCCAATCTACGCTCCACTTACTTCGCTCGCTTTGCTCTACCTGACCGATTTTTTTGTAGCCCCCCCCCCCCCCCCCTTTGAATAACGTTCCGCGGGGCCTGCATGTATACCATGTAAAAAGTGGGGATGATGCAGATTTTTTTCTTCTGCCCCCACCCCCGAAAAAACACGTTTTTGCTCATTACTACACTGCTCTCCGTCCTTAGCATTTCGTCCCCCCCCCCCCCTGTCATGAAAAGAAATCGCCGCCCCTGATATGCTCTGTATCGTCATTCAAGCGCGTAGCCAGGATTTCATTTTAGGGGGGACGGTAGTGAGCACGCGAATCACTTAAAGAGCGCGCGTAGCGCGCTCCCTAGGGGGATGGGTGTAGGGGGGGGGGGGAGCTTTGAAAGAAGACGATTCGTTGTGCCTTTCTCGACTCATATTCCTTGTCTGAATTCAGTCCGCCCCTCCTGCGCATAACGCGGAAACTTTGACGTATTATTAGAAAAAGAAGACGATTCGTTGTACCTTTCTCGACCCTTAATCCTTATCTGTATTCCCCCTCACGCGCGAAGCGCGGAAGTTTTAACGTTTCATTAATTTATTAGATAAAGAAGCCTGTTCTCGACTCCTTTCCCCTTTTCTTCCTACGTCCTCTTACTTTTTTTCTTCTCTTTCTCTCTTTTTTTTTTTTTTTGGCCGGCGTTTTTTTGGGGGGCGACCGCCCCCACCGCCCCCCCTGGCTACGCGCCTGGACGTCATTGGGTCAACAAAACAAAAAAAATCGCCGCTTTGCGGCTCGTGGACGATGCTCCGCATCGTCATTGGGTCAACCCCCCTTTATAGCAAAAAACTAGATCCGCCCCTGAAAACCCCTGAGCTTCCAGGGGCTCCGCCCCCTCGACCATACCAGGGGGCCTAATTAGGCACCCCTGAATGCTTATCTGACCGTTATAAAATGCCTCAAATCCCGGAGTTTCGGGGGCTCAGCCCCCTGGACCCCACGCCAATTAGTGCATATGACCTGCCAGTGTCATGAATAAGGTATCAAAATATGTTCATCTGACCGTAATTAAATGAGCTTCCTTGACCCCCCCCCCACCCCTCCGACCGACCCTTTGCCCCTAGACCCCACGCCAATTTATGCTACGCTCTACCTGATCATAAATACATATACTTTTAATTAGCCTCACCCACCCTGTTTGAAAAACGTTCAGCGGGGCCTGCATGTAAGAATGGGGATGATGCGGATTTTGGTCTGCCCCCCCCCCCCCCCCCCAACGTTTTTGCTCATTACGCCAATGCTGCTCACCAGGGGCCCGTTCCTACAAACCGTCATAAGTCTAACTTCTTGACTAAATCAGCGTTAGTGAGCAACTTGTCCGCTACGTGTTTCACCAAGCCCTCTTTGCCAAGATCAACGACAACATCCTGACTAAGGAGTTATGACGCCTCTGACACCGTCGTATCTCTGTCATAACTATTTAGTCGATGGGCAGCGCCATCACATGTCATTTATTGGGTAGACTATGGCTGGCAAAAAAGGACAATAAATCCTACAACTATGATTTTTCAACAAATTCACTTAAACAGTGAGTTATCGTTTTTTGTATTTGATAATCTCATGAAAATATGCCATGTTTGTATTTAAGGATTTTTCCACTTAAATAAACTGATTATACACCTTTATTTTCTACATTGGAAAATCGTCGAAGGGATAGCTATTTTGCCACAGCAGGCAAGCCATAGTTTGAAGTGTATTCTTTAGTTTTCAGACCCATATTGCTTTCGAGATAAATTCTATCTTCAAATGTGTAAAATGCACAGTTTAAAAGATGTGTTTTAACCTTTGGAATGTTGAAGTTTTGTCATTTGATTATTCAACTGATACCTAAAACATTGGACACAAACTTCATTACATCGTATTTTTCTAAGAATAATATATTGGTGTATTTTTATAAACTATCAAACTAAAATATCCGGGGGGTACCCATCTCAAGAAACAAACTGATTCACCGGTCATGTAATGAAATACTCACAATTATGTGTTACAAGTACTTATATTGTACAATCTACACAAATTTGGAAGTATATTGCATCTCTTATTTCTTGGTATCATTTTCGGCTTAACTTTAGAATACCCCACCCAAACGTAGTATGTCCGTTGGTCGCCAACGCGCCAACGTACCAATTTAGTGTAGTCCCTTCCTTTCGTATTCGTGACCAGTTTCTGAATTTGCCATCGCATCAACTCGAGAATGGAAATATGGTTATTTGTTATGTTTAAACTCCTTCCTATTACCTCTTACACATCAAAGTATTTTATTTATAGTTTGTTAAAGATGTTCTCACCTTAGTTGTAATGTTTTACCCTTGATATTGCTTGAAAATCGTCAGAAATCAATGTAACTACTGTCGAAAAGTGGCCTAAAAGTAAAGTGGAAAAAAAATCGGGAATTTATGGTGTCCTTTACATGGCAAACAAAGAAAGGAAATAAGGTGCGTTGGCGCGTTGGCACGTTGGCCCCCCGTCCCTCATTGCCAAACGAAAATAATATAGGAAATAGGTAGCCTAAAAGTAAAAGTAAAGGGGGAAGAAATTCAGTTCCCCCCAACCCCCCCCCCCCTGCTCTCGCGCGAAGCGCGAAAGCTTTGACCTTTCATTGAATTATTAGAGAAAGAAGACGATTCGTTGTACCATGCTCGACTCTTAAGAGTCTTATACCCCATTCACAGTGGTTTTGAAATTTGTAGCGGCGTTGTAGCGGAGCGGCGACACCGCCATAACACCGCTACAAATGCATTCACAGTAGAAAAGTTATCCCGCTGCAGCAGCGGGATAAATATCATGTACCCATTCACGCTGCAGCGGGTGATTTTTATTACCTCCGTAACAAACACGTGTATGCATGGCTCATGACCCGCGAGTGACCCCGATATGACCGGAAATACTTCAGCGCGGGGTTTTCGATTGCTCGATCATATTACTTTTTAAAAAACTAGCATTTTTATTGCTTCCAGTCAGAATATTTTAATTTTTTGAAGTGTGAAATATTTTTATTTGGATAATTATAATATCTACATAATAATAAAATCAATTTGAATCCACTGGTTACTTTATTTCTATTTCACTTTATGTTCCCCATTGCTGGAGAAAAGAGGTCAGTGATAGGTAAGTAAACAAATCACACGTGTTTGTCGCGGTGTTATAGCGGAGAGCCTTCACACTGAGTAAACACCGCGACAGCAGCGGGACTGTCCCGCTGCTGTAGCTAGGCGAACCTAGCGATAGTTTGTCGCGGCGTTATCGCGAGGCGGTGTTATCCCGCGATAGTTTATAACGGGTCCGAGCCTTCACACTGAAGACAACACCGCGACAGCAGCGGGACAGTCCCGCTGCTGTCGCGGTGTTTGAGGCCACTGTGAATGGGGTAGTATATAATCCTTGTCTGAAGTCAGGTTTCCCCTAGCTCCCGCGCATGAAGCGTGGAAGATTTGGTGTTTCATTAATCGGTCCCCCCCCCCTCCCCCCGCGCAAAGCGCGGAAGGTTTTAGCTTTCATTAATTATTAGAGAAAGAAGACGATTTGTTAAAGGTACTATGTCCCTTTTGCAGCCAACCTCAAATTCTGTAGAACTTTGCAGGATCATGAATATGTCATGTATGTCCTATCTATGAAATTTAAACGTTAGCAGTGTCCTCATATTCAAATTATGCATGGAAACCCGTTTACTTGCTAGACTTCACTGTCAGACACTATTGAGTGACTGACTGGCTTTTTTTCTTCTTTGGTAATAACATACATGAAAAGAGTTGTAAAGGGTACATGAGCATTTGCCTACATCAATAACCCACTTCTTGTGATGGCCAAGATTAAACTGATTGAATCTTTGCGCAGCATAAAACGTATGACCATTCGGTAAAATTGTCTGAAAATCAAGACTATTACTTTTGGGCTCTATAGCCCTAAAGCCGGTGTCCTAAGGTGAAGCGGGACCCGGTGTCCTAGGGTTAGGGTTAGGGTGAGAGTTAGGGTAACGCGAACTCCGGTGTCCTAGGGTGACGCGGGACCCGGTGTCCTAGGGTGACGCGGGACCCGGTGTCCTAGGGTGAAGCGGGACCCGGTGTCCTAGGGTTAGGGTTAGGGTGAGAGTTAGGGTAACGCAAACTCCGGTGTCCTAGGGTGACGCAGGACCCGGTGTCCTAGGGTGAAGCGGGACCCGGTGTCCTAGGGTTAGGGTTAGGGTGAGAGTTAGTAACGCAAACTCCAGTGTCCTAGGGTGGCGCGGGACCCGGTGTCCTAGGGTGACGTGGGACCCGGTGTCCTAGGGTGGCGCGGGATCCGGTGTCCTAGGGTGATGCGGGATCTGGTGTCCTAGGGTGACGCGGGACCCGGTGTCCTAGGGTTAGGGTTAGGGTGAGAGTTAGGGTAACGCAAACTCCGGTGTCCTAGAGTGACGCGGGACCCGGTGTCCTAGGGTGACGCGGGACCCGGTGTCCTAGGGTGACGCGGGACCCGGTGTCCTAGGGTGACGCGGGACCCGGTGTCCTAGGGTGATGCGGGATCCGGTGTCCTAGGGTGACGCGGGACCCGGTGTCCTAGGGTTAGGGTTAGGGTGAGAGTTAGGGTAACGCAAACTCCGGTGTCCTAGGGTGACGCGGGACGTGGTGTCCTAGGGTGACGGGAGACCCGGTGTCCTAGGGTGACGCGGGACCCGGTGTCCTAGGGTGATGCGGGATCCGGTGTCCTAGGGTTAGGGTTAGGGTGAGAGTTAGGGTAACGCAAACTCCGGTGTCCTAGGGTGACGCGGGACCCGGTGTCCTAAGGTGAAGCAGGACCCGGTGTCCTAGGGTTAGGGTTAGGGTGAGAGTTAGGGTAACGCGAACTCCGGTGTCCTAGGGTGACGCGGGACCCGGTGTCCTAGGGTGAAGCGGGACCCGGTGTCCTAGGGTTAGGGTTAGGGTGAGAGTTAGGGTAACGCAAACTCCGGTGTCCTAGGGTGACGCAGGACCCGGTGTCCTAGGGTGAAGCGGGACCCGGTGTCCTAGGGTTAGGGTTAGGGTGAGAGTTAGGGTAACGCAAACTCCGGTGTCCTAGGGTGACGCGGGACCCGGTGTCCTAGGGTGATGCGGGATCCGGTGTCCTAGGGTGACGCGGGACCTGGTGTCCTAGGGTTAGGATTAGGGTGAGAGTTAGGGTAACGCAAACTCCGGTGTTCTAGGGTGACGCGGGACCCAGTGTCCTAGGGTACGTGATGACTCGGGACCCGGTGTCCTAGGGTTAGGGTTAGGGTGAGAGTTAGGGTAACGCAAATTCCGGTGTCCTCGGGTGACGCGGGACCCGGTGTCCTAGGGTTAGGGTGAGAGTTAGGGTAACGCCAACCCCGGTGTCCTAGGGTGACGCGGGACCCGTGTCCTAGGGTTAGGGTGAGAGTTAGGGTAACGCAAACTCCGGTGCCTAGGGTGACGGGGACCCGGTGTCCTTGGGTGTTTAAAACAAAGAAACACTTGTGGAAAGATAGAAATGGAAGATTAAACAAAATAATAATATGGAAAGAAAATATAAAAGAAGGAGGAAATAAAAAATACCATAAGGAAAGACAGGTGCTAATAAGCAAAATGGAAATGGAAAAGAAAGAGAAATAAAGAATAACATAAGGAAATTAGAAAAAGAAGATAAAAGAAGTTTTAAACAAACAAATACATAAGGAGCGATGGATATAGAAAACCCACGCGAAGCGCGGAAGCTTTGACTTTTCAGAAATTATTAGAAAAAAAAAAGATTCATTGTACCATTCTCGACTCTTAATCCTTGTCTGAAATCATTTCCCCCCCCCCCCCTCTCGCGCGAAGCGCGCAAGCTTTGACGTTTCAATATATTCTTAGAGAAAGAAGACGATTCGTTGTACCATTCTCGACTCTTAATCCTTGTCTGAAAGCAGTTTTCCCCTCTCGCGCGAAGCGCGCAAGCTTTGAACTTTAGTAGTAGTAGTAGTACTACTACTACTAGGTACTACTACAGATTCTGGAAATGCCTTGTTTCACTATCATTATAAGTATAACTTATCACTCAGTATCAGCAGTCAAGCTTGCAGTTGAAGTAAATCAACAGCGTTAATATTTTGTAAACCAAAATAACAGAGAAATAACAGAGAAAATGGCAAACATATTATGTAAATAACCCACTTACCAAATGAGGAGAGCAGTCATGAGATAATTCGTTCATATGATTGTATATGAAATAGGATGAATATCGCCTGACCTTTATAGTTAACCAAACGTTTTACATTTGGTCGAGTATAAAACAGTTTTGATTAGTCATTTAGTGCTTAGGATATTTTACTATTAGACGAATATTTTACTGGTACAAGCGAAACTTTCCGTTTATAAAAGTATATAAACATAATTATGTGTGATGGTTGTATCTATGTTTATCAGAGGCGGCGCTCCCGGGAGGGGGGCACAGTGCCCCCCCCCCCCACTTTATCAAGTTCTCCAAAAGTGCCCCTTTTAAAACAGGAAAAGTGCCCTTTTAACTTTGTAAGAATTAAGTGCCCCTTTTACTTGGAAAAGTGCCCCTATTAATTTTTAAAAGTGCCCCCTCTTCTTTACACGTACCCCTTTTCGTTCGACAAGTTCCCATTTTATTTTGCAATAAGTGTTCATTTTCCATTCTCATAAGTGCCCTTTATAATCTGTAATAATTTAAGTGCCCCTTTTCAGATACGACAAGCGCCCCTTTTCACCTCTGAAAATTGCCCTATTCATATCTGATAACGCACCTTATATCTTCACATGTGCGCCCTTTCCTTTCTAATAAGCGCCCCCATTTAAAACAGAGCCCCTTCCCTTTCTCATAAATGCCCTTTTTCATCTATGAAAACAGTCTCCTTTTCATCTATGAAAACAGTCTCCTTTTTATCTATGAAAACAGTCTCCTTTTCATCTATGAAAACGGTCTCTTTTCATTCTCATAAGCCCTTTTCCAAGACGATGGCGATTTAACTTCAAGTCTCTCAACTATGGCTCGTTGGCACGTTGGCACGTTGGCACGTTGGCGATATAAATTCAAGTCTCTCAACTCATGTTGGCTCGTTGGCACGTTGGCGATTTAACTTCAAGTCTCTCGGCTTGTTGGCACGTTGGCACGTTGGCGATATAAATTCACGTCTCTCAACTCATGTTGGCTCGTTGGCACGTTGGCACGTTGGCGATTTAACTTCAAGTCTCTCAACTCATGTTGGCTCGTTGGCACGTTGGCACGTTGGCGATATAAATTCAAGTCTCTCAACTCATGTTGGCTCGTTCGCACGTTGGCACGTTGGCGATATATTCAAGTCTCTCAACTCATGTTGGCTCGTTGGCACGTTGGCGATTTAACTTCAAGTCTCTCAACTCATGTTGGCTCGTTGGCACGTTGGCACGTTGGCACGTTGGCGATATAACTGAACTTCAAGACTCTCAACTCATGTTGGCTCGTTGGCAAGTTGGCACGTTGGCGATATAAATTCAAGACTCTCAACTCATATGTTGGCTCGTTGGCACGTTGGCGATTTAACTTCAAGTCTCTCAACTCATGTTGGCTCGTTGGCACGTTGGCACGTTGGCGATATATATTCAAGTCTCTCAACTCATGTTGGCACGTTGGCACGTTGGCGATATAACTTCAAGACTCTCAACTCATGTTGGCTCGTTGGCACGTTGGCACGTTGGCGATATAAAATTCAAGACTCTCAACTCATATGTTGGCTCGTTGGCACGTTGGCACGTTGGCGATATAACTTCAAGTCTCTCAACTATGGCTCGTTGGCTCGTTGGCACGTTGGCACGTTGGCACGTTGGCGATTTAACTTCAAGTCTCTCAACTCATGTTGGCTCGTTGGCACGTTCGCGGCACGATTGCGATTTCCATTCAAGACTATATCTCGGCACCAAGTTGAAGCGTTGGGTTGGCGGACCAAAAAAAAACACCTTCAATTCGCATGGTGGGGTATTCTAAAGTTGTTCCTCATTTTCAATCTTTTTCATTACTAATTCATTTAAATAATTGCATTTTCCCTAATATTAATTTTGTAATAATCCGGTGGTATTGCGACTAAGGCTAAGTTTTGGCTCCTCTTCTCGCCGATAGTATCGATCTCACGAGATACTAGCTAGTAAGCTCTTCGTGAAACGGTTTAGGAAGATCAGAGACATCTCCGTAGTTGGCGGATAAAGTTATGACTGTCTTGTCGTTGGTTTCTAGGAACGAGCCCCAGTACGTACCAGTATTTGGCTCGCATAATTCAAATTTGGGCCCCCCTAATAAATCTTGGATCCGCGCCTGTGACATGGTGAATATTTTAAACTCCTAGATAAAATTATGTTTAAAAACATTTTAAAAAACCCAAGCAAACAACGATATTTCGACCTTTATTCTGTTAAATTTAGAGCGCCATCTTGTGGTACATTCTCGTCTGTTCTGCTGATTCACGTCCGTAAGGCTTCACTGACCGTCTCTCAAACTCCGTATTTTAGCCGAATTTGAGATGTTTTCATATCCAGCATTCCGTAAAGATAAAGAGGCCGTAGATGAATACCATGGCCAGAAGGTAAGAGCCTTTTATTTTTCCTATCATTTATGATATTGTCCCCTCAAATATCGAAGTCGCTCGCTCCGGTCCCATTCGTTGATTATGAGGTGTGTACGGTACTGTACCAATTTTCATTCATTCTCGACTTGTCATAATTTGTCAACATAATGCGACAAAGATTTCTTTCTCCTCAAGCATCCTTGTTGATTGTTGTGGACGCTTTTATTTTTTGTTGAAGTTGTTGATGATGCTGTTGGTGGTGTTTTTGCTTTTGCTCCTCCTTTTTTTCCTTCTTCTTCTTTGCTTTCTCTTTTCTTCTGACAATGATGAATGTCTGAGAAGTGAGAGAAAAATGGGCTATGAATATGTGTTTGTTTTTTGTTTTTTGCAAAGTGATTATTGTTGAGGACATATTTGAAATCTGCTCAATGTATTTCAATAGATCTGTTGCAAAATAATGCATTGAGCCAGGCAACTTTAATGATAAAATATTTTTTTCTTTCATTCCCCTAGGCCCCTATTATTTGTATGATTTGAAATAGAAATATTAATACTGTCCATAATTAAATTTGTATATGTATTGCGTATCATTATCAACATTTAAGTTGAATATACTCTTCCAATTTGGGATAGTAACATTGAATATGATCACATTCACAGCTTTAAAAAATTAAGCTGAACTGGATTCTTGTATGTCCCTTTTATTTAAAATTCCTCTTCTCCCTTATGATTTTTATCCCTCCTTCTCTCTTCCCTCCCTTTCCTCCTCTCAATATTTCTCTATCCTACCCACCCTCTCTCAATCATTCTCTCCTTTTCCTCTCCCTCTTTCTCCTACTCCCCTCTCCCCTCTTATTCTCTAATCTATCTCTCACTCCTCTTTCCTCCATCTCTCCTTTCCCAACCCCTCTATATCTATCTTTCTTTCTCTCTCTGTCTGTCTGTCTCTATCTCAGGTGGCAGACCCATATGTGTGGATGGAGGACCCAGACAGTGACGAAACAAAGGCCTTTGTTGAAGCCCAGAACAACATCACAATGCCATACCTAGAAAAGATGGATGTGAGGCAACCATTTCATGATAGGTATACAAATATTCTATGAATGGTAGTGGCAGCTATCATTGCCTCTTGCTTGCTTTTAAGTGTAACAAAATAAAAATTTGCCCATGAGTAAGCAAAATGGCTGACAGGTTAATACATAATACGTTCTATTGGTGAATAGGGGAGGTGGAAACATCCAATCTAGTTTTTAATTGAGTATTTCAATTATTGGAGATCTACATGACATGGTAAACCTAACCATGCAGTACTCACATTGCTAGGAGAATGTAATCTAAAGTGAGAACAGAATAGGCCATTTTCGTAATGTAACCAAATTTGATGCATACACTTGTACATGTAAGTCTTTGTGAAGTGCCTCAATACAAATTATTTAATTCACCTTATAAGAATAATAGTATTTCAATAGACAGAATCCGAACTGCATACATTAGTTGTTTCCAGGTTGGACAAACATTATGGCTTGACCTACCTAGCAACACTTAATATATGCAGTTTGTAAAATTTAATGTGAGAACGTTATAGTGAATTAACATTAAATGTAACATTGAAATGTTTTTAATGTTGTTTTTGCTTATTCCACAAAATTGAGTATGAGAGCAAATGAAGATCCAGCTGATGTCTTGATTTACCTCTCTTATTTGCAGACTGAAGGGTTTGTGGGACTTCCCCAAGTATGGATGCCCGTTCAAACGAGGATCACGCTACTTCTACTTCTACAACACTGGCCTGCAAAACCAAAGGTGAATGAGAACAGTATTGCTTGGTTCGGGGGAAAGGTATCAACCCAATTCATCACCATGTGTGTGTCAATAATTTTAGGAGTACCGTATTTGCCGGCGTAAAGGCCGCACCGCCGCATAGGCCGCACCCCCAACTTTGACATTTCGTAGAGAAAAAAAAGAAAAAAAAAAAAAAAAAAGGAAAAAAAAAAAAACGGACCAAAGAAAATAATTGTAATTTTCCCGTAGAACTCTATTTTTCCTACAAACTAATACCAAAATTATCAATCATTTTATAAATTTACAGGAACCTAAAAAATGATCGTAATTTAGCAAAGCTTCATCGATTTTTAGGCAGATTAGCACATTCATGGGACACTAGAGGGCGCTTCGCATGCATACAGAAACCAGAATGGCCAACCTATCGCAGGGTGGAAGGATGTATCTTTTTTATAATGTTATCCGGTCTTACCCCTATCGTACCGTCAAATGGAGAAAATAAACAAGCTTTTGTATTGTTATTAGAGATCTACCGAGGTTAGTTTGTCGCTTTAATTAATGAGATAGTCTCAAGTATAATTCAGAATTATCTTACTGAAAAGTTAAGAACACCGATGATTGCGCGCTATGAATCTCCGAAGGTGCGTTGGATTTGTTAGCAACTCCTAGCCCTGTAGCTCCCCACCACAGAGTGTGTGAGTAAGGTATGATTTTGGTTAGTACGTAACCAAAATCATACCTTACTCACACACTCTGTGGTGGGGAGCTACAGGGCTAGTGTGTGAGTAAGGTATGATTTTGGTTAGTACGTAACCAAAATCATACCTTACTCACACACTCTGTGGTGAGGAGCTACAGGGCTAGGAGTTGCTAACAAATCCAACGCACCTTCGGAGATTCAGAGCGCGCAATCATCGGTGTTCTTAAGGACATTTTTACAACTTTACAAGTACGAGTTTCTGGTCAGTTTTCTTCTTATTTCTTTGGTTGCACAACGATTAAAAAGATAACTTCTTCAAATTTGCTGCTGACGTGGTTCAGACTAGATCTTGTCCGATGTGTTTTCAAGTCAATTTTGTTAATATATTTTGTTGTATGAAGTTGCCTACAAATAATGGACGTGCTGTTTTGACTTGCGAATTTTACTCTTTCGGCGTAAAGGCCGCACCCCAACTTTTTGATATTTTCTCTTCCAAAAATACTGCGGCCTTTACGCTTGCTTGTTATTCTGCTTTTTATATTATGCAGTAGAATTGTGTTTTAGGATCAGCAAATTGAAAACAATGACATTCTGGAAATAACATTCCCTGTAACCATGCATATTATTCCTATGCAAGTCCAGTACCAGTAATTTGTATTCCTGTCCTTCTTTACTCACTTCATAGCTATTATATTATCTACCAAGTTTTGTTCTTGAATCTTGATTATTTTACATGAAAGTGTAATTTTCCATCATTAGCAGAATTCCAAGCTTACCATCAAGTCTACTCTTTGTATTATGACCGTGTTCTTCTATCTTTGTCATGAAAAGTACTGTCTTGTCCCGTTCTCGTCTCTGTTGGCATCCCCCCTTTTCCCCCTATTTTGTAGTTCCTTTTGTAGTTACAGACTTGTTAATTTAATTACTCATTACTCCCAAGTATCATTTGAGGTGTCCACACGTGTACAAGCATTGCTCTTTAGTGGACCCCTCTGTTTCCAACATGTATTTCTACATTTGTTGTAAATGTTCATAATTGATTTGTAATGTTTTTTTTTTTAAACATGAATAAATTGAATTAAATTGAAGAATTCGGTTACAACTTATGTCAACAACATTGATTTTATAAAAAAATGAAATGAAAGGAAGGTACATTAACATTGTCGACCTCGTCTCACTTTTGTTGTTCAGTGTGATGTATGTACAGGACTCCTTAGATGCGGAAGCCCAGGTGTTCCTTGACCCAAACAAGCTCTCGGATGACGGCACCGTTGCCCTAAGAGGGCGCTCTTTCTCAGAAGACGGAGAGTACTTTGCCTTCGGACTGAGCAAGAGTGGGTCTGATTGGGTCACGATCAAGGCAAGTCTTCCACGTTTCAATAAGCCAGTTCACGGTTGCAGTCTGAGTGTGGGTGTGTGTGTGTATTGGGTTTTTACAGACGTGTATCAATCAGATATGATTATTTACGTCTGGGGACCGACCTTTAAACGTCACCATCCGAAAGACATGACTCAGTTTCGAACCTGCATCCTCGGCTGAATCAGTTTGTAACTTCCACTGTTAGCTGGATTACAGGCGCACGCCACAACGCCTAGTTGAGCAGATAAAGGTCATTGCAGAACGAATTGTGAAATACACAGTGACAAAATACTGGATACGTGCTCATGAAAGTTATTTGTGCACAAGTAGTGCATTCCATGATACACAGATGGAAGTATTCTTTGAAAAGGGGAAACAAAGGCTATTTATATAGCACCTCCATGGCTGTAGTAGTGATTATTTCAGAATGTACAAAGTGGGACCTATTCATGTTTTGAAGATCTGTGGATATTCAGGATCATTTGGGACATGTGCTAACCGTGAACTGGTCAATTGCCAGAGCAAGACCTCAGGCTCATGGTCATATACTTGCAACCGTCAAGTTCCTAGCCTACATACGATGCCCTCCGTAATCCTATGCAAATATAGCTGTACAATCTGTTATGCCGTTCTGCACTGGTTCATTTAATTTTGTTCTGTTTTTTCTTTTTTAATTTGTTAACTTGGCATAAGCATGACCTGTGATGTTGATCATTTTTTCTATTCCATTGGTAGTGGCATAGCCTGAAGGGCACTAGGAGTGTGTGTTTGTGGGGGGGGGGGGGGGGGGGACTGGGGTGGTGAGGGCTTTTGTTTTCGTCACTGGGGATGAAATGCAAGGGATGGCTTTGTATCATAAATGCTCATTCCCCTTTCCTTGTCTTAATTTGTGTTTACTACTTTTTTGGGGGACATGTGATTGATTAAATAAAAAAATTGGCGTGACAAAAGATGTTCCAGTGTTAAAGAAAAAAAAAAAAGATACTCAAAAATACATACTTTGTGTATTCAAAGTAAATGGAATTTGACAGAAGAGGGGTGGGGAGGATATGGAAGATATACGAGAAACCAGAATTAGTTTAAATAAAAAACTAGAATACTGATGGTGGAGAGGAGGAGAGTAGGTTTTCCTCCCTTCTGTATTTAATCTCTCTCAGTTATTTTCCCTTTTTTTTTCTTCAACAGGCTATGAAAGTAGACGGAGCACAGGACCTGCCTGATACCTTAGAGAGAGTCAAGTTCAGTGGCATCGCATGGACACATGATAACAAGGGCTTCTTCTATAGTGTAAGTTGATACAGTGAAACCTGTCTATAAAGACCACCCAAGGGAGACAAGAAAAGTGGTCTTTATGGGCAGGTGGTATTCATGTACAGGTTCCTTCAGTACAAGTTTCAATCAGAAACCATTTTCAAGGGAAATTAAAAAAAGTGGTCTTTGTAGACAGGTGGTCTTTCTATACAGGTGGTCACTAAAGCAGGTTTGACTGTACATTGAGTGATTTCAACAGATGTTTAAACAAAAATAGGAATACAGATATTCTGTTGGTGGAGCAATTTTTTAATTAACTTCCTCCTGAAAGAAGATGGCAAGGGCTATTAAATTTTGATCTGTTTTGCATTTACATTTCTTCCAGAGGTTCCCAGATTCTGACAGCAAGGCAGATGGCACTGAAACCTCTGCCAACCTCAACCAGAAGCTGTACTACCATGTGCTTGGTACCAACCAATCAGAAGATGTCATGTGTGCAGAATGTCCGGACAACCCCAAATGGATCATGTGAGTGATGCAGAATTACAGTGAAATTGAATTACAGTAACTGGGTTGCGTGGTTTGCGGTTCGAGTCCCACTGCAGGGTGCTACAAGAATTTTTTTCACCACTTGCCCTGTCGGGCAAGTGGGTTTTCAATTTACTTGCCCAAACAATATTTCCACTTGCCCAAAACTTTAAAGCGAAAAAGGACTCGAGGTTAAAGCATTTATTATCTCGTAATGATAAGTTAGTGTTTTAGATACGATAAATCTCGGATAAGTATGCGAAAACTAGACTAAACAACGTCGCTAAAACCATGAAAACAAAACAACAACGGCTTATATTCTGGGGGTCTCGATACTATTATCAAAATGACTCGCTCGGTCGGATCTTGAGACCGCAGTAATAAATTGAAAACGAGACAAAAACATTCATCTGATTTATATGAGCAGCGAGTTTTAAATAATATGTTCACAATCATTAACAGTCATTATGAATAAATATCAAACATTTGACTTTTTGTACTTACTAGAAAATCCCTGTTGTTTATTCCATTCCGATTCGCACGTGTTCATTTCCCTAGAATAATGACGTCATATTTGGCGTGATTCAACCAATCGGCAATCAGAGAATAGCAAAGGCCTGTCGGTGCGGCCTGCAGAGCTAGAGAGAGAGAGCGCGAATAAGCTCGCAGCTGGTACGATCGCGCTAGCTGTCTCTAGCTAGCTCACGGCCGGCCGTGCGTGGAGGCGGAGCGGCATTCATGGCTTGAAGTGTCACTGTTGCATGCGCGCTGAGCTAGCTGAGCTGGCTAGCTGTCTGTGAAGTTTTTTCGAAATCGGAACGATCGCTTTTTTGCTTCTGGATTTTGACGACGGGTAAGAAGTTGACGGGTGAATGGTAGAGTTCTTGGACACTAGGAAATTACTGTAAAAGTATCACTTGCCCGAATCGGGCAAGTGATAATTTGATTTACTTGCCCGACGGCTCAATTTGGTTGCCCCGGGACGTCGGGCAAGCGGGTTTGTCGCGCCCTGCACTGCGGCACTGATGTCCTTTGGACTTCAATCTACATTTGCCACTCTCCACCCTGGTGTTAAATGGGTATAACTGGTAGAATGAGAACGTTAATGTGGTTGGATTGGCATGTGTGGGCTTCTAAATTAGCGCCTGGCCAGAATACCCCTCAGGGAGTGAAACATGAGCACTATCATGTGTGGATTAGCAATTGAATCCAATGTCCAGGGTGATAATAATCACAATGAAAAGCGCTTAGAAACAGTATTAAGTGCTATACAAATGTAATTATTATTAAATTACTGATTCTGCCAATTTGAAATTCCCATAGGTATAGTAATTAGACCTTTTGAAAATTTGTTACTACTTTATTATTGTTTTTCTGATTTCATTTAAAATTTCCCCACCCTGCCTCTCTGAATTTTGTACTTTCTTTCAGAGCAATTGGCTAATAAAGTTGGGTTTCCCTTTAAATTGGTATTCACTAGGGCCACTTTTAAGTCAAACTCCTATGTTCCAGGATTGATATATATCACAACCTTTTAGTAGAAGTTTGGTTCCATTGTGTTTTGTTACTTCTTTTCATTTATGGTGTCTTTCTCAAGAGAGAAGGAGACCAATCTCTCTCAGCCCCCATACATTTTGAAAGCTAGGTGATGGAAAGATCAGTCGTGAGCAGAGTAGAGATAAAGTTGTGCCACCAGAAATCAAGCTCATTCAGGGCTCAAAAACATGGATCACCAAAATAATTCCCTCTCATTAGGGACTGTATGTGAAAGGGAACTATTTGAACCTCCATGCGTTGACATTACGTGGTCACGTGCCACAACCGTCTCTCACAATTTGCTATGGGTAAATCGGGCAGTGTATGATCTACACAAATTAACTCTTCTCTCTTTCTCCTCCATGTTCACAGAGGAGCTGAAGTGAGTGATGATGGGCGATACTTTCTTCTGACCATCTCGGAGGGCTGCGATCCCGTCAACAGACTCTACTACTGTGACAGGGAGACTCTAAAAGAAGGAATAAAGGGTAATTATACCAGTTCACTTCTTCAGCCTCATTCACACGTGGTGAAATACACTTCCTACAAAACTGCAGTGGAAGTATTTTAAAGATAAAGTTGAGTTCTGTTCATGCGATTGCATGTGGAATCAATCAGAAAAGGTTGATCATCTAGCATACATTATTGGTGTGTACTGCAAGGTTCTGGAATCATCAACATTATAAGAAATTTGGCCCAGTCTTGGTAAAGTTACAAGCACTGTACACAGAAATATGTATATGGGGCTACACAAACATGCGGCATACAAATCTGTCCCGATTTTTATGATGTTACATGCCATGATTAGAATATTAAGGCATTTGGAGAGCCATGCTTTTCAGGGAATATTTTTTATCTGATGTTCTTCCATACTTGCATAATACAATGATAATGCTCACAAATTATTTATCACTTCTTCCCAGAACTCAACCTTCTCTTTAAGTTTGATGGGGAAGGGATTGGGGGGGGGGGGGTAGTTGCATATAGCAGAGGCCTCTATGCGCTCTCACTTACCCGAGTATTGAATGATACAAAAATGTGGCTTTATTTTGCCTCCCCCCCCCCCCTTTTTTTTTTTTTTTGAGGTAGTTTATTGCATGATTTGCATCATGTGTAAAAAGGCTATTTTGAATCAGCTCTCAAACCAAATATTACTACCATAGCACTGGGTCAAGAAAGAAGATGCTGTGAATGGGACTTACCAGATCATCAGAGACATGGAAAGTCCAAATATTCATACATTGAATTTATATGATCATAGGGCCAGCAAGGCTTCTTTGATTTAGTAGGGTCAAAAGAAGGAAAGAATTTGCTGTCGCTGTCTTCCTTTTCCGTGTGTGTGTTATATATGATTTACTACAATAAGGTCTAAACAAAAAAGATATTGTATTGCCCTTTGCGACCGATCCCAAAAATCTTGAAATCTTAGGTCGGCTTTTTCATTTAAAAAAAAAAAAAAATAAATCTGTTTTTTAGAAGAAAAAAATGTGCTACAGCACTCAAAACTGAGAAATATGAAGCCTAAAGAGGGAATTAAAAAAAAAAAAGAAAAGAAGATTCCTGACCGACCGACCCATGCTTTGGCACCTAAAGGGCAATACAACCTTCTTCTTTTTTTCGGCCTAATACATGGAATTTGTGTGAATGCAATGACGTTCCCTTGTATTTTGCAGGTGTTCTACCATGGGTCAAGCTGATAGATAACTTTGATGCTGAATATGAATACATCACCAATGAGGGAACCCTATTCACATTCAAGACCAATCTCAACGCACCCAAGTACAAATTGATCAACATCGACTTCAGCAAGCCAGAAAAGGTAAGAAGTTCAATAGTTCTAATATGACACCTGGGCCCTGTTACACTAAATTAACCATTGATGGTAACTTTGCCAATCAATGGTATACTACCATGGAAACCTTGATTTTGATTGGCTGTTGAGACCTGTTACCATGGTAGTTGCCATTGATGGTAAAGCTCACATCAATGGTAATTTTTATGCAACAGGCCCTGCAAAAATCTAATCCATTATTTGAGGGTGGAGTTATACAATCCAATCAATTAATATTAATTTCAGCTTGTCAGAAATTTTTAAAAGTTGAACAGATTTTAATTATAGACTGATGACAATTAAATTAATGAATATGTTTTCAGAATGGAGCTATAAAATCAAGTTTAGCATTGTAGTTAGATTTGAATGTAGTAACAGTTTGTATTGATAAGAATAATGCAATTTATTTGAGCTATGTTTATTGGCATGAATATACAAGTTTGCTTGAAGCAGCCAGTCTTGCTTTTTTTGTGCGAAGAGGAAGTGCACCAAATTAATGTTTGAATATAAAAAATATACGTGAAACAACATACCAGTATATGTATAAAGCTCAAGTAATCTTAAAAGGTGTGTGTAATACATGTCCACTTTTCTGTGACAATTTTAATCGTCTTTGAAAAATCAAAATGACCAACTTCTCAAATAGAGTTTGAATCGTTTGTTTAATTTGATTCACTTTACATCCTTCAGGAGAACTGGAAAGATCTGGTTTCAGAGTCGGAGACTGATGTTCTGGAATGGGCTGCATGTGTCAACCAGACTAAACTGGTTCTGTGCTATCTACATGATGTAAAGGTAAGTCTTCTTTCTCCAGTGTTGCAACGCTTTGCCCAGCTCCTGCATCCACTCTAGATCAGCCTAATTAGTGTTGTAAAATAGACTTTAAAGCCCATCTGTACTAGTTTACAGGAGGGATTAGACCACCCTGCAAGGTCACTGACAGGTGGTTATCTCATCAAATCACTACAATAGTAAACAAAAAAGAAAGATTTTTTTTTTGAAAGGCGTAAATATTCTCAAAAAGAATGAAACGCTGATAATACCCCCAAACCATCAATAAACTACCGTATAGGTCCTAATATGGAAATACCAGCATGAGGAATGGACATTTCTGCATTGGAAGTGTGTCGCGCATGGTTGTAAGTTTTGTTTGAATGAATTCCTTTTTTTTGCCATCATGGTTTCTTTTTTTGGATGCACAAGGTTAGCAGCTCTGCATTGAAACATTATTCTTTATATTATATAATCCTATCAGAACATCCTCCAACTGAACGAGCTAGCATCGGGTCAGAATGTCACTACATTCCCTCTAGATGTTGGGACGATTACAGGCTACTCAGGAAAGAAGAAGGACACCGCAGTAAGTTTTTTTTTTAGAAATTGTATTTTGTTTAGTTCTGTTTTTATGTTTGTTTGTTTGCTTCCATGATTATATACCTAAGTCATACCACCAAACTGATTTCATATTGACAGATAAATGACAAAAGTGTAGCATTTCATGACGATGTAATTGTTCATTTGGCATCATTTCATGAAACCGTCATAAGTATAAGTTCACCGACATCCCATTGAATTGCGTGTTAAATTTGATATATGCATCTAAATGGTTTGTAAGGGAGTTTTGTATTCATGACGATTTTGTAAAACGCTCCCCTGGTGTCAATATCAGTGTGACTGGGATATGAGGATTTTGATACTCCAGTTCAGACAACTAAACAAGTACTAATTACATGACTGAAGATTTAGCTGCCTCTTATATGTAGTTTATGTACATCCATTGTTAAGTTGGATCTCGAGTATGCTGGTACATTTGATTCACAAAAAAGAATGATATTTTACATAAGGAGGGGAGGTGGTGCACATATTGTGTGGGGGTAATGATATCCATAAAACTTTTAACTTTTAAGACGCATTTGTATTATACTGCTATTATTATTATTATGTTCACAATGTTGCTTTTTCTCTCTCTCTCTCTCTCTCTGACAGATCTTCTACCAGTTTACATCCTTCCTCACACCCAGCATCATTTACCATTGTGACCTCACTGCCGCGACCCTTGACCCTACCGTCTTCAGACAGATAGAGGTCAAAGGTTTTGATGCCAGTGCCTTCGAAACGACTCAGGTGTTCTACCCTAGCAAGGACGGTACCAAGATACCAATGTTTATTGTACACAAGAAGGTAATGTGTGTCTCTCTCTCTTTGTATATCTAGGAAATATGTAGGAGTTGGAAAGGGCGTTGCAGGGATTTGCACGGGGAAAAGCTCAAAACTTGCAAAAAGGATGAAATGTCTGAAAACAGTCATAATTGAAAACTTTTTAAACAGTTTGCTGGCAAAATATTCATTATTAGTAAAATTACAATCATTTTCTTTTCAAATCTAAATTTTGCAACTTGCAGTGTTTTATTTCCTCCATTTGTTGCATACAATAGGAGGGCTTTAATTTTCACTCATAGAGAGAAAAATGCAGAGTCTTTTGATCTGAAATTTTGCACATACTTTCATGAACTTATCTTGCTGCTACAATAAATTTTGAGATAACTTTTTGAGGGCTTAAAAATCCCTGACAAGGGCTTTAATCCATTGAATACTAAGCGTGTCATAAATTGGCCTTGGACCTGAGGAAAATGCTTGTTGTACCAATGAATTATGAATTGAATTCAGTGGATTTGAAAAAAATTATCTTTTCAAAATCTGAAATGATGTAAATGCACACCACTTTCAAACGAGTGAATTATCATGTGTATTGATAACGCCATCCAAAACAGTGAACAGATATATTGGAAATGAATATAATTTATTCAGGAAAGTTTTCAAAATGAAATAATAGACTATCCCCCTTTTAGAGGTTTTAATTGAGCACAACTTATGATCAGCTGTCGTATGTTTGAGAAAGATTTATCATATTCCAGCAAAAATTTGATCATAATATTGTCCAGTGTATATTTGAGTCATATGCAAAAAAACACACTCTCAATCTGTCGTCATTTACATTTAACTCGTTGACTACTGAATTTTCTTATTCCCATTGAGTTAACACATGGACCACCCGGTTCCTGTAGCTAATGGGTTAATAAACTCCAACCTCCTTCCTTTCCCCTCATCTCCTCCCTGCAGGGTCTAAAGAAGACCGGGGACCACCCTGTCCTACTGTACGGCTATGGTGGCTTCAATATATCTATCACTCCAAGCTTCAGTGTGTCCCGCATTGTCTTCATTCAAAACCTCGGGGGCGTTCTAGCTGTTCCAAATATACGAGGAGGAGGGTAAGTTCTCCTTCGCTCTAAGAGTGCCAGTAAATACAGTCAAACCTTTCTGTAACTCATGAAATGCAATTTTTCTTCTGAGTAAATCTTATAAAAGGTGACAATGAAAACCATGCAAATTGACTCCTGATGAAAGAAGGCATGGCTTATTTTCTATAGCCCTTTTTAAAGCATTATTGTTAAAAAATGTTTGTTTGAGGACTGGATTATTCCAGGACTGGTTATTCAACTTGTTGGATTAGTATACCCTATGGAATGTAAGGCACATTTGATTGACATGTTGTGTATTACACGTAGATTACACAGGACATACCTGGTATGAAATCTACACATGCTGGTATGTAATTTACACAAACTGGAATAGCAAGCTTGTAAATTACAGGATATGTGAAATCTACAAGGATTACTTGATGAGTGATGTCTTAATTGGCCTGGATCTGTAAACATGGAGGAATGTAATTAACAATATCAGAGAGCTTGAGAGCCTTGGATGGAAATATTGTGTTGCAGTCCAAAAGGTCATTTAAAGTTGACTTGAATTGATTGGATGAGAATCGTTCCTTTTTCCAGAAGCTGAAAGATATAAATTCATATTTTGAGTCCAATGGTCATACATGTATTACATTCTGTCAGATGATTATATTAAGGACTGTTCATTCACTAGAGCAGGGTTGTTCAACCGAGATGCCGGGAGATGCATAACAACAGTTTTTACAGAACAAAAATGCATTATTTTACAAAATAATTATGGCATAAGAATGTTGCAACATCACCTCACCAAAATTCATAACTTTTTTAAGTACCGGGTACATTTATTTTGAATATATTAAGAACTTCATATATTTAACAAAGCAATGAGATCAGTTCAGATTTCATATGTTAACACATCACATTTTTATACAACACGTGTTTCCTGTGTTTCTCCATTAATATGCCATACCTTGTGTTAGTAATAAAAAATATCAAATGATGATCTACTATAAGATGTGGGCATATGTGTATCTAGTTACTGGAAGTGTACTGTTAAACTTGATACTTCCATGTTATGAAACTTTTTGCATTGTAAAACGATTTTTAAGGCAAAATTCAAGTTTTTGTTTCAGTTATGATTCACTTCTTACCCGACATGAAACTTCCACAAACCTTCAGTCCTCACTATTCGCGAAATTTGCCAACATTTCATGCGTGCATAAATTTGTTCTACAGTTTCTGTATTGTCAAGCCTTTTACTTGTTTTATCTTATGATAGAGAGTACGGAGAGACGTGGCATAAAGGAGGCATGCTGGCTAACAAACAGAATTGTTTTGATGACTTCCAGTGCGCTGCTAAATACCTCATCGAGAACAAGTACACCGCGCCTCAGAAGTAAGTATTGATACCGATGGAATTGATGGAGCCGGGTAAAGGTGAAGATGGTGGTTGTGATGGTGATGGTATCTGTAGGAATTGATATGATGGTATTAAAGATAGTGATGACTGAGATAGCAATGGTGATGGTGATGATGATAATAATGATGATGATGATGAAGATGATGATGATGATGATGATGATGATGATGATGATAACCACAATGTTTAATGTTGGTAGTGGTGATGATGATGATAAATGATGGAGAAGATGATAGTGACTATGATGAGAGGATACTGATAATAATCAGGATGATAGTGGTGGTGGTGGTGGTGATGGTGGTGGTGCTGATAATGATGGTGATGAAGATGATGATGATGATGATGATGATGATGATGATGATGATGATAACGACAATGATAATGATGATGATGGTGGTGGTGATGATGACTATGATAATGATGGTGATGATGTTGATGAGAGGAAATTGATGTTGCTATACTGGTGCTAAAAATGATGATGGTAATGATGATTAGGTAACAATAACGCATATATATAATTATATGATATTATTTTCTTAGGATCGCAATCAATGGCGGATCCAACGGAGGGCTCCTAGTAGGAGCTTGTTGCAATCAGGCTCCAGAGCTCTTTGGTTGCATCATCTGTCAAGTCGGGTAAGTCAATACCCCTCATCTCATCCTCCTCACCCATTCCTTCCTCTCCTCTTCCATATTCATCTGCCTGTTCTCCTAATGCTTCACTGCTTTGTCCCTCACTTCATTTTTACCAATTTCAAGATTCAAGATCAAAGTTTTGTTACCCTTTATATATGATACAGAAATTTGTCTTCCATTTGTGTGGTGCGATAGCTCAGTTGGTAGAGCAGTGGTCTCGTAATCCGGTGACCCGGGTTCAAAACCAAGGCGATGCGCTAGTGCCCTTTGGTACGGCATTAATCCTCATTACCAGGTCCCTCGGAGAGGCTCCTAAAGCCGTCGTCCGTCTGGTTGCTTACTTACAAGCATTTATGCTTTCTTAGCAGTCAGGTAAAGTAACCACCACCACATGTGAACATAGACAAATCATGGTACTGTGTGCTGAGAGCCAGAAGGGCGGTGTTACACTGTGTTAACCTGTTGGGTACTGAATTCTTCAATTCCCATAGGCTTTATACAGGGACCTCCTGGTTCCCATAAGCAATGGGTTTTCTGTCAATTTAGAAATGATTCAATCATGTATCATTTCCTTTTTACATCATTATCATCGTCTTAAAGAGGATATTTTGTTACAAATCTATGATGTAACCACTTTTTCCTGAAAATGAATACTGTAGAAAGAAGTCATAAATTTTTGTGAAATTATTGCCTGTACTTTTGGAAAAGTTTTGAAAATGGTTTATATGATGATAATAAGAATACTACTACATCTTACTACTGCTAATAATAATACTATTACTACTACTACTAAAACTACCTCTAATAATAACAGTAATGGTTGATGTATATATACCCGGTATAAATAATGACAGTTAGCAAGTTATACAATGATTGGAGGGAAAACACTTCCCACCACCCACAGGTTAAGCTGTATAGTTCAATAGGTCATGATAACATCCATCCATAGTCCCATTTATACATATCTGTGTTCGTGCTTCTGTAAGGTAATCATCTTTTCTTATCTTGTTGTGTTTTAGGGTGATGGACATGCTGAAATTCCACAAGTTCACCATTGGTCATGCTTGGACTACAGACTTTGGCTGCTCAGATAAGAAGGACGAGTTTGATTGGCTCATCAAGTAAGTTCATGAATAATTCATTTTTCTAGCTCAGCTCCTAATTTATTGAAAGGATTTGTACAAGTTTGAAGAAAAAAGATAGCAATCATAGGAACAACCCGTGTTTTGATACTGTTATAAGCTACTGAAGACCTGGATTTGATTGGCTGAGACCAAAATTGTCATAGGAATTTACATTTTGTTATTAACAAAAAGTTTTCTGAAACAGGGCCCAGGTTTTGTTATAAAGTGTGTCTCCTTCTTAAAAGAGAGCCAAATCTGCTCCACATATCAATGACATAAATTTTTTTTTTTCTTTTAATTGAATTGCTCATGATCTAAACTTTTTAAACAAAACTAATCATTTTTTTTTACACAAGTGTCTCCTTGAGTAGGGATCATATTTAATGCTCCTCCAACAAAGAAGCATGATGCGCGTGGGTTTGGGTTTATGACTATTTACAATGTCTTAAAGTCACAACTATGCAATGATGTGATGTGAGTAAGATCTACCACAAGGAACCCCCACCCCACAATGTTAGAATCATTATTAATGATTATTCTCTTGCTCCCAGGTATTCCCCTCTCCACAACATGAAATGTCCAGAGGGCGACGCCCAGTATCCCAGCGTCCTCCTGCTGACGGGTGACCATGACGACCGTGTCTCTCCCCTCCATTCCCTCAAATACATTGCTACACTACAGGAGATCATCGGAGCGTCAGAGAAGCAGAAGAACCCCCTCATGATCCGCATCGATACCAAGTCTGGTCATGGGTTTGGCAAGCCTACAGAGAAAGTGGTAGGTTTTTGATTACCTAGGTAGCTTTAAGATGATAATTAGTTCCTTTTTCTTTTTTACACATTTGGTATTTTTTTTTTTTAAATAACCTGTTTAATTGATTTTTACTCGCAGTTGTGCTAACTTCATCAATCCTTTGTCTAAAGGTACTGTTGCTAATGCAGTAGACAGTAGACGGCGGATGTTGGCCTTGAGTTATTTGTCTTGCTAAAGTACATGTAGTACCAATTGATGATTATGTATGGCCTGGTTTCATACAGGTTTTATTTCCTCTTAGCTCTGTTGGATAGCCTTAATCTTTTGCACACTACTGAATTGCTTATGTCAACAAAAGAATACCAATGATTTACATAATCCATAAAACTAAAATAGTACTTATTACGATACAAATTGTTTTTCTCTTTTTAATCCACAGATTGAAGAGTATTCAGACATATATGCTTTCATCGCAACTGCTCTCAACGCTTCATGGACTGATTAAAGCCCTTTCTTCACGTCTTACTAGCACAAATCGAGGGATCAGTGACACAAAGATGTAACTCCATTTTGGCCATTTTGAGAAAAAGTAGTGTATGTGTCACTGAGCACTTGGGCCTTAAGCAGTTAAGTCTATGTTTCACTAGCCATTGACTTAAATGGGGTGTTGGGTGGAGTTAAGTCTTTGTGTTTCCTGGAAAACCCACATTTTCTGAACATTTTTATATCAAATACTCATTTTGGCAAAATATGGAGTTATGTCTTTGTGTCACTGAACCCTCGAAAAATAGTTTATAATAGACCATTGGACCGCATACAATCTTGCAACAGACAAGATGTGACAAAAGACTCTGTGCACATTGTGTTGTGAATCATTTGTTCTTTCATATGAAGAAAAAAACCTAAATGCTTCATGATTGTGTATTTATATCAGTGCCTACCACATGAAGTGAAGGTAAACCTGTATTCTGCTGTAAAAGATAAAATAAAACTTGTAGTAGGTGTTTGGTATTGAATGTTTTCTTTTCTTTTCACATCTTTTTGTAAATTGTGAAACATGGTTGAATAGAAGGGAAAAATGCACAAATTAACAAATGGCAATTTACATATATTTCAAAACTTGAGTCCTTCAGATATGATGTAAAATGTTGGAAATATATTGCTTGTCGGGAAGCATTTATTTGCTTTCTTAGAACTCCAAAGGAAGTGGGATAACAACTTCATTTGTTGATCAAATTTTGAAACAGATGTGTATGACCTACAAGGTATAGCAACATAAAGAATAGTAACCATAGTTTCATAGAAACATTTACATATGTGTGTTAACCACTATTGCCTTGATGGAAGGGTGAAAAAAAGTCCCACATACTCCGGTGTCAATTGAATGTCTTATCTGAGAGTGCAGCAAATGCAAGGTAGTGCTTTTAAAAGATATATATATATTTCAGTCATTAGCATGACTTATGAATAATTATCATTTATTTTAACTCCTGCACATGTGCACAAACTCTAGTCATTTTTGGAATGATAGATGCTTCACAAGAGTCCTGATTATTCAATTACTTGTGCTGTGCTGTCCAAAAGATACTTAAAAGTATTAAATAGAAGAAGATCTTGTTCATCTAATGTATTGAGAATACAAAACATGTACAACATCACATGTCAATATGCTGTTTAACAGTTTTTATATATTTTCCTTCTGAATTGATATAATTAATTTACATGGTAAAAATTTCCTGAATAATTCATCCACATTTATACCTTTGATTGTTTGCATTATACAGTGAGTTTATTTATTTCAAATTGTTTGAAATTTATGGGTATCTGCAGGAAGCAGGGGGGGTGGGGGGGGGGGGGTGCGTGCGTGACCCCTGCTAATAGGGTTTGTACCATAATCACATGCAAAGTATACCTCGCATAAGATATATAAGATACATGATTGAAGACACCTACGCTTTGATGGAAAATATGCTATTAAATAGACACAATGGCTCGAACTTACAGGCCCGAATTCACAAAGCAAGGTTTGAGCTCAAACCTCCTTTTGTTTCGCCAAACCTCCTTTTGTTATTTACAAACCTGGTTTATAAATAACAAAAGGAGGTTTGGCGAAACAAAAGGAGGTTTGAGCTCAAACCTTGGTCTGAGCTCAAACCTTGCTTTGTGAATTCGGGCCACAATGTTCATCTAAATCATGATTTAAAGCCCCACTGCACTATTTGTAGCTACTTGCTCCCTCTATATAGAAAACAATGCCTAAGTGGTGACGATTGGTCCCCCATGATCCTCTTTTTCTTATGTTAATTGAGAGCTGAGTTGATGAGATAACCACCTGTCAGTGACCACGCTGGGTGGTCTAATCCCCCCCGGCCAAACTAGTGCAGGTGGGCTTTAAAGCCTTTGTAAGTGTAGTATGTATGTGTCCTGTCCAATGAATGGGCAATACATGCTTCTTATGAAGCTTTAGTCCAGTATGCTTTGTTTGGTTGACTGGAGGTTAAACTATGGTTTAGACCATGGTATGAATTTAAATCTTCTTTGTGCATTCAGGCCAATATGGCAATTTATCATTGTGAATAAATGACTGACACAATCTTTTTGTAAATATTTGTTTCTGTCCTGCTGTGCCTGTTTGTTGTTGTCTCTGCTATACATAATAATCTGCTGAAAATTAAGTGAGGTTTGTACCATTTCATTTTCAATGTGTAGGCATAGGGAAATTAGTGAAAGATGATAAATTTGTTTGAAGCATGTTACTGTAAAACAGCTAATGCAGATTAATAAGTATGGAACAATAAAAGAATAAAACAAGAATGGAGAAAAAGAATGTGAATTATGGAAGGATTAGGGAAATAGTTCACCAGGCAGTAGGTGTCTCAAAGAGTCTACGTTCTTTGACATCCGGCCGGGCAGATCTGACCAAATCTGCAAGGAGACGGGTACTAGAAATAGACAAATGAGGGCATCTGGGGGCGTTTCACAAAAACTTATCATCAGTGACAAATTACAGTATTTGTTGTATTAGCTACTGGAATCCTTGCTTCTGATTGGTTATCAACAGATTTTGTCACTTATTTTTGTGTCGTTTTGAATCAATTAGTCTAATATAAAAAAAGAAACTTATTCAGAGGGATCGAGGTATCAATGAATAAATTGAACTTGAAAATATCTTAACTTAGTTGACAAGGATGCCTTGAAAGAAAGACGGTAAATAATATCCCAATCCAGGTTTGCCTCATTTACAGGCCTATGTTAATTGCCCATTTCTTTTGAGTCTTAAAAATTTGATTGACACAAAGTTTTTAATGAATCTACCAACTTTACTAGCTTTACACATATCACCAATTAACTCATTCTTCCAACTGTTGTGACTTGTGATTCACTCTATCAATAGTGTTTTGCAATTCATTTATTTTGTTCTTAAATTTTTTCTTTCAATATCCTCTTTCCCCTCCTCTGTTTCCACAATTAAACGAGGCAATCATGTAGCATTAACAAAATATAGGAAAATTAAAAAGGTTTGATGAGGAAAAAGGGTGAGAAATGGACTGGATTCGAGTCAAATTATCAAAATGCTCAACAGATCTACGGAAGATGATAAAGAAGAATTGAATGGAGTGGGCGTGGCACTTGTGTATCGTTTTCCTTTCTAGCGCGCGCGCGATTACAATCAACTTTTCTTCCGGAACGAGATATCGATCCCCGTATGCAATGTCTTCCGGAGTCAAAGGTCGTGAACACGTCTGCAAATACTGGTAAAGAGCCTTGAATAAAAGCTTGTAAAAACGCTGACAAAATTGCTCTTTCCATTTATCAGCTTGTTCATGGCGTTAAGGAACACAAGGCATAGGTGAAGTCTATTAATACTTGGAAATCGTTGAATTGTAGACATATTTCACGACTCATCCTTAGCAGTATTTCACACCGGTGCCAAGACGGTCACAGCTGTGCGCCCGTCTGTAGCCGTGTTATATGTGTTATTGCCGTCAGCTGTGTGCCGTGTGTTGTTCGTAAGCCGTCGGGAAAGCTGTGCCTGTGCTGTGCCTGTTTAGCTTAGACTTTAGAGAGCCGAGGCCTTGCCCTTGCTGATTGAGCTGAGCGACAGAACAGAAAACAAACCAAAAATGTCTGGTGCACCGAATGGATTATCTCCAGATTATGGAGATGTTGATATATCCAACGATATATCATCGTACATTGGTAAGAATCGAACATGATTTTGCTAGATGAGATAAAAAAGAGTTGAGACAAACAGGACAATTTCATGATGAAAAAGGAATTGAATTTGAATTGTGACAAAAGTTGATGCCAAGAAAGAAGGCCCTTTAGTCTAGCTAAAAAAATAATAATGTCACAAAATAACGTGTGTCATGAGCCATTTTTAAATGAGATGTTGTCACTAAATGTCAGGACTGTCTAGATCTAGATAAATAAAGGAGAAATTAACAAAAAAATAATTCGGGACAAAATACCTTCACATGCTCAAAACTATCAAGACTGTCAACCGATTCAAAACTTGTCTTTCAGAGTCAGACACATTTATTGAACATTGCCCTTGATGATTAACCTACTCAGTTCACATTGATGTATATTTCATATTGTGATTTGTAGGTTTGTAATTTTTTGTTTTGTTTAACGTGTAATTGTTTTATCATTGCATTTTGTTTGTTATAGCGCTTGATACAGACTTTGGTGGTAAGCGCTTTATAAGCACTGATTTTATTATTTTATTATTATTATTATCAAAGTTCCATGGAGACTAACTACATGTCCATGTAGTAACAGTGACACTAATATACTGCTAATTTGTAGCGTTATCATTAACATTTTTAACAAGTTGCAATGATTGATATAACTTTTTGATCTGCATTTGTTTTTGTCATCATTTATGATGCTCAAATCTGAATGATATTGAAAAGTGAATTAAAGATGACTTATCCTCATATTTTCTTAAAGTTATTCTTGGTTTAGTTATTATCAGTCCTGCTCCCGTCTTACGAGCCAGCCCCCACTGAGTTATCCATATATTTCCCAATTTGCAAGCCTAGTGAATGGTACCAGCCACCATGTGCTAGTGAATAATACACTAGTTATACAAAGTTGGCATGGAATCGGATAACGGTACTGATTCTTTTATTCTTAATTTATTTGAAATACCCTTTAAATTAGACAGAAATAAACTGTCAAGCATGGCTATGGGGAAAATGTTAATATAATACTGACATTTGTCAACCTTCCCCAAACACAGACTGCAACCCTTGCAGCACACACAAGCACAAACAAGGGGGATTAACTAGTAACAAGCGGGACTTACAGAAAAAAAAATTGCCTTCAATGTTTCTTTATCTTGACTTATTACAGATTGACTAAGAACAAATAATCTAATTTTCATATACATGTACTATCAAAATAACATTTTAAATCATTTTAAAACATCAAAATATAGGGACTTCCTTTCAGCTAATATGTCTGTTTCCTTGATAAAAATGTGCGCTATGAGATTGGCAATCATCCACAAACTGTATTGCGTAACCTCCCATCTGACACTAACCCGGACGATGTACTTCAGTCTCTGTATACATGTACATTTAGAGGCAATCAGTGGAGCCATACGTATATCTCAGCGGAACAACTGTTGATATCGGAGGCTGAAGCTTTCGGTCTACCATTGAATACAGGTTGTAGTACCTATTTTCCAGTGTTGCCCTCTTGTTCTACTCTTCATGACACTTACAGTGTTCCATAAGCCACAATTGAAAGAATTTTTGCTATACTAATTTACTGTAAGTTAACTGTTAAAATGTTGAAATGATTTTGAATGTCAAAAGAAAAATAAGAAATTTTGCAAAATGGACTATAAGGAGTGTGAACTAAATAAAATTGTTTTGCATTGTAATCCATATCAATTTGACTAAAAGGGCAATTCAACCCTTGCAATAAGTTGACATGTATGAAAGCAGAAAAATAAGAGAAACAGAATGGCAAAAGTTTGAAATGAATCGGACCAATAGCAACTGGTAAGGAAGTTATGAATGTTTGAAATAGATCACGAAGCCTATAGATGCGAATCTCCATTTGGTAATTCGGTCAGTCGATTGTGACGTAGGGCTTGGATACACATCATTAATTTCTGTTTTTCTTGTAAGTTCTTTCTGCCTTGGGGCACTACTAAAAATATGTTATAGATAGCATATTTGTATAGGTCCTCTACTAAGGTAGACAATCCTGAGCAAGAAATTTTTGTCAAATTTAAATTTTAGTAATTTTATATGTTGGAACTGGATGGGAGAGTAGTCCGGCACTACATCACATTGACATTACCACTTCAGCCAATTTTAAGTGCCCATAAGTATAGTGATTACAACTTTCAAAAAATTCATATCTTTCTTAGATTTAGTCAGATTTAATTGAACTTTCATCAGTTTGCTTCTCTGATTTTTCTGCTTTCTTTTAGAGAACATGTAGTTGTCTTTTTGTTGGATTTCCCTCAGAATCGATTAGATGATTGTTTAATATAATTATGATAATGGCCATATAACAAAAGCATTGAAACAATTAACACACAATCATATCGTACTTGTGGACATTTCTAAAACTGTGGTCATTTGGGAGTAGAAACATTACTGAATTACTCAAAAGAGACATCATTCAGCTTCCTACATTTGGGAAAAATTGATTTCTTTTTAATAACAAATGTTGTTTATTTATTTTGCTTAAATCTAGACAAACTTGTACTTAATTATTATGGTACTACATGTAATATTGGAGCAGGGAAAAAGTACACAGGGTCTCGGGGCAAATTAGCCCCCAAAATGCCCAAAAGAACCCCCAAAAGTCATAAAAGAGTCCCAAAGAATTACACAGAGTTCAATGCAAAACAAAATAAAGAGTGTTATTTTCATGCAAGCAAGCTTGAAAAGTAGCCCCCAAAATTGTTAAAGTATTTTTCCCCCTGTATTGGGGGATTTCTGGCATTCTTTTATGTGGGGTATTTATTTAATTCATTGAAGCCTGAAAGTTAAGTGGCTTTGGAAATAATTCTAAAAGATCCATCAACGATGCAACACTACTATAATACTATTATTTGTAGCATCGTTGTTATAGTTATTGTTTTAATTATTATTGTTATTATTATTATTATTATTTTATTTGCCAACGACAAATGAGAAGAAATAAAACAGTGATTCATACAAGCAGTGTTCAGTATACAGTGTAGTTTGAAGTGAGTCACTTGGATGCTGGGAATAGAAAAGATTAACTAATTATTAAACTATATAAAGGCCAAAGTTCTTCTTTTCCTATTCATGAGACATACTGCACCTACTTGTACATGTAAGTGAATAGCACAAACAAAAGAGATACCAGCTATCTACATGTATATGCACAAACTAGCAATTAAAACAAATAATGAATTGCAAGTATAACAAATTAGAAAAAGAAAGCATTTCCCTGTAGTGTATATCCAGAAAAAAAAAGGAATAAAAGAGAGAATTTAAAATAAACATGACTTCTTGTGCGTGTTCTGCATGTTCTGAACAGGCTGAATTAGGTGCAACACAAATTTAAGAACCACCGAATATGTTTTGAGGTCGCTCAGTGCGAAGAATTAATCGCGCAAAAATAACAGCGTTTACAGTAGTGATTCTTTGTAGGTTTATATATTTGGATGTCCCTGTGGAGGTATTATAAGCACTAGAAAATTTAGCTCCCAAAACAGTTTTGTTTTCCAGAAAAAAATTGAATATCAAAATTTACTGGTGCTCCCAGTAAATGTTGATAAATTTCAAATAGTGCCTATGGCCATACAATGGTAGCTGCGACCATGAAAATCTCAGAATATGTAGATGTGATATATAATTTCCAAACAGGAATAGCCAATCGGCCGATTTTAGTCAAGAAACATTGTTTTATCGCCAGATTAATATCCTGACCTTTAGAGGAAGCTATACAACATAAAGAGTTTATTATTTACAATTTCATCACTTTAGACTCGATTTCAACCGCGACAACAATCACTGAATATTGTAGGATTGCATATGCTTCCAATATGTTCGAACCAAATTTATGACCCCATACCAAAACTTTGTATTAACTATAAAGTCTAAAATGTGAGCTGAAAATTTGCACAGTACCCAGAATACAGAATATATTGTACATACATGTACTGTACACGTATAAATATACATGAAGGTCTACATAGTTTATATGCTATGCACAGAGACAGTAGTGTAAGCCCAAATCCACTTAGATCATTTATATTATGAGCAAGCTAGGATTAATGATGATTAATGATGACATCATCCCTTTGAAAGGAGTCCAGACAAGGTGAACCCAATGACATTTTCATTTCTACCTGGCTGCTCAGCGAGGCACAACGCCAGGCCTCTGGCCATTTGAAATACTGCCACCTACAATATACATGTACTTCAGACAAGGGACCTATCGGTACTGCACATATGAGACTCTTGTTTATTTTTAGGATTCCAATAGTACTTGATCTTTTAGTCTTTGCTCTATATACCAGTAGGTGCACTGCTAAGGTATTTGGCCTGTGTACATGTACATTGTATGTTTGTACAATGAAAATCGTTTTTGAAAAATACAATTTCCGGACAAATTGAACTTGATTAATTATTTTGTGGTCTTATTTTGATCCCATGAAAGGCAATAACAATTTCGATTTCAAACAAATTGATTTCGTGCTGATGATATTTTTGCTATTTTGATCTTCTTAAAGGGAAAGATGGTTCTTGTTTTGAAACATTGTTTGTTTTCTTTTGATTTATGAAATGGAAATTTGCTTCAGTACTTTTATGTGTACATGTACATTTGTACATGTACATACCGGTATCTTAAAAATAATGAGTCTTTTTTTTGTTAGCATAATTATTGATCTGTTCTCCTTGCATTGGCAGCTGGAAGCCCATATACTTTTATTTTTATGTATAATATTTCAAGGGACAACCCATGCTTTACAGCCTTAAAAGGAACAGTAAGGTCAAAAGAATGTGGTATTGCCCTTTAGAACCTGGGTCGGTCGGTCGGTCGGAAATCTTTGAAGAAAAAAAACTTTTTTGCTACCACTCAAAACAGAGACCGTCTCCTAAATCTTGAAACTAAGGCAGAAGACGAGGGAGAATTTGGGAATAACTTGATGATTTTGTATTCATTAAACATCTTGTTTTTAAAAAACGGTAAAAAAAAAAAAAATTATTAAAAAGTGAGCCATATAGATTTTAAGATTTTGGGTCGGTCTCAAATGGCAATACAACATTTTTTTTTGACCACCTAATTAAAATGAACAACAACAAAAAGTCTGTTTTGAGATCTTTCTAATTTCAGTATGAATCATATTATATTGTTAACGGGGGGGGGGGGGGCAAAGTGTATACACCTGTAAATCTATACTTTGCCCTTTGTAAATATAGTGTTAGGGCTCCTTGTAAATATGCCACGTTTCACCATGTTGACATAAACAGTCAGCCATTCAGAATCAACCAGACACAGATTAGAAACCAATTCTGTCTATCTGCTGAATATCATTGCCAATCAAATAGCTCTCATTGATATCCTATTGTCTCTTTAGTCTTTTGCTGCAGTCGGTGAATTTAATTTGCCTTGAATTTGATCGCTGTGGTTCTCGATCATCTATCTGGCGGCAGATCGAGTCATTTGTTCAAATATGTGCTTTTTGTTGAGACCAAGTCAAGCAGAGAGCAGGATGCTAGTCACATGACTCGTATCTGTCGTTCCTGTACCGTCTCCACAAGGCAACACGGCGTCCTCGCTGAAAGAAGCAGCAGCTAGCCTATCATTATTACCAACTTGTCCTTGAACTAGTATTTTGATAATAGACCTGAAAAGCATGACAGTATTGTCACATCGTATCCATGCAATACTTGGACTGATTACAGTGTATGCAAGGGGGCGTGTGTGTATACATGTATTCTGTATATGTACTGGTACATGTAACTGTAATATCGACTGATTATTCGCATGATTGCTACCAGGTGTTGTTCTAGCCCGGCGTCACATCTCATGACCAAGGCTGTATAGAATCTATTATCATTGCAACGTCATCGAACTAAATATTGACTGTATTGACGTACCAAGGTATCACCACCACCACCTCCGCCAGGATGCATTCCACAGCATTTGAATCCTTTAATGGCGTCGTGGCCAGGTTACCTGTTGCTTCTCTCCTGAAAAACTTTGTCCAGAATGGAACCTCCGTCCAAAGCAGGCTGTGATATTGGTGTCCAGACAACCACTCCAAGTTTGAATTCACTCTCCCCTATCTTGGACCACAGACTCTACAACTTTGACGACGGCGACTCCGACTGGAGTTTCCTAGACATGGAGAAGACACAACCGCCAGATAACAAAAGGACTGCAAGGCCAAAGTCGGCCAGGACGCCGCAGGATGGGTCAGGTCAGAGCGTTCCATCGCCCGAGGAAGACGGGTACTGCTCGCAGGAAGAATTAGGTAATGAATTGAAGATGGACGATCAAAGTTACAAGTCGCCGCTTAAGGATGCCCCAAGCTATTCAACTTATCTAGCCTTAGTGCCTGACCTACATGTAGATGGTGCCGATTCTGGACCCGAGTCCCCCCATGATGAAGACACCATACCGGTATCTACTGCCACAAGTGCCACTGATACACCAACAACTCCTGCTATAACAGGTTTCTAAATTGTTTCAAGATCACATCATCGTTTTATATCAATGTCCATTGATTAGGTTATCATTACATGGTTATGAATATCTTTATTTAAAATACACTAGCTTCCTAACCCTAAACAAAACCAAAGAAAAGATGTACATATACAATTTTCAGCCTAAAGTAAATTATTTATTTGTATGCATATACATTGTACATAAAGATAAGTGAGATAACTGTATTATTCATGCCTTGTCTATGAATTCTCTTGCAAATATTCATTTGACAATGGAGGTGAATCTAAATTGGACATTCCTTAATTAGTTTCAGACAGAATTTTAGATCATTACCAGCACAGTAAGGTATACAGGTACATGTATTTGTCATCACCTAAATTACAAGCTACCGTATATGCTTTCCCAGGTTACCTCTACAATACAGCAAGCAATTATCTTCTTAGTCTCAATTGTATACTTTTACTGCATTGTTTGTACCATATGGATATTTCTTATTTGTTAGTATTTTAATTAGAATGACTAGTCTTTGTAAAAACAAAAAGCTTTGTACATTTTATTTGCTGATCGATATTGTGGAAAATGAATGATATGAAATGAAATAAAGATACTGACTCCTAAACTGTAAAATGGAAAACAATCCTCATTATATCAGCAATAACGGTTTTGTAATAAAATTAGATACAGGCTGTAGAATGCAAAATACAAATCAAATAGCAATCCATACACATTTAAAACTCTTTATAACATTTCATCTCTAATTCATATATACTTTTCATGACAATTGTTCTGGGATGCTAAAAAATGATTGACAAATTCAAGCTATTAACATAAAAGAATTCACCAGAATAACAATTAACAAATGTATTGAAGAAGATGAAAGGTTATTACATGTACATGCACTTCAATTCTCACTTTATTATCAATCATCTGTTATATATTACATCTCCATGTATGTGTACATTGTAGATATGGTGGCACATGACCTAGAATTAAATCAATATTTGTATGAGCAGCAGCCAGTTTCGCTCTGTATTTATGAACAAATTAACTGTATGAACTGTCAACAGATATAGGACAAGGGGCAAAATGCACAGTAATACTGTTCATATATGCATTATGATTCATTTCTGTACATTGCACCGTATACGTGGCAATCACCGCTGTACGTGTTGTAACATTTTGATTATAGAGATATTGAGTATGTATTTTGCGCAAACTACACAGTTAAAAATATGTCGGACATCATATATACATGTAGTCATATGATAACTATATTTATCTTCTTCTAAGTAGGCTAAAATCTATTCCACTGCCTTTTCTGGTAGATTAAAATGTAACTGATTTCTCAGTGTTTTGTTCTATCATTAATAGTAGTAATATTATATGCATGATTATATTAGTGGTAATGGTATTGGCAGTAGCAGTGGTGGTAGTAGTGTATAGTAGTACAGTAGTATTAGTAGTACCATTTTCATTATCATTATAATTGTCATTATCATCAATATCATCATCATCATCATTATCATCATTATCATTGTCATTATTATTACTACTACAACTACTACTACATGTACTACTACTAAATTACTACTATTACAACTAATATTACTATTATAACAATATACATGTAGGCTTTGAGTTACACTACAGGCTGTCTCTAGTGAAATATATACATGTATTAAAAAGAAATCCCAGAACTCCATTTTAACAACACAGTTCAATAACCCCATATCAGTATCATCCTTATCTCTCTTAACCACAACCTTCTTTGCTTGATTTAAAGCAATTAGTTCCATGTCAAGGTATTCTGTATTAAGGTTACAGTTATTTGCCATTTACATGTAGCTTGCTACCTTTATCAGCTATCTTCTAGATGTAATGATAAGGATTAAATCACAGGATTTAATTGCATAGAAAAACAACTGCAAGCTGGCAAAAATGTAAATTATTTCAATTTTGATTCAACTTTTACACGGACTTGTACCAATCAGAACTCACCCCAAACCCTTTAAACCTGTTGAATACTACAGTGTTAATAGCCTGAGATGACCCGGGATGGATTCTGTGGAAAATGTTATTTCCTGTATTCCAAAGTAAAAAACATTATAGAGATATCTATTATGGGGCAGCTCTGCTCCAGTGTTCACTGTGTTTATTTACATGTGCATACATGTAGGTCATCGGTTAATTACTAGTCATAAAGGTTTAGTTCTTTAGTAATTAGTTTTAGACAAGTCCAGAGGGTCATGGAAAAGAGATAGGAAATACATTGTCCATGATGATTGACTGGTCAACATCATGTTACGTACAAAGTAAACATTTTTGCCTGGCTTCATTTTAATTACACAATGAGGATGTTGACAGAAACAGATATTACATTGATTGAATTCAACTTGTTTAATTGTCATTTGTCAGAAATTCCTTGTTAATATTTCCCTCACATCGAGGTCATAGAGTGGTGAAGTGTGACGTCATCAAAAATTTATTTTTAGAATTTCTCAATTTTTTTCTTCATCTTCTGAAAGAGCATAAAAAAAAAAAAAATTCCAAATTTCAAAAACCAATTTAATATGTTAAAGGTAGGCGTTACTACTGCAGCTAGAAGGGATTAGACCACACAGCGAGCCATCGAGGTCACTGTGACAGGTGGCTATCTCATTAACTCAGCTCTCATTTAACATAAGAAAAAGAGGATCATGGGGGACCAACAGGCACCGATTTGGGAAGTTTTCTAATATAAATATTAGGAACTCAGTGTTATTTGCCCTCGTTCATAACATTACGAACCAGAGCAGAATAACACTGAGCTCCTATAGGAAATCTATTTATTCAGATGGTCATATTTCAGCCAATACTTAACATATTCAATTGGTTTAGGACATTTGGACATTATTTTTGATGCTCTTTTAGAAAATGAAGTAAGAATTTCTCAATTTTTAAAAAATATTTTTATGATGTCACAGCTTCAGTACTCTATTAAAAAAGAAAAAAAGAAAGAAAGAAAGAAAAAGCTCTACAGTGGTCGTCAGATATCTCTATCCTGTCATCAATGGGAGATGACTCAAAACAAGATTTGTTTGGGGATTGGTTTGGGTATTGATAACACTTGGATATGAGAGTATATAACCTTCATTCAGCCTATTAGCATTTATTGTATAGCTACATGTACATGTATACGATAAGGAATTAAATTATTCACTAGTCTGAATGCCACATTTGAAGAAACATATAACAAAACGTCATATACACTGTAGCATATATATTGTTTCTAAACGAACACTCGATAAAGAATCAGGGTCTCGCTCAAGTCTGAAAGTCATTTAGTACAAAAGTCGTTTAACTGGGTGGGGCTAATCGTGAGCGCGTACTGCAAGATGAATGGCCAGCTTTCGTGTCAATATATAACTCTTCAAAATTGGCTTCTTTACAAGACGTTTCTTTTAACAATATTGTTTTACTATAGTCTACATGCTCCTTTTGTTACACAACGATTCTTTATACGTTTCTTTATACAACGTTTCATATAAAATTCCTTGAGTCTGAACTGGTTATACTGTACATGTATAGTGCATTGTAATCCTTGAATGCACAAAGGCCAGGAAGTGTACATGTACATTGTAGGCCTATATGTATGTGTGTACATGAAATACCAAAATAAATACTGCATATACTGTACTAGCTGGTTTAGTTGAGAATATGATCAGCCCTGGTAGTGGTAATATTATTACATCTGTCTAATCAGAACTGTATTCCTCTCCAGCCAGCTGACACATACGTAGCATGTACTTTGGACTCGATATGGGCGGAGTGTGTATTTGATTTTGAATATCCATGATCATCTTTTATTGAATCAAGGAGAAAGGAGAAAGTTGTTGTGGCTCTTTCTTAAGAGCCAGATGCCTGTGGTTGACATTGTTTAATACATTTTGACAAAAACTTTATACTGCAAACTTGATTGTGATAGCATTTTGGAACCATGTCAAGTTATTATAACAATGAAATGTGTAAGTATAACTTTTTAGACTATAACGATAGAGTTAAAAATACAGGACTGCATGGGTTATATTTATGCACAAGCATACAAGAATCATGGTTGAGAGACTCTTGCATTCCTTGGTGGATTACTGTATATGCCAGACTGATGCATGTGCATCTCTTTGAATCTCTTTACATTTTATTGGCATATTAACTTTTTTTGTGATGTGGTGGGTATTATAATGATGAATGTCCAGCTCTGAAGTAAGTGGCACAGTATACTGTACATGTATGTACAGTACTCTACATTAGGGACTTTTCGATTTGCACGTTTATAAGTGGACTGCGACGTATGCGGGCATTTTTTAAGCAGGGTTGACGAGGCACGCTGACTGCTGTTCGTTACCTTTTCGGTTTCACACAACTACGACGCTCGCTTAGTGAGCGCGAAACTCGATCGAATAGCTAAAGATCCAACAACAAATTCGGTGCAGGGACTGTTCTAAAAAATTATGCTGCAACCATAGAGATATATCTCTATGGCTGCAACAGATCAGCGATGCATAAATCAAATGTGTTTATTTTATGAATTATTCTGCTTAGTGAGCGCGAAATCGATCGAAAAGCTAAAGATCCAACACACCAAACTCGGTGCATGGGACTGATCTCGAAAATTATGCTGCAACAGATTGGCGATGCATAAATAAAATGTGTTCATTTCATGAATTATTCTGCAACAATTTTGATTTAAGGGAAATTACAGACACAAAAATATGTTAATTTAAGAGAATTCACACTTCCACCACTCTCTGGTTCTAGAATTAGGTCAATTGGGTCCATTTTGTGACTTCAATTTGATGTTTCGTGCCTACAAAAGATTGCTTACGAACACGACTCGTCACAGTTTGCGAACGAACGGCAAAACAAGGGCGAACGCGTTCGAGAATTCTGCTACGAACGATGAGCTCGTCGATGCGCATGCGCACTGCTTCAAAAGTGACCGCATACGTCGCAGTCCACTAGTGAACGTGCAAATCGAAAAGTCCCTATTGTTAGGTATTGCTGTACATGTGTACTTTATGTACATGCAGTACGTAGATTTCTTGTTGTAATTCAATATAACAGAGTGGTATGGGAAACATATACATGTACATGTATGTGTCATACAAGCTAGTGTACTTGCTAAACAGGAAGAATAGAAAAGTGTACTTCTCTATGCTGCATTGAACATACTGTACATACATGTACATGTATTATATATATATATATCCAAGGTTTATGTAAACACATTATAAAACTACATGTAGACTTGGAATGCGGCCTGTGTGACTACTGTATGTACTGCTTTCAGACTCTGCAAAATAAATAGGAGAAAGGAAAATAGACAATTATAATATAATGTACTTGTATGTTAAATTCATACCTCAATTTGTATAAAGTCAAAGAGTGTACGTTGTACATGTCCATTCATTAGGAGGTTATTTTGATAAAGCACTTTCGTCTACCTAGCTGTTCCAGAGTTCAAATTACTCATTATGGAATGGAGAGTAATAAATGAGAATTAATGGTAGTCCGTTAATTTATCACAATATCACTCTATCAGGAAAAACATACTGTACGTGTAAATGTAGGATTCCTTAACTAATAATCAGATGTTAGTGTTCAAATAATGATGAAGCATTTGTGGGAAAAAAATATAAGGAAAAATAAAAAGTAACAAATAGATTGATAATTACATAAAAGATATCCAGTTAAGAACTATATTAATCATACCCTTTTAATACCAAGTTATATAAAGTATTTGGAAATTGATTTTTCCTGATATAATTTCTTGAGAATGTGACATGTTGAAGCTTATATCTAAAAGTATGCAACATACCGGTACATGTAGGCCCTAATTCAACCAGTCCACCTTTCATTCTTGAGTTACAATTAAACTAAATAGAGAGAGTATCGGTAGTATACATAAAGTAGAAATATGCTTGACTATATTTTCACTATTTTCTTGTAGTATTTATCTTCCGATCATATTTCATGAAATCACATTGTGCCATTTGCTTATCACTAAATAAGTCATTGTTTATATACCAGTAGTCTAATTCCTCAGTACATTATATCCTATATATATATGCATATCTTTTCCATTCTGTCTCGTTTTCCATGGGAGTTGCATATATCCAAAACTTAAAGGTAAAGAGCAGTTTTGGAAACGCCCCCCTCTCAAAAAATGAAATGGAAGCTCTTATTTATACCAATCATGTGAAAGAATATGTTTTGACTAATACGTGATGATACAAATTTTGCCGGGAAACCGGTTACTAAGTGTTATATTTGGTAAATTATTAATATGTGAAATAATATTTCTCTTGCTGTTCTAGTTTCTGATGACCAAGCTGGAGGGCTAGGGCGGGATGACTCCACCCCTCTGTTTGAGCAGTCACCAGCCAGTACCCCCAGTGAGCTGGCCAGTCCTACCAATGAGAACCTCAACATCGATGATGCAGAGAGGGAAAGGCTCAAAACAGAACTTGCAGAGGTAAAAAAATATATTACAAACTGTAGTAGTTCTTGTCATACATACCTACATACTTTCTGAGATTTTCATTAACTTTTCTTGATTTTTTTAATAGATCTATCGTATATACAATATGAAAAGACTTTCAAGAGTGATTGAAAACACTATTAAAAATGTGTGTTTATTTTTTAAAGCAAGTTCAGAATAATTTTTACAAACAGCTTTTGTCACTCTCAGAACTCAATACAGTGAAATCTGCTTTAGCTAGCACCTGTATAGAAAAGATCAACTGTCTAAATAAAGACTACATTTTACTTTTTTCCCCCCTCTAGCAGCACCTCTCATTGAAATGTATTAGAGGAACCTGTTCTCAAAGACCACCTGCCCATAGAGACCCTTTTCTTGTACCTCCCTTGAGTGCTCTTTATATATCCAGGGGGGTGTTTCACAAAGATCTTAAGTTGAAATTACATGTATCTCTAACTTGGACTTAACAATTATGGAAAGCCGTTAGCATCCGTGAAATATTTTGTAAAGGCATAAAATGTTGATTCAATTCATTCATATTTCATGTTCTCGATGTGGAATCTATAAAAATTCTTAAACACTTGAATTTCCACTTTTGAATATATTTGATTTTAAGGCTACAAATGGCTCTCCATAATTTTTAAGTCCAACTTAAGAGTTAAGTTTGATTTAGGATCTTTGTGAAATACCCCCCAGGTTCCCCTGTATTGTAATCGTCAATATATACTGATCTTGCTTCTTTCAGGTCGAGTTGGATGTAGAAGCCCTGAGACAGACATTGAGAGCCAAGGAGATGAGAGCGAAGGAGATCAGAAGAAAACTGGGTATCACCCAAGTAGCAGTACTCAAGAGTGACGTCAGAGCGGGATGGACAAACTTCAAACAGTCTAGCGCGTACGTATCCCATCATGAACTCGTAACAAACAAAGTCATTTAAATCATATAAGGGAAAAATATTTATGGATAGAATGTGTGACGATATATGGGTCAGTGGTGTTGATAGCCACTTGCTTCTGCCACAATTCCAAATTCTCACCCTCGACCCTTGACCCAACACTTTTCCAATCCCTAACCCTAAACCTACACCTAAAGCCTGTAGCAATTGTCACAGGAGCAAATGTGGGATCAATGGGTCAATGTATACTGACTACAGTCAAACCTGATTTAGTGACCACCTGTCTACAAAGACCACATTTTTTGTTTCCCTTGAAAATGGTTTCTCATTGAAACATGCACTGAAGGAACCTGTCGACAAAAAACACTTTTTGTGTTTCCCTTGGGCAGTCGCTATAGACAGGTTTCACTGTACTTTGTTAGTTACTCAATCTGGAACTACTTAATTTAAGACAGTTCTTCTTCTCTGAGGTCCTTTCCTTCTTTAATAAGTCCACCCTCGTGATCACCATCAGCGGCTTAATTTCCATTTTTTTGAGAACTACAAAACAACATTATACTAAAATGCAAGATTATAGTTATTGTAGGAAGAACCTGACATGACTCTATAAATACCTGTAAAATGAAAGCAATTTTGCAGGTTCTTGCTTGATTTCAAGCCCTGGCAACTAAATTTATTTCAGGCATCCTATAATTGTAAAGAAAAAAAGAAGAGGGGGGGGGGGGGGGGAGGGGGCTCCATAAGTCAGGATATCATTTTAGTGAAGACAAGTAAATACTGTATCCCTGTATGTGTGAGAACTGATAACTTTTTGCCCATTTAATATTTTATGGCATTTGTGCTCAATTTAACAATAAACAAGGGAATAAAGTCTCAATTCAACTTTTGAGAATTCATAGTTTGTTAGAAATTCAAAGAAAACCAGAGATCCTCTGCCATTTCCCTGTATACAGTTACTACAGAAAATGTAAACTTTGAAATACAAGTAATCAGATTTGGGATGTGGTGTCAAAGTCCTTTGTATCGTTATTATGTAATATTCTTGTGCTTGAGTCAGGTTTACTAGTTTATCATACCCCTACATGTTTTTTTCTCTGGTTTAATTTTTGTATTAGTTCTTTTTTAACTATCTGTTTTGTATTTTACATTATGTATTCTATGTTTTCATTTACTATCAATGCACATCCATTTTTAGAATTGGAATATTTTTGTCAAATTTTAGATTTTATATATTCTTAAGCAGGGCTCTCACTTAGCCAAGTTGGAACCTCGAGTTGTGGCGAGCTGGCGTGATCTTATGGCAAGCCGTCTTATTATTAATTGATATCAAGAAATCAATTCTTGATGTCAAGAAATAATTTTACGTTGTAAAGCAATGGTAATTCTTGATATCAGGAATTTGATTTCGTGATATCAGGAATTCGATTTCATGATATCAAGAAATGAATTCTTGATATCAAGAAATACGTTTTAATGATAAAACTGCTTGCCATAAGATCGCGCCAGCTCGCCACAACTCGAGGCTCCAACTCGGCTAAGTGGGAGCCCTGCTTTACACTGCAGTCATACAAACAATGTCCATTAAATTTGAATACATTGTCTCTTAATCCTTGTACTTTGTGCACAACTTCCATTTTGTGCACAATGTACTTGATATATGAAAAAAGAGCAGCACTTATTTTGCAGGTTTCTTTTAAAAACTACAGTACATATAAGTTGTTCATTTATTAAATAGAATATTTAAACTTAAAAGGGAAAATAAGATTCAAATCCTCAAATTTTCAAATATAAGATGACTGCTTAACCCTTTTTTTTTAAATGGGCAAACATTTAGGCACATCATGTTACTTGTAACATTTATTTAATTTTAGAAGTTGAAATTTGTACAAAGATGAAAGAAAATGTTTTCATTGCCAATTCGAAGAGCAGCACCTAAAACCCCCTTTATTACGATATTTAAAAAAATTATCACATCTACACTCATCATTAATACGTTGTGCACAAAATACAGCCGGATCAAAGGATAAATGGTTTCAAATTTCTTTAATGGACATTGTATATGACCTTAGCCAATATTAGTTTACCTTCCCCTTATGTCAATGTGCGTTGATGGGCCTTGTATAATTTTGCTCACCTTGACATTTGATCTAATATTTGACCCTGACCAACACCATTCTACCTTTCCTATATATGTATCGATGTGTATTGATGGGTTACGTATTTGACCTTGTGCTAACCTTGACCTTTGCCCTCTAGCTATGTGAATACGTCCACCAAGATATCCGGGTGGAACGAAACCATCACAACGTCAGAGGCGTATGTACAGCAACCCCTTTTTATGCCACCTTCCCTTCCTTAATTCCTCTTCAGTCGCTCATTGGTTCTTCTTAATTCTGCCTCTTTCCCCCTGCATCCTTGCACCTGCATCTCAAAGACTCAGACCCCATTCATATGTGACAGGTTGAATCTAGATCAATCCAGATCGATCCAGATCCATCCAGATCCATCCAGAAGCAAAACAAGCATTATTAAAGCATGGTGGTCCTTTTGGGGGCATGGTTTCACTAGTTTTTGCTCACTTTCAATACTTTTTTTGCAGCTACATTTTGTAAAGTGCAGTTGCAGGCCAAATAAACCTTTAAGGACATTCTGAATTAAGGTTCAGACTTCGTATAAGGCTAAAAGAAAAATGGGATATTGACGCACTCATAGGACATCTCCCTCAGTATAATGATATTAATAATAATAATAGTAATAATGATGATAATAATAATAATTAATAATAAAGATAAAAAATGATTTTAATGAAAATAATATGTCTTGTTTATCCAGGGTAGCCTTATCAGTATTAATACTGTTCTCCCTGAGGACCCTGCTTTCATATTACATAATTAATATCAATGAAGCATATCTGGACCCCATAGCAAAACTCTAGGGCACTAGCTACTACAGAACTTGATGAGTATAATTCAAATACACTTGGATTGGTCTAGATCGGTCTGGATCGGTCTGGATAACAATACATATGAATGTGATCTCTCCTGCATCATCCCTTTTGCATCATGTCTACAGCATCTTTCTTAAACTAGCTAGCTATGTGTTGTACATTTGTTGGGTACACGTTAGAATCAAATCACATTGTATCATCTAAAGTTTCATGTTTATATTGTGCATATGTATGTAATGGCCCAAATTCACAAAGGAGGTTTCATTCAACCTAATATCTCACTGGTTTAAACCACCACTGTGGGCCAAAATATGCATATAGGGAAGGTTAAAATTGTAGATGTATCAAGCACATCCACCATTAGACTTGAGGACACACACCACTTTGCTAGTGACCATGGGTTAAAATAAACCTCTTTCATGCCAGCGTGTAACCTATCCCATTGGCAACCAATATTGAAAGTACATGAAGCTTCGGAAATCCAACTTTTATATATGTTTCAAACAAATAAACCAAATAACATGATACATGTAGTTTGTTATTTGATTGGCTCACATGTACATGTCAAAATGCAAATAATAACTTCCAACGCAGGCATCTAACCAGCAACTATATTTGCTTGATTAAAAGTGTATATGAAAGGTAAGAGCATTTAGATCCATATTTACAGGCTTCAATACATACTGGGTACATGTACATGTATGTATGAATTTCTACAGCAAGAGAAGAGGTAGAAAATCTAGTGTAAGTTACGTGGATGACTGCATGGATGAGCTTAATTTCTACTGATTGGTGCACATACATTTTGGGATGGTCTGGATTGTGGGTTAAATTGCATGTTGTTTCCCTTTGAGCCATTCATGGCTGTTTAATGGGCCTTTACTATCACTCTAATGTTTGATCATGCGGCTACAGTATTTTCTGGTTGTTTGAATACAGCATGGGTCAAAGGACTTTTCTATCTTCCCTCGTTGGAGGTGGTGGGGGGGGGGGGGGGTCATTGATTTCCAGATATTAAAGGGGGAAGTCCACCTTAATAATTATCTTGGCTTTAGAAAAATTAGCAGAAAAATGAGAGAAACAAGCGAATGTTGATAGTAAAGTTATGAATTTTTGAAGTTATCATCAGTGAAACATAAATTGGCAACATTGTAAAGTGTCTTGCGAGCTTTTCTCCAATTTGCTGTATACAGGAAATTTAATGAACTTTAATTTTCTTACTTACCTTTGACGGGATAGACTTGTTTCATACAGATGTTGTATAAAAAGAAATTTGCAATAATTATATTTAGGGTGAATGTATGATTGAAAATTTTATTAAGGGAAACTAAACTATAAATGTTTAAGTTTTTAGTACAGGGCAAATGGGAGGGGGCATGTTTCGCAAGAAACTTCACATAGTTGCCAATTTGTGTTTGATTGATCCCACCTTCAAATATTCAAAAACTTCCTTGTTTTTAATCGTTTTTTCGCTCAAACTTTCACTGACCTATTTCTCTCCAGTTTTCTGCTCGATTAAAACCAAGTTAAATGTAATATCAGGGTGGACTTCCCCTTTAAATATGGTGAATTTCAAGAGCAACAAATGTGGAATTAGAAACTCTCTCTCTCTCTCTCTCTCTTCTCTCTCTCTTCTTTTCTCTTGTCTTTTATTTCACTCTCTTCTCTTTTCCCCTTCCTCTTTTCTATTTCTCTACCTCTCTTTCTCTCATTACCTGTTATTTGCAAGGGAAGGGAGGGGGGGGGGGGGGTTCACGATTTCTAGTTCATGAACATGTTGAAAAGGTATATGGATTAATATTCTCTATGATCCTGTACAGGTGAAATCATTGATTTTCAGTTTATAAAAGACCTTTTAGAGAATACTTTGTTAGTGCCAGTATTCCTTTACCATACTGTGATATTTATCTGAAGGTTGTCAATTTGATGTAATCCCATCCAGCTGTATACAAGTGGAATGATGCAAGACAAAGTCATCAAATATGCTGCTGAGCTGATAATTAATACGGAAATGCAAACAAGAGCTAACACACTAATTACTAATTTGAAATGATAATAAATAATAAATGACTACATTTTCTCATACAGGCTGGCGCAACAGCAGAGACTACACGCAGTGCTGCTTAATTAATGTACTTCATGTGCTTATCATATCTTTAATGATTTACATACATGCACATTGCAGAAAAATTTAAATACACATACTGTACATGGACAAATTCATTATTGTATGTTTTCAGTCCTTTTGCAGCTTGAATTTTTTTTCCTCAAATCTGGACCACTCATAAAATGCACAAAAGCTGCTACAGTAGCACATGAATTTCTTTTGTTTACTTTTTACAGTGCTCTGTTTGGCTGCAGATGGCAATCCCTTTTATTATTCTTATAGAGAACCGACTTTTGAAAGATGTCTGCAGTATGGCACAGTGATGTTATTCTCTGATAATGATCACTTTGAAGTTTGTCAAATTTCAAATCGATCTGTAGTCTTCAGTCCACTCTAAATATACTTTTAAACTGCAAATTGGAGGAATTACTATCTTGTAACTTTCTCATGTTTTGTGATTTTGCTGCAATTCTCTAGGTTTGTTTGGACAAGTACCAAAGTTAAAACTTGGAATGAATCTGTAACACAGTCCGAAGCGTAAGTTGGTCACATCCGGCATCAAAATTGTTGAGTGATCGTTAAAAGATGCTGTGAACTAATTTAAACTATTCAAAATATATCTTTGAGAATTAGAGATACATGAATGCATTTTCATCATCTGGTCTTGGTTTTGATTAACCCAAATTAAGCATGCCTGCATGTACACCATTGAGTTTTATTTCTCATTAGTATCTTAATATATTCATGGAACAGGGAAGGGAAGGGAACTTGGTCCGTGATAATAGTGCGTGAGAGACTGTAAGGATAGAGACAAGAAAGTTAGAAAGAAGCAATGAAAAGGACATTTGTAAAGGACATGTGTACAGGACCATATATTGATAGTCAGGGTTATTAATAATAAATTAAGTCCCATTATTGACCTAAAATGTAGTATGGTACAGTACTAGGCAAGAAATGTCAATATTCATACTGTGATTCAATTTACTTCAGCATTATTCAAGTGTTTTCAAAACTGTTTCTTGTATAAGGTTTTCCTTTATCCTTGACAACAGAAAGAAGATGATATGAAAAGCCCTGTCATGACTCATGACTGTTGACACCTCTGCTGGTTCTGCCCCCCCCCCCTTAAACCAACCGGAAAAAGAGAAAAAAAGAGGAAGAAGAAGAAGAGAGACAGTGCATGTTTTACTCTTTGTCATTGAATGCTGCATTTATCTAGTTTCTGAGCAATGCGGTCAACTGCAATCATTTTTCTCAACAACATATCGCTAACAATTATCTAATGCATAATACCAGTAATTAAAGTACATGTATAATATAATGGCGAAGGCAGCATCTTCCAAGCAGTATAAAATAACCTGAAAAATCACTAGAAATTAGGTAATAACTTTCATATAGCTTACAAATTAATTCAAATGTTTGATATTACATGAATACCGCATTTATTAAAATGTTGAATATGTTTAAATGAAAATGCTAATGAATTTACTCTTTCAACCATGCCATATGTCATTTTTTTCACTATCTTTAATTTATTGTCATCATTTTGCAACAAAAAAATACATCCAAAATCTTACCTCGTTTCAAATATTTCCATGAATCATTTTCCTAACCATGGCATCACTGTCATTCATGAATGATAATCGTATCTATTCATATCACACATGCTTTCAACAATGACATTAATATGACATTTAATACTTACATGTATGCTTCCTAATTCTAACTTTAGATAATAAAGATAACTGTATAGACAGGAACTAAACATTTTTAGCAACTTGTTTTCAAGAAAATTCAAAATGTAATGAATCAGTGAACTTTAAAAATAAACATGTTTTAGAGAGCAGTTTTAAATAGTTATGAAACTTTAACATTTCTATGGGAACCTCTCTGATCTATTTTCTGTTATGAACAGCCTTCACTGAGAGCAATTCTGCTTATCTAGGGGTTTAGCTTTCATTCATGTAAATGTACAAACAGTCTTATCTCCTTTAAACCTCCCTTTTAAACTCATTTTACTAATTTTTGTTATAAATAGACATGCAAGCTGTTTTTATGCACAATCAAACCAAGGAAAGCATCATGAATTATTCTTCATTAATCATTACAATTTTTCTTTTTCAAATAACATCTTCTTTCACTTTTTCGTTAAATCATTTTATTCATCAGCCCATATGCATGGACATCTACATCTCCTGATACACACTGATGCTGTATAATATGTTACTACATGTACCTTTTTATTATGATACATTGTAAATGTATCACAGAATAATTTCACTATTAAACAATGATGAAAGTAATGGAATTCTAGTACCCTACTCACGTTAAATACTAAATACAACTATGCTCATTTTCAAGAAAATAACAAAATGAAGATTTTATATCATTTTTTTAATCATTTCTAAAATTGTAACCATAGAATTAAAGTAATGAACTAAAAGTGAAACATGTTCTTGAGAAGATTAACAGTCGTGAACATTGAGCGAAAATATATTAAAACATATTGCTTTTAATTGATTTCTTGCCATAATTTGATTATAAGCATAAGGCCTTTAAGTTAGGCATTTAGGAACAGAGCAATAGTCTTGTTCATCATTGAAATGCATAAACCCATTGCAACCAGGGCCCCATTTCACAAAACTTGTCATCAGTGACAAATGACAGTTTATGTTATAGGCTACTAAAATCCTTGCTTCTGATTGGTTATCAGCAGATTTGTCACTGATTTTTGTCATTTGTCATTGAAAAAAGGCTTTGTGAAACACCCCCCTGATGGTTCATGTATTAAAAATACAAAAAAGTGACTATACAAACTCCATTGATACCATCCAAATTAATTAAGGAATAAAAATAATTTACAGACGTGTTGTTTCTTCTACCTTTCCCAGGTTTAACAAGACCAAGACGGGATTCCAGAGCGCGGGGCAGAAGACGGGGGCAGCCTTCAGCAGCTTCGGTTCGGCCGTCACCAAGAAGCTGGGTGAAGTCAGGGAATCCACAGCGTTCAAGTCGTTTGAGGATAAAGTGTCGACAACGGCAACAACGCTAAAGGTTCGGAAGAATTTGTCAAATCAAGAAGCTTGATTGATGTGTAGTTATCCAATTGTGTGATGGAATGCCGTATTATCCTTGAATGGGTTACTCCTGCCATTTGCATACTGAAATATGCCCTCTACAATGTACAATGAACATAACACTGAAGACTCGTATTAAAGGGATAGTCCACCCCAGGATTTTCTTTAGCTGACGATATAGACCTAATAATACCATGAAGAATGATACAAGTCTCATTAAAATCCATGATCACATAACGAAGATATATCGACTTTTTTATCGAAAATCAGCCGCCCCCCAAATGCAAATGCGTTACATGGGCATGAAACGATTGTGACGTATGTTGCGAGCTGCCTTCTTATTTCGGAGACATTCACTTTCGCTTTCACTTTCATTCATGATTCGTCGTGTCAGTACGATAACAGTGTACCGCGAGCGAAAGTGAATGTCTGCGAAATAAGAAGGCAGCTCGCAACATACGTCACAATTTCGATACTATCGGTTATTTTTTGGCGATCGTTTTTTGCCCATGTAACGCATTTGCATTTGGGGGGCGGCTGATTTTCGATAAAAAAGTCGATATATCTTCGTTATGTGATCATGGATTTTAATGAGACTTGTATCATTCTTCATGGTATTATTAGGTCTATATCGTCAGCTAAAAAAAATCCTGGGGTGGACTTTCCCTTTAAATCGTATTACATGTACTATCTGGCTTTGCTAACATTTCATTTACTACAAATTTGAACATATAATTGTCGAACATATAATATTCAAACTTAAAGTAGGAGAGATTATTACTGCTGATCCTGTACCAGTACAATGCTTACATCTCTATACAGGTCATTTTATGTGCAGTTGCCCCTCTCAACCCCGGTGTAATAATAGACACCTTGTAGGCCTTATAGGACTCACTCTTTATGATGAGCACTGCACACGGCTGATTTAAAAGTTTATGCTGAGCTGAAGCCAGGATGATCATTTCTAGCTCTAAAATTTGTCAATAGGGCTAGGGCCTGACATTTGTATCACGTCCAGGAATTCATGTAAATGTAAAAGACCATTAAAATAGTTTGGGCTTTTATTTTGAGTAGATACATGTATTAGGAAAGTGTTATTCCAGTTGGAGCAATATATTTAGACCCCCCTCATTAAGCCAGCCTATACATTTTTGAATTGATATTCTGTTATTTTTGTATTTCCTCAACACTTTTACAATTTCTTGTTTTTTAATACATTTAACAACAGACAAAGGTTGCAGGACAGAAGCCAGATGAGGAGTCGAGTTTTGAAGATGTCCTCCAGAGCACCGCAAACGAGAGGACCCCAGACCCCCAGCCAAACCCCCCACTCCCTGAAGAAAAGGTCCCAATGTAAACGCACCCGCACATACCATCAGCTGGAAAGCATGAAGGCGTGCATATAGAAGAGATACAATGAGCACTGGAACTGTTCACACTAGTACACTATACATATGATCAGAAATATCTTCACTATCCATGGGTACCTTTACTCCTGAAATAAAAGGGACTTGTGTAAATGCATCATCTCTTGATATGCTAAAACATCATGAGGTATTCATTTAAGGCTCGTTCAGATATGACGCAGATTAACCGCAGCTTTTTTTTTAAATGATGTCTTAATGTTCGATACGTTTCATATTTCAATATCTTATAACACAGAGCTCAGTGAATATGCCAAAGTTCTTTGTTGTGCGCAATTGCCATTCATACATGTAAAGAAAAAAAATGGTGGGTTATTTGTGGCGGCTTACGCACCATACCTGAACAAGCCTTTATAGAGAAGGGGATTTCTAATTATAGCCATTTAATTACAAATGGCAAGTCTGCCCATGGTAGAATGAGAGCTACCACAATATTATTTAGTGAGATGAGATAGACACTATTAACATTGGTCATCGAGATAATATATGGTAAAAGACAAACCCAAAAGCAACAGAATTGATTTGTTTGATCTGATGTATTTAAAAAGGTATTGCTTCCATACCACATCAACCCATACAAAAAACACATAACACACGTATGAGAAGTAAATCTCTTTACAAATAAAGATTGTTGGTTTGTTGCCAATTTTGAATGGCTTTTGTAGCTAACATACATGTATGCGTGTAGTATGCAGGGTCATGCACATTACCAGAAATCATCTTTTCATAGTGAATTATAGAATGGTTTATTTCTTTAAAGTCATTTTGCTGTTTTACAATACATTCCTTTTCATTACTTATAAGCTTAACATCTACAGATAGTGAAATGCTGGAAGTAGAAAGCAAAGAAAATATTTGCAAGTTCTTTTTGAGAGGGCTAATCAATTTCTTTGCCCATTATTAGAACAAAATGTAGAAATGCGAACAACTTAGTACTTTTGTGTTTTAGTTTAGTTGCTCAACCGTTATGTCATGTTTAATGAAACTCTTCTATACCTTTCTTTATTAGCCTCATTTTATTGAAACCTTGGTCTTAAAAGATGTGTATATACTTAAGGTGACCAAATATTGAAATTATGCAGAAAAATGCATATCGTATGAGGTGGTTGGTACATTAACATTTTGTTGACTTTATTGATGACTTCATCAATGACTTCATCAAATGTCAAATGGAGCACATTTGTTTTTTTTAATTTTTGCATCAACAAAATGAATGTTTGAAATGTAATTCCGCTAATGGTACTTGTAAAGCTGTGTGTACTGTGCCCAAAACATTTTCACCAATTCTCAAAACTCACTTCTTCTTGATCGTAGAGAATGTTCAAGCACTAAACCGTTTTTGTTTCACGTATCTGAAGCTTTCAGTTTTCAATACACCCTTATCAATCATTGACAGCACAACCTTGCAGAGAGTTCAAAAGGAAGGATAGATGTATGAGCAACTTAAAACTCAATTGCTCATATTCTTTCAGGCATACTACATTACAGTTAACCTGGGGGGTGTTTCACAAAGATCCTAAGTTGAACTTATCTCCAAGTTGGACTTAACAATTATGTAAAGCCGTTAGCATCTATGAAAATATTTCAAGAATAGAGACGATTATCTTGTGAAACTGTTTTCTCCAGCACTTATCATTTTGTCAGAGGTATGCGATACATTTATTGTACAAGTCATCAGTTTGTATCTCTCAACATTGTGCTTTATTATATTTATCTTTATTTTTTCAAACTCATTTTGATGTCTTAATGTTGTCAAACTTGATATTGTACTTGTACATAAGCACTTATACGAGACATTGAAAATGTCATAGTTGTTTGATTTAATTGATTTATATTTCTCTTGATTAAAAAGAGGGTCAATATTGTTGTATATGTATGAAGCTATTACTAGTATTTGGATTTGGTCATGAATATTATGATTCATAGGGCATTGTTTCTGTAAAGATATTTATACAAATTAATTTTTGTCTTGCTCGTATCAGCTAATCTTGACTCAATGTGGCTAACAACAATTGTTTTGATTTTCGCTTTTTTTTTAGAAGAAGAAAAATCAAATATTAGTAAAAGTGACTTTTTTTTATGTTTTAAATTATATTTTTAATTTAAATGTTCACATTCCTGCAAGATGCATTTGGAAGTGACTGAAATTCTTGACATTTTTCTCCCCAAAATTTATTGACTAAAAAAAAAGACAAACTATAGTATGTTTTCTGAATATGGTATAGTTATATATATATATATATATTTTCTTCAATTCCTGTGAAATCTAAAAATTAACATTTGCAACATCTTGAAGCTTTTACTCTCAAGAAATTTACTTACTGGCAAAGAAGGAAAAGCTACATAACTTGAGAGAAGAAAAAAGATTAGAAAAGTACTGAAAATGGAAAAAATTCCTGTTGTAAAATAGACTGAAAATAACTTCTAATGAATATGTACATTGTATTTTGTGTTCATTTTAATTCCGGTATGTGTACCAGGTTTCATATATTTCACCACTCTGTAATGCTTTTTTTGGAAAATATAATTTGAAATAATTCATCTGCAATATGACTTAATTCTGTATTTGATTATTCTATATCCCTGATGAATTATGATATGTCAATTTGATTTATTGATTTTATGCCATAACAAGAAGGAGTCCGACTCCTGGATCATTATAGTAATGTTTTGTTTACTTGGTTTTGAGGAGTTTCCATGTTGTAACGTCATATATTTTAATCATATTTGCAACTGCCATTGTTTGTTGGGAGTCATTTGCATAAATGCATACAGAAATCCACAACATTCATATTATTCTAGTACTTGTAATTGCATGAAAATCAAAGCTCTACAAAGAAAAAGTCTAGTTCTGCAGTACAGTACCATATTACTATTAAATACAATCTAGATTTATAGCATGCAGGAAAAGATGGTAAGAAATTAAAAAAGAATTCAACAGAATTGCACAGATGTAAATGTTTAATAATTGTTGCAACAAAAATAACTTTATTTTCTTTTACAGTGATTAAGTACTTTACATATGTATGTTAGTCTGGGGTTTATTGTTTACAGATGATTAATCTAGCATTATTGAGGAGATAACTCTAATCGTCTTGAGTTAGAAGTACAGCTAATGGGGCTACGGTGCATTAATATTTGAACATACTTAAAAGTAGTAATACAATGTATTTAGATGCCAAAATTGGAAAAGTTCTAGAACATCTTAAAATTATCATAATTTTGAGAACATGTCTTTTCTACAAAAATACTAACTTTACAGGTCTAGTAGGGACTTGACTAATTTCAGCATTCAAATAATGTGTAAAGAAGTGATTCTTTAGAGAAAACAGTGAAAATGTAGTTTGTTTATTCCTTTCTAGATATCAGAACACTGTACGATTACATATATTTTAAGTTGAATCTGAAGCTATATTATATTAGAATTGAAATTAAAATGGAAGTAGCAGTAGCAACTTTCCGCATCTCGGTAGATATACCTTGATCCATTCCATATTTAATATTTTGCATTTTATCTGATTTCTCACTTGCATAATGAAGATATTTATCAGTTTATAAATGCAGGTCATTATACATTTCTTCTTTTTTTCTAGAACTGGATGCGTACATGTATTAACAAGATTAATAAAGAACAAAAGAGATTGTATTCTCCATTTTCGTTTTTTTCTTTTAATTCTAGAAAGAAGTGGTGAAAAGGGTTAAAAGAAAAAACAAAGAGCATAGTTGAGCGGGGAACAAGAACGAGAGAGAGAGCAAAACTGCTGCGGTTTTTAATTTTTTATGACGATAATTTCTTCATCTCTTAACATAGATCTCGGTGAATACGCACAAGTCCTTTGTTGTACGCAGTTGCCATTCACTTACATGTAAAGGAAAATATTGGTGGCTTTTTTGCGCCGATTTACCACGCTATATCTGAACAGGCCCTTAAATTAAACCCAAATATTGCGGGAATATACATCATCTACTGAAATTGTGATGCTTTCAAGTGAAAGGACATTCTTAAGAATCTTTTCTGTTGGTAATTTTACCCCTTATCTTTAAATGACAGTATGGAAAAGAAGAAATTCTTGCTGCAAATGCTCCTTACATTACAATATGAACTTAAAAGTACCACTAATCATAATAGGGCAAAACCCAATGTATTCAGTCATGTCTTATCCCATACATTACCAACCATTGAAGAGTTTAACAATAAATTGACAATGCATATATCATTTCCCTACATTTTTTGTTTGACCAGGCTCTAAGTAGGGATATGAAACTGAATAGAAAATCATGATTGAGATATAAATGTACTACAATGTTTGGTTGGTACAATACAAGACAAAGTTTATGGCTATATCCACATTCAAAATGGTGATCATTCAAAATTTTCAACAGATGGAGGTGATCTATGTTTTCTTTTATGTTTATGTTTACTATGATGACGATGTTTGTGACGGCGTGGTTTGCCATCCCTGCTACGTGATGTGCTGCGACTTCTGTCGTCGTCTCTTCTACTGCTTCGATCCCTGCTCCGTGATCGTCGACGTCGATTATGGTGATCCCTCGTATCTCTGGAGGAGCTAGCCTCTCTTGATTGGGAGTGGGTTCAGTAGGGTGAAAACCAAAGAAATTTGATACAGTCGAACCTGCTGTAGTGACCACCTGTCTACAAAGACCACCTGTCCACAAGGACCACATTTTTTGTTTCCCTTGAAAATGGTTTCTCATTGAAACATGCACTAAAGGAACCCGTCTACAAAGACCACTTTTTGTGTTTCCCTTGGGCGGTCGCTATAGACAGGTTTGACTGGAATATGTATTCTGTTCATCCTGTATACAGGGTGGCCCAATAAAAATGGACTAGCATACTTCCAATTACATGGGGTCAAATTCACCGATACCATCTGAAAGTGAGTTTTATCAAACGAAAAATGATGCCAAGATTGACAAATTTGGGGTTTTTGTTTTAAGGAGCATTTTGTAACAGAAGGTAGGAGTTCAAATTCATCCAGTATCAATGAAACTACGTTTTATGGTTGACAAGTCATTAAAAGGACCGTAAAGAGAAAAATGTTTGTGGAAAGTTATGTTTGTCTTCAAATAGGACGTTTATCACAGCTCGCCTGAAACTTGGGACATTAAACCATTTGTGAAACTACACAATGATACAATACAATACTCTGTAAGGAGCACTGCCATTGGATGTGTTCAGAATTATTTCACAAAAAATGTGTCTAGCATAAAAAATACTCCACTTACTTGGGCAAATTTAGTATCATAAAAAAGAATCCCCATTTACTGTTACTGGTGATATTTATTATATATACATGATAACACGTATGCTAGTCTGTTTGTATTTCCCTCTCCCCCTTTTTTTTCCATCAGAGAAACAGATCGAGTGAAAAAATGCCTTTTCTCATATTCTTTTATGAGACGACAAAAGCTGACAGTTGGAAACACAGCTACACACATAACGCATACAGAAACAAAGAAAATGTGAAAGTCACACACCTTTCATGTTTTCTGCTTTCCTCTTCTTCTTCTTTGACAGGAGTTTGTGTTTCTTCTAAGAACTTCATATGAGATTCAATGATCTCTCTCATTACCTGGTAAGATGGAGATATAAGAGCAAGAGAATTTGATGACTTCAATAATAGCTACCGAGGCCATGGTTCCCAACATCATCATCATCATTTTTAAAAGTCAGCATTTTCCCTCTTACGAGAGGTTACCAACTTTCGCGCCATGATGACACTCCCTCCCTCCACTTCTTCTTGTCTCGAGTATCCTCCTCATTTAGATCAACCTTACTGCTTTCTTTCTTCACTATATCTTTCCATGAAATCTTTGGTCTTCCTTTCCCTCGTATGCCATTCATTTCCAGATCCCACACTCTTTTCACAGGTTCATCATCTTCCCTGCTCAACACATAACCCATCCATCTCAATCCACTTCTCTTAACCAATTCCACCAGTTTTCTTCCAGACCCAACCTCTCCATTCATGAGCTCACCCAAGCACTTTTTACTGGACAGTTTCACACTACACATGTTCTGTATCATGGCTCTTTCTGTTCTCTTCAAGATACCTTCTTCTACTGTCTACACATTCAAAGTTTCTAAACCATGTACCATCGCTGTTCTAAGACATGATGTCATGATAACAAAATTCCATGACTTTTCCCTCATCTCTCCCTGACTTTTCCAAGACAGATTTTTAAATGAAATCAGGGTTATTATGTCAACCTATTTCCAGGTTTGAAATATGGATACACTTTTATACATGAGATAAACTACTTTCTTTTGGGGTCAATTATTCTTAAAAATCCCAGATTTTTCTCTGATTTGAGTTGTTTTTCTCACATTCCGTGACTTTTCCCTGACTAGGAAATGGGCAAATCATTATGAAGAATTTCCCTGATTTCTAGGATAACTGGAAATCCTGAAGAACGTTGTATGATGGATAATAGCTCTGTAATCGTTATGACTTCTTGAAGAATGCACCATTTTCATGCTGTATTCATTTCAAGAGCCCTCTTCAATGGCCTCAGACAAAATTGGATTTTACTGCGATACAGAAATGACACAAAATGAATACGGTATTAAATCAAGCTGCCTTCAAAGCTTTGTAATGGACCATGGGGTGTTTCACAAAGATCCTAAGTAGAGCTTAACTCCAAGTTGGACTTCAACATTATGGAGAGCCATTTGTAGCCTTCAAATAAAATATATTCAAAAGCAAAAATGCAAGTATTTTAGCCTTTTCATAAATTCCACATCAAGAACATGAAATCTCCTTGGTAATAGAAAATATGAATGATTTAGAATAACATTCTATGCCTTTTAAAATAACTTTTACAAAATATTTTCAAAGATGCTAACGGCTTTCTATATTTTTTAAGTCAAACTTAGGATCTTTGTGAAAAAAAACCCGGGATAATGTAACTTACATCGGTCTTGGATCTTTTAGTGATGTGGACATTCTTGGCTCTGTAGCTCTGTCGACGTCGCCGGTAGTCTCTCATCTCGGCCAGAGCCTCAGCGTGAGTTTGGGTTGTCTCCTTCTTGTCCTCATCATCTACAGGAACAACAACAAATTCAATGCACAGTCAAACCTGCTTAATACCCCGTTCTCACTCACTTCCTAGACCGATCCAGGCTAGATCAATCTAGCCTGGATCTGTCTAACTGCGAGTGAGAACAGACAACCTACGATCGCGCTATACCATAGTAACAAGAGCGGTCTAGCTCGTGAGTGAGAACATAAATGAAGCGAACCTCTACAGCTATCCACTGGATCGGTCTAGCCTAGATCGATCTAGGAAGTGAGTGAGAACGGGGTCTTAGAGACCACCTGTATAGAAAGAACACCTGTCTACAAAGACCACATTTTTGCTTCCCTTGGAAATGGTTTCTCATTGAAACATGTACTAAGGGAACCTGTACATAAAGACCATCTGCCTATAAAGCCACTTTTCTTGTCTCCCTTGGGTGGTCTTAACAGATTATAGACAGGTTTCACTGTAATATGCTAGCTAAAAGTTAAACTTGCCTTTATGTGTACCTATACAGAAAGACCACATGCTGATATAAAGGCAGCATTTGTTTTTGTTTCCCCTGAACAGTGTTTCTCATTAAAGGTAATACAAATTTTGGGAAATTTTGAAATTGGGTGGATAGTGATTCTTTACAATTTTGATATATTTGGAAGCCCCTGTGGATGTATTATAAGCACGACAAAATTAAGCCCCTAAAACACTTCTGTTTTCGAGAAAAATTGAATATAAAAATTTACCGGTGCTCCCGGTAAATTTTGATAAATTTCAAAATAGCGCTTACACCCGTACAATGGTAGCTGCGACCATGAACATCTCAGAATATGTAGTTGAGATATATAGTTTCCAAACGGGGCATAGCTAATCGGTCGATTTTAGTCCAGAAACATTGTTTTATAGCTTAATTAATATCTTGACCTTGAGAGGGAGCTATACAACATCAAGAGTTTATTATTTATAATTTCATAATGTTGGACTCGATTTCAACCGCGACAACGATCACTGAATATTGTAGGATCGCATATGCTTCCAATATGTTCATTTGAACGAAATTCATGACCCAATACCAAAACTTTGTATTACCTTTAAACAGTGTTCAAGGAACTTGAGAAGACCACTGCTGAAAATAGTTTTTTACGTCACCCTTCAGTGGTCTTTATAAACATGTTTCATCTGTACTAGACTTCCCCCTCCCCCCCCCCCCCCCTTTAAGCACAGCGAACCATGGCCCAGTTTCATAAAAACTTGTTATCAATAACAAGTTACAATAACTGTTATAAGCTATTGAAATCTTGGCATTGGCCGAGAGAAAATTTGCAATAGAGATGTAGCATTCATTATGGATAACAAGTTTTATGAAAAAGGGCCCAGGTCTAATCTGTGACTATCCCATGATTCATGATTGTTTATGGTTTGTTGTTTTTCAGGACAAATGTAGGCATGCCTTGGATATCAGAATCTGTCTTTGCCCTCTCATTCTTTCTTCCAAGTAACGGACCCTCACTAATCCCATCTCTACCTGTTTATTATACCGTAAGTATATGTCTGTCTGTCTTTTTGACTTTCTGTTTTTTTTTCATGACAACTCACACAAAATATTCCAAGCCTTCCCTCTCTCCCTGTGCCCTCCCCTTTTTTGAACAATCGTCATTGATATATTTCAGGTGTTAAAGGTAATACAAAGTTTTGGTATCAAGTAAATTTGGTTCAAATGAACATATTGGAAGCATATGCGATCCTACAATATTCAGTGATTGTTGTCGCGGTTGAAATCAAGTCTAAAGTGATGAAATTGTAAATAATAAACTCTTTAATATATTGATTTCAATGATTGTATTATTGCCAATGGGCTTAAATCATTTTCCATCACTCATATTCTTAGGGTGGATTTGACGCCTACAGCAGGGCAAGGATTAGAGAGAAATAATAGCAATCAAGACATACCTTTCTTCTCAGGGTCAAAGTCAAGTTCAAGGTCAAGTTTGTCTGCCTGGCTTTGACCTTCACTCTTCTCCCTGACCTTCTCATAGATGGCTATCCTCTGGTCAGGGCTGAACTCAGCGTCCAGACGGTCCATGGTCCGGGGGAACGTCTTACTGGACGAGCCTACAACAGGAATGACACAGTATATCACACGTTACAAAGTGTATGCTTTGCAAAGAAGATACAGGGCACTGATCTCTTTTTTTCTGCAGTCATGAGCTGTTTCTACTGATAATTTTGTTGTAGCTTGTTTCCTCAAAAAGCAGTAAAGTGTTGTAGCAAAATAAAACTGTTTTATGTAAAAATGAATGGCTGGTGGGGATGAGAAAAACTATTTAAATAAAAAGAGGTCAGAAACGTGAGGGGCACTATGCTTTTCCATGTAATTTCCACATCATCCAGTGCCTTATTTTCACTACACAGCAGCTGTTGAGATATATTTTGTACTTTCAATGATATGTATGATAGATTCAGGAGTAAATGTATGGATCTTTGTTTTATGACCATTTGGGGAGCTAATTCACTTGAAATTGTATGCAGGTATCCCTATCATAATGGTCTACAATGGTCTACAATTTTTTTTTCTACTTCAATGAGTTACTGGTATGTCATCTTTCTCTCTGACATTAATTAAAGTTTATGATCAAGTTTGATTCGATGGAAGACATTTTTTATGCAAATAGAGACTACAACCATAATATACAATGACATGCACATATAGTCAAGAATTTTGTTTACAAACATATTTATATCCAACCTATTGCATAAATTTATTCAATACCTTCTATGAATATTTAAAAATTTCAATTTCTTGTGATTTACCAATACATTTTGTACTGAATATGCCAACAGAGTCACCTTCCCCTGATCTAAAGTATTCTTGTTATTATTTTAATAAACCAATGGCACTACAAACATTCCTAGAGAGAAGACGGATAGCCCCCCCCCCCCCCCCCCCCCCCCCCCGTCACAACCACCCTTTCACAACTACACGGTGCCGAGGTATCAAACTTTGAAGAAGAAAAACAACCCTGTTTAGTTTCCATTTATTGGCAAATTGTACAATTTCAGTTTTCTGTTCATTTTCACTGTTCTCTCTGGTAAAGACTAATGTCATAATAAACTATATCATTGTTTAGACCACAGACACTGAGCATTCAAATTTCACTTGAAAGGATATGAGTTTAAGGATATAATCAGTTGCTAACAGTGTGAATATCAGCCGCAGATCCACAGCATTGTACTAGTGTGAGTGAATTGAAGCCATGTAAGTCAAGTTGAATAGAAGACTTGTATTATCCAGCTGTAATCAAAACAGTTATTTGTTACATAGTCGTATCTACACACAGTATGCTTCCACCCACATCAGTCTAGTTATAACTAAATATTAAAAGTCTGATAAATTTTCAGTAAGTGTACAACTTAGAAAGAGAAGAGATGTTAGTATTAAAGGCTTGTTCAGATATGACGCCATAACCTGCCGCAAAAAAGGTGCAACGGCCTTTTTGACGTGTAAATAAAAAGGCAACTGCTCTCAACAAAGGTCCTATGCGTATTGAATGAGCTCTGTGTTCCAAGAGACAGAAACGTGAGGCATACTACACTTTCCAACATCATTTATTTGTTAAATGCCAATGTATTGCAACGTCATATCTTAGTATCCATTTCATTCAACTATATACCAAGTACCATTGTGACAAAGGCCTAGCTACCAGACGCTATCTACTTGACTCCTTCAATGCCACTCAGAGGTGGTACATTGTATTATGAAAATCATTTCATCTTGATTTTGAAATGATGTCATTGTTTTTGTTGTGGATATCATTCACTTACAAACCAGTCTATATTGCAGTCATTTACAATGATATGATATCATTTCACCAAAATCAAGAAAGTTAAATATCACAATACCCACATGTACCTCATAACAACAGGTGCTCCTTTGCCTTTCCCCTCCCCGTGCTAAAGCCCATGTGCAACATCACATTTTCTTTTGTCTAACATCAACTTTAAAAAGTAATTTGATATATACACGGATGACAGTATCCCTTCTCCTATAATACATATATGTGATCATTATACTGGCAACTTCTATGTAAAAGAGGGTACAATGCCAAGTTGGTTTGTCATTGTAATTCTTACCAGCAAATCTGGACGTGATTTCCCTCTGACAGTCTGCATCTAAAGAAAAATAGAAAGAGTGAGGAAATAAAATAACTGCCTAAATAGCCAATACTTGTAGAATGCGCAGAGTTTATTGGTGTTGAAGTTTCCTGATCACAAGGCTAAAAAGCTACACATCATTGACAAATATTTTCCATATACCAGACCAGTAGGCATATTCAGTTCAGATTTCTTGGAAGGGACCAAGAGGAAAACCAAGAACTAACTGGGAGGGGAACATTGAGACATGGAGTGGAATGACACTGCAGGAGTGTATATTTTAGAATGGCAGAAAACAGAGATGAGTGTGGGGGTAATGTTGCAATCAACCTCTGAGCTGGGAGAAGATACCTTGATAAATAGAATCTAAATATTAGAAGCAAGATAAAATCTATTCTACATGACCTAGAGGCCTTGATCCCCCCCCCCCCAAAAAAAAGGGTTCAAGGGGCCAGCTTCCTCCCTGGACCACACACTAACCCTAATCCTTACCCTGATCTATAGTGTGAAACCCTAACCCTACCCCCCCCCCCCCCCTCCCCTCCATTCCACTCCCCTAACTGAATTAAACATACCATGATATCTTATAATTCTTACCAAGCTCAACTGCATGCACATCTTTTTTATTTTCATAGAAGAACCTATTGGCCTGTAAAGATGCTGCTTCCTCCTACAAAGGAAAACAAGATAAATGTGAAATATAATTTAATATACATAACAATAATAATAATAATAATAAAATAGAGTATTTATAATGCCCCAACTCCACATGACTAATGTGTTTGAGGTGCAATAGAGAAGAAAAACTACAAGTACACAAAATACACACATACAAGCCAACAAGCCAACAAGCGACAGGCCAAGAAACATCTACATGTACTACAAAACCAAATCTTCCATTTATTGGTGATTGGTGCAATGAGTCCAGTATGACATATGACATGTATCAATATATTCATCTATGTATTAAATATCTCTTGAGTCTGGATACGACTATGGCTGATGGTTGTGATACCACAAACCACCATCATTCATTTCTATTTATAAATGTTTCAAATCCATTAAATTATATACAAGGGCATATCCAGCAATAAAATCCTGTGTAAAATCATATGAAAATATACAAATATACAAACCATTGGAAGATGTAAATCGAGGTTGGGCTTGAGAACCTTTACTAACCTTTAAAAGAACAATTGAATAACATATTCATAAACACACAAGATCAAAACAATCTACTACAAGACAGTCTTCTTATATATATTGAGATGATATTAATAAAGAATGTTACCTGTTCTTCCCTGGTGTATCCATCCCGGGCCCACTTGCATCTATCAATGTGACACTGAAGAGAGGATTCTACACTCTATGCTGGGGGTTGATTGGACATGTCACTAGAGCTTCATTGCTCTTTGGAAAGCATGAGGGTAAAAGAATAAATTAATGATTGATTGATTTTGATTTGATATCTTGCTTCAACATATGAACAACATATAATTGACATTCATAGGGCCCTGTTTTAGTATACATTTGAAATAATATACATGATCATGATGAATATACCTCCTCCTCTCTCCTCCTCCTCCTCCTCCTCCTCCTCTCCTCCTCCTCCTCCTCCTCCTCCTCCTCCTCCTCCTCCTCCTCCTCCTCCTCCTCCTCCTCCTCCTCCTCCTCCTCCTCCTCCTCCTCCTCCTCCTCCTCCTCCTCCTCCTCCTCCTCCTCCTCCTCCTCCTCCTCCTCCTTTCCTCCTCCTCCTCCTCCTCCTCCTCCTCCTCCTTCTTCTTCTTCTTCTTACATACCCTCCATTTGGAAGTCAATGGTCATGATATAGATTGAGAACAAGAAAGGTATTATATCTACATTTAAATTACCCAAGTTAAATGTCCCTTCTGGGTCCAAACAGACAAAATAAAATATGAACCACTCATTGGATCCAGAATGCAGTACAAAGGGCACATATGTTAGAGTTAGAGGATGTACATGCTACAGGTGTTAGCTAAAATATATGCAGATGGCCTTCCTGATTCAAAAACAAGCTTATTGGAAAACTTTAACTGATTTATAGAATTATCAAGTTTGGAAAGTTATTCTTGATATAAAGATACCTTTTTGCTACCAGTAGTACTACAGATAAAGTAAATAATTGCCTCTAAAAGAATTGCCAATGGATCATGAGACAGTCATCTTTTCCAGAGTAAGAATATCAAATATCTTCTTATATTCTACATACCTGAAGATCTTCAAAGCTCCATCCAATTTCTTTCAAGATTCCATCAAGGTTATTGCTCGCTGAATTAATCACATCAGAAAATTCCTGCAGGGTTGCTTGCCGCTGATCTACAACACTTTTACTTAGAACTGCATTTGTCTCCATGGCAACATTGTCCCTTTAAAAGGAATATAAATAAGAATCAAAATGTAGAGTCACTTGCATATTTTCTTTTAATCTTATAAGGATAAGAAAGAAAAAAGGACCTCAAAAATGTGGGAGAAAAAGGAGGGATAAAGGTAGAAATACATGGTACACTGTACATGTGAACTTCTTCTTCTTCTTCGCTTAGTATAAATAGTGTAGTACAGGCCACCGTCAGATCGGGTGTATTCTCGTATCGACTCGTTCTGTACTAATAGAAATACATACAAGTGCTCTGACCAAGAACGCAAACAAGGATAATGAAGCAGCGTTTCGCAGGATTGGCAATATATTTCCAATTTAAGTTTTTGAAGTAGTAGACACAAAGAATTACACACAAAACCTGTGCATGCGCAATGCGATCTTTGATTAGGTCAGGCTCGCATGACGTCTGCTTTGTAAGCATCTCGATGCTTGATTTTGATTGGTTGTTTACTCATATTATTTGCATATTTTCCCACAACAGTAAACCTACGAGTAGGACTATGAGTGTGACTTTTTGGCGTGCGACTTCTCGATTATTTTGATACCAAACTCGTTGTAGACTATTTCCATTCTGACTTTGATTTTTGAAGAATATTTTTCGCCATCGGTTTCATTGATATTTCAAGGAACTTCGGCGAGATCGTTTGCTGTTTCTGGGATTAGAGAAGTCATATTTTGTTATGATTTCGTCATAAGCCTTGTTCTCGATCATCAATAGTGATCTGTCAGTTTTGACAGGTTCAGTGACCCATTCAAAATTCTATATCAAGTGTCTCTCCAAGTTTCTCTCCAAGTTCCTCGGTCTTGAGCCAACCGTTTCATCGTTTCATACCCTGTTGCTCCACATTGTATGATTACATCGTCTAGAAAGCCTTTACGAGGTCTTCCCCTCTTCTTCTTTCCATGAATACGACCTTCTATGACTCTGAGCATCAAGCCCTCATCTAGACCGAAAGCTTCAGTCTCTCTAATCGTCGGTTGTTCCACTGAGATACTACGTCTGGCTCCACTAGACCTCCGATTATAGAGACTGAAGTCTGGGGACCTCTTTCTGTGAGGCACTGTACGGAACAAATGGTTCGGTTCGACCGGACCGCGATGAATGAGATATGCAACGAGATTTTCACCTCTTTACATACCTCATAACTGCTGCAATTATAACACAAATTAAAATAACATATATATAGCTTATTTGACTTACGATAGCTTGCTCATTTAGATCCTAAATTAATGATTAATCCGAGAAAGTCTTGTCGTCAACATTATCCGTCTTGGTGTTAGTTGATGAATATTCATTTTTTCTTTTCGAACGTCCAATAGCTACCGTAGCTACGTACGAGTAAGCTCAGCTTGACCAACGAACTCCCACGAAACGAGTGCTCTGATTGGCCATTTGGCTATGTTTTGGTAGGTTGACCCCGGAAATATTTTGGCCGCCGGGTCATAAAGCCCTATGTTCCAAGTGCATGAACGTACTGTTTCACAGTTCGGAGATACAAATTGGATAATTCATATAAGTAAGTCCGTAAATTATCCATTTATATTGAGTTATCAAATTTTGATAACTGTAATTAGGACAAATGACATACCGACCTAATTTACATCTGATTTAGAAATCAGGAAATTAGATCTAAATAAAGAAAATCGGGGAGAAAATGTTGTGGACGAAAATATGTACATAGCCACCCCCACGGTACGAGATCTCTGGGTTGCCATCTGTATTGGGGAATGACAACAAATGTCAGTTTATTAAAGAAATGACCCAAATCAGATGGTTATTGCTGTCTAGCCCTCATCTAGACCGAAAGCTTCAGTCTCTCTAATCGTCGGTTGTTCCACTGAGACTACGTCTGGCTCCACTAGACCTCCGATTATAGAGACTGAAGTCTGGGACCTCTTTCTGTGAGGGACTGTACGGAACAAAAGGTTCGGTTCGACCGGGACCGCGATGAATGAGATACGCAACGAGATTTTCACTCTTTACATCCTCATACATACTGCAATATGACAATAATTAGAGTCTAATTAAAAATAACATATATATAGCTTATTTGACTTACGATAGCTTGCTCATTTAGATCCTAAATTATGATTAATCCGAGAAAGTCTCGTCGTCAACATTATCCGTCTTGGTTTTAGTTGATGAATATTATTTTTTTCTTTTCGAACGTCCAATAGCTACCGTAGCTACGTACGACTCGGCCCGGCTTGATTAACGAACTCCCACGAAACGAGTGCTCTGATTG